>MU865962.1:0-330336 GCA_033296975.1 Podospora aff. communis PSN243 | reverse complement strand
ACAACTGAAGTTGGTTCAATTGACAAAGCGAATACTTGCGTGAGGAACCAGAAGGATTCCTCGCTCCACAAGTACGACGATAGCTATCTATACTACTGAGAAATGAATGTAACTTGTACCTTGATCACTATGATCATCATGCCCAACTGTTGAGCGTGTTGAGCAGGTTGAGCACCCCTTGAGCTGTGCTCAACATGCTCAACACCTTCCTCAGTTGATCGTGTTGATCACGCAGTGCGATCTACTGTGTACATACCGTCTTAGGCACTGTGGCGCCTGCGGGGACGCGTTGGGCCGGGCCGCCCCTAGAGTGGCCCGGGCGGCCTGCAGGTCGTCACAAGAAGTTTACTGTGGTTAATGTGGTTATATTAAGTAATGTAATATGTGATAATAAAGGAAAAACCCTTTTATATATATGTAACGAAAGCCTAAGGCTCAGTGCGTGTATGTACAGACTATCTGCAGATGGTCAGTGCTTTTAAGCTAGTTTATATACGGCCTAGTGCTGTACAGGCCACTTCGTGGCTTCTGTGCCCACTGCGCCTCCATGGCCTTACGTGCCATGGAATTCCTGTATCACCCAGCTCGGCAACAAGCATGGGATGCCCACTGGCTGTCTCTCTTCCGGTGCTTTGATGCTGCTTTGGGAACGAAGGCGGTTGTGCCCAAGGACTCTTTGCAATCGGTACTGGCACTACAAGGCCTGATGGTGGATCAGATCTGCCAAGTTGCCCCGGCCCACGGCACAGATGTCAACAAAATCTGCACAATAGTAGCCCAGTGGCAACATATGACGGACCTACTGGCTGAGGCAAACGATGGTATTTACCCTCGTGGGGGCATCTATGAGGACGCTTTCTGGCGCTTGGTGACGGTGGACGTTATTGACCAAAACGACGCTGATTACAGCGCAGACACTTTGAGACGAGCTTCTGCGGAGGATGAAGAGTTCTGCAGGTTGGAGTGGAATCCAGAGACGCGCACAGGCGTGAGCAATGTAAATTCCTGCGGCCGCCATATTCTTCACGACTCGCTCGGGATTGATCGGGCTAGCGAACCCGGGACTTGAAATAGGAGATGTCGTCTACGTTCTCGCGGGAGGCAAGATGCCTTTCGTTTTGCGGCCAACCGTGGAGAGGTCGGATGGTGAAATATTCCACGAGTACGTCAGTCAGGCGTATGTGCATGGCATCATGGACGGAGAGGTTATGAAGGAAGGGCGCGAGCTTGGTCCAGTGCTTCTGATATGACCTGTTGCCGGTATGTTGCGTGTTTCTTGCATAGTTATCACAAGATTTCTTGCTGTCTATCAAGCTTCAGGTTCTTGGGGGAATTTGAGTTACGACTGTCATGGTGTACGTACATACTCGACCCATATGAATCCGATACTTTCTACCCTACTTCTCAAGATGGACTGCGCTTTCGAACAAAACGGAGTCTTCAGTCCCTTGAGCGGAAGTTTGATCCCACTGTATCTCACCATGAGTACGCTTTTAGAAAGAAGCCCAATCAAGAAGCCATTCGATTTATAAGTCCAAGAAATAAGCCATAACTAACCCAGAGACCCGATTACGTCACAATACATCATGCCACGGCCATGTCCAAACCGTATCCCAACGCCAAACCATGCGTATGTTTCGTCCCAGCGTCAACAACTCCCGTCCAAGACGCCTTCTCCGTCACATCATGTACAGTATTATCCATCTTGATCCCTTCTCAAGGTCTAAACACGCCCTCGCCCATGCTAACTCTGCCCCAGCTCGGCTCTATGTCCTGGCGAACCCAAAGGATAGTGCACCGGCAGTTCATTTGCCATCTGCCCCGGCTGCCCCGGATGTGCTGGATACTGCCCATACTGATGTTGCTGAGGGAACTGGTTGTTCAGCCCTGGACTGACACCCCAGCTCTGAGGATTTCCCGAGTTCGGTGGGTAGCCGCCATATTGTCCCGCGCCGGGTGAGGGATACCCAGACTGTTGTGCGTTCTGTGGAGGGTACCCGCCTTGACCTGCCTGAAAATTTTGCATCGCAGCGTTATCGGGGAATGGCTTGAAGTCGTTGGGGTTTTGACCCGGCGAGAGTTGTCCTTGTCCCGGTGGAAACTGAGAGTAGGGCCCCGGGCTGGGGAAGCCAGACTGGGGCGTGTGTGTCATGTCGGGTGGCGCGGCTGCAGCGGCCGTTGCGGGCGGGAGGCCGGGCTTGTTTTCCTTGCGCCGGTTGCGGATGAGCAGCCAGAAGATGAGGAAGACAATCAGGCCGATGACGGCGATACCGCCTATGACGCCGCCGACAATGGCGCCGACTGGGGTGGAGCTGCTGCTGTCGTTAGTTTGGCCGCCGCCGCCACCGCCACCGCCAGGGGTGGTTGTCGTTGACGAGGAGGTGCTGGTTGTAGATGAGGAAGATGATCGACTTGAGAGGGAGGTTGTCACGGCGAGGTTCGGCGGGGTAGCTAGCAGCGTGTCCAGACCGCCTTGGGCTTGACATTGGAGAATGGAGAACGTCCTGCCAGGGGATGCTGTCGTTGAGTGGACGAGTGTGTAGCACGAGGGGGATTCGGCCCAGCTACAACGAAAGGTTAGATCCTGCGCACCATGAATGTTATCGGCCGGAGACTACACACCAGCAGATAGTTCTCGGTCCTCTGCCCGAGCACAAGCCCGCCTGAGACGCTGAATAGTCCAGACACGACGAGAACATGCTCGAGGTGCAGAGCGAGTACTCGCCCGTGCAGCAGTCCATGTTCCCCGCTCCATCGTTTGTACAGTACGCCGATTGTCTAACGCAAGTGACGGCCGCCGCTGTGGGACACCAAACAAGTCAGTCGTCGTCGCGACAGAACCAGAGGGGCAGCGCGGGGAAGAGTTACAGCTAAAGCCGCTGACGAACCCGCAGGTGTCCGTCCCCAAGGTGAATTGCTGCCGCTTGAGCAAGTCCATCTCCCCGTATCGCGGCGGCGGGATCGGTGCGTCGGTCGGCTTGGGCGACCATCCTATCCTCTCCTGGGAGCGTCCGGTCTCCTTCGCGGGCGTCCATGATCGTTCGTCCTGGCGACGCTCCAGGGGCGTGAAGGCGGCCGCCGCGCCGAGGAGCACGGCGAATGACGACGCAAAGCAGAGGGAGCGCATGGCGAGCAAGGTAATTTGTTGCGTCTCTCGACACTGGGAGAATCACGACTGCGAGCGGGTCATGGCGGCACGGCGGTTTCGAAGGTGAAGGAAGGCGCGACGAGGTGTGGGAGACGGCAATTCTGCAACAGCGCCTGAAGGGGGTCGCTGTATGCCATGCTTCGGAGCTGGCAGTGGTCACAGAGGCACAGTGGCTTCGCAGCGACGGCTGGATTGGTGGATGCCGAGAACGTCGAAAGCCGATGGACAGGGTCGTCCGTTAGCCGTTGCTTGCCATTTCCCCCCGGTCGCGAGAGGCCCCGCCATTCGCTGGCGGCCGGCAGACGTGGCTTCGCTAGCCACTCAGCCAAAGCTTGGCTGCAGATCTGGACCTCAGCTCCAAATCAAGCACTTCAGGCAGTCCCAAGCAATCGTTTGCCCGACAATGCGCATCCAGGGCATGGGCGAGATGACTCCTTTTCCGCTTCATGGGACGGTTTCGCAAATCCAAGGGGTCGGCAATTCCAAGAACAACATCTTTCCATGTCAATTCTCGTTGTCTCTCGTTTCGTGCAAATGACGGCAGCAAAATTTAGCAATTCGGTCGTTTATTTTGGCTGACGTTTCTCACCAACCGTTTCAGATGTGTCAGTAAAAATAGCGAGGCGAAAAGGTGTGTGGACAGCCGTCACAACCCCAACACCGCGCGCGGACTCGTAAGCGAGATTGCGGGGCTGACGGCGCGGCTTTCGTTTGCCGGAGTCATCCGAATATGCAGCCCGGCCCCGATTCCGAAAATGGCCCCACGGCTCCGAATGTTTGGGTCAGCGGCGCCGTCTCGCTTGCCGCTGTCTGCAGGGCTTCATGGGGCTTCAGACAACAGACTTCTGCACCTCAGGGTAAGCTGCTGGTAATCCATTGACATACAGGAGACGAATATCGCGGCTTCCTGGCCAGAGACAGACATTGGCAATCTCAGACTCTGCACAAGTCATTCACCCCTTGTTTTTTTTGCTTTGTCCCGGCTCCAGGCCCCGGTCGATGCACAGACAAGGATATGCAAGACGTGTCGATTTTTTCCACTCCTTCCCAGTTTTCTGGAAGCTTCAGAAGCTGGGCCGGGCTCAACGGCTCGTAATCCATGTGGCTGGCCCCTTTGTTAGGCTGGAGCGCGGACCCGTTCCTCTGGGTCGTTATTTCGTCCCCCTGGATCGTCAGCCGCCACTCCCCGCTCGGTGGGTTGAAGTTTTTTTGTTCAAAAGGCAAGCGATGCATCGTCATCTCAGAAAGATCTCGAAGCGATCTTTGCGCTGTCCAAACTGAGACACTCCTTCAGATCCGACGTCGAAGCGTCATGCCAGTCAACTCCACGACAGCGAGTATTTAGACCTCAACATCCCGCGACGAATGAAGTTTCCCAATCCGCCATCAGCTCCAACACACTTTCCTCAGTTCTCCCACGCTCGACCAACTTCACGAAAAGCGGCACAAACAAGCTTGAAGCCCCATTCCCTCTTACCTGTCTCATCGCAACATCACATCAGCTGAGATTCCTCAGCTCACCAACATTGGCTTCGCCACTCTCCAACTTCGTAAACATCCCGACAATCTCTTCCACAATGTTCACCTTGCTTTCATCTCGCCCAATGGCTCGCCTCGAGAAGCGCGGAGGATACGAGAAGCCGCCCGCACCAAAGCCCAACCCCAATGGCGGAACCAAATAATCCGGTATGGCTCTTCTCCATGCAGCCTGGCTTCGTCAACATGCTAACAAGACCCCAGACAATCCACCGGGCCAAGCCCCATGTACAACAGCATTCTCTCCGGAAGAGAAGCACATCACCCGTCCATTGATGGTGGCAGCCAAGTCGATCGTTAGAAAAGGATAACGCACGCAAGTGTCATGTTGGGAAAGAACCGGCGCAAGGAATAAATAGACGGGATGGCGGAATAGAGGCGTTTTGTTTGGGTTTTGGGACGGAATACCTCTAGAAAGATACGGAACTCGCGTTCCAGTCCTGTACAACAACAGATGAGAAGAGTAATGGGAACCACAGAACCAGTTGACGCTTCATCGGTACATGATCGCACTCTTGATCTGGCTTTTGTTGTGCTTGTTGACATTCGGAAGGAGATGGGCGATGCACTGGCAGTGGACGCTTGTCTAATGCTGCAGAGGAAATGGAGATGGAGGTAGCTTCTCTGCGAGAATGAGATAGGTCCCAGCGGACATTCCATCCCCTCCAGGTGACACAGCTGTCTCCTCGGTGTTGTTGTGGTCGTTGTCGACCGTTGTTGTCTCACGTGGCCCCGCGAACTTTTGGCGTGCCCCAACAAAACGCCATGACGCGCCCACTCGTCCCCCGCAACAGCCGAAAACCGACGTAATTACCACTGCGGGGTCACGACCTATCTGCCGGTCACCACCCATTGGAAGATAAGATACTGTTAGGAAGATAGCTTTCACGAATCACGTCTATGTTTGGGAGTAGGGCATTGCCAGTTCGGGAGGAAAGGGAAGTCCCGAGAGCCGTTCAGCCGGGTACCCCCACCTCACGTTGCAGCCGTCACCGCATCGGCCCAACGCCACCCGCGGCACAGCGTCCTGACGTCGTAGAAAGGGGCCGCTACCCCTCCTCCAGCCCGGGCCGGAAAACGACACACTGCATGCCGCAAAGGGCGCATTCGATCAAGCTAGTTACCCGGCGCGGGCCATAAAGATGTCCCCGGACGCCCCGTTCCCGGCCCTTGAGCCCTGAACTCATGAGCTCCAAGCATTGAAGGCTACTAGACACAACACAGCCAGCAAAATGCCCTTCCCCTACAAGACCGTCCTCGTCACCGGCGCGACATCAGGCATCGGCCTCGCTCTCGCTGAGCGCATGATCGCAGATGACATCTTCGTCATCGCAGTCGGCCGCCGTAAAGACCGCCTCGACGCGCTCGTCGCCAAGCACGGCACCGACAAGGTCGCCGCCGAGCCATACGATGTATCCGATCTTGACAACATGGGCGAGTGGGCTAAACGGTATTTCCCCTTTCCATCCCCTCCCCCTCCGCCCTTCCCCTCCCCCTTTTCCACCCTCCAAACACCCCTTTCCATCCCCTCACTAACCCCCCTTTCCTCTCCCAGAATAACATCAACCCACCCCACCCTCTCCTGCATCCTCCTCAACGCCGGCTTCCAACGCACCTTCACCTTCACCTCCCCGTCCACCAACCCCCCCAACCTCCCCCTCCTCTCCGCCGAGCTCACAACCAACTACCTCTCCCCCGTGCACATGACGACGCACTTCCTCCCGCACCTCATCTCCCTCGCGCCCCACCCCGCCGCCGTGATCCTCGTCTCCTCCGGCCTGGCAATCATCCCCTTCCCGCGCTGCCCCAACTACAGCGCGTCCAAAGCGGCGTTGCACAGTTTTGCCTGGTCTTTGCGGGAGCAGCTGAATGGCCCCGAAGCGGAGGGGACGAAGCATATACGGGTGGTGGAGATCTTGCCTCCTGCGGTGCGGACGGAGTTGCATTCGCAGCAGGAGGATTTGGTGGAGGCGGGGCAGGATAAGATGGGGATGGACTTGGGGGTGTATGTGGAGGAGACGTGGGGGGATTTGGTGGGGGAGGAGGAGATTGACGAGGTGGTGTATAGTGGGCAGCGGGAGAGGTTGAAGGCGGCGGAGAAGGGGAGGAGGGAGGCGTTTGTGGGGTTGGTTGGGGCGATGAGGGGGATGGGGGCGAAGTTTTAGGGGGGGACAGGGTTGGCGAGGGTTTGGGGTTTAGATGGAGGTTTTAATTTGGATTTGAAGGGGTAAAGATATGTACATGAAGGTCTATCTGGGCATGGGAAAAGTCTATTTTGCCCCGGCGGCGAACAGCGCCTCTCTGGTGTCGTAGCTGTACTCGAGGTCCTTGTGCCAGTAGTTGACGGCGTCAGGCTTGGAGATGAGCCAGGCCTCATCCAAAGCCTGGACGACCTCCTCGGGCAATGGGCCCTTCTCGAGGTGGGTGAGGTTCTCCTCGAGCTGCTGCAGGCTAGACACGCCGATGATGATGCCGTCGTTGCCGTTCAGGATGTGGAGCTTGGAGTGGTGGACGACCCAGCGCAGCGCCGTCTCGATCATGGTCAGGCCGGCCTTCTCCACGGCGTTCTCGATAGTCTGCAGCGCGCGGAAGGTGGAATCGCGGAAGTAACGGTTGCGGTACATCTTGCCAGAGTGGGCTTGGTCGCTGAAGCGGCCTTCGGCGGGAACCATGTCCTTGGACTTGATCTTGCCGGAGAAGAGACCACCGGCGATGGGGTTGTAGACGACAATGTCGAGCCCGTAGCGGCGGCAGGCGACGAACAGCTCGGCCTCGATGTTGCGGGTGATGGCGTTGTACATGCCCTGGTACACAGTTGGGCGCACCCAGTTATTGTACTTGCAAGTCAGGACGATCTCGGCGACCTCGAAGGCGGTGAAATTGCTGATACCAAAGCGCACGAACTTGCCGGCCTTGTGCAGCTTGTCAATGGCTGCGAGGGTATCGGCGAAGGGGACATCGCGGTCCTGCTGTTGTGAGCAAACCGTTCAAGGGCTTGTTGGTTGGGAGCCGATGACTTACAGCAGCGTGCAGGTACAGGATATCCACGCAATCAGCGCCCAACTCCTTGAGACTGATATCTAGCGACTCGAGAACCTTGTCGTACGTGTTGAGCTTGGGAGAGCTGGGATAGACAATCTTGGTGGCGAGGGTAAGGCCGCGGTCCTTCCACCCAGCCTCGCGGGTGAAGGCCTCCTGCTTGCCGCCGACATAGACGCGAGCAGTGTCGACCTCATTGTAGCCGCGGGCCTGGAAGGTATCGAGGATCTTACCGAACTCGGCCTGGTCGGTGATTCTCGCGCCGGTGGCCTCGTCAGGACCAAAGGTCATAAGACCCAGGATCACACGAGGCTTGAGCGACTGGACAACGAGAGGCGACATTTTGAGTGGATTGTGAGTTTGTTGTGTGTTGAGTGAGATGAGTCTATCGTTGGTTAGCGAATGTACTTTTCACGACTCCATCGTCGTTGCCGTTGCCGGGTGAGTGAGGGGTTGGAGCCGAAAGACGGTGGATCTTTGGCCCGGATTTGCAGCTCCCTGGCAGGCTTACCTGACAATGCGAATACGTTGGAACTGGGGAATCTGCGATGTCGATGCGGTCACTTGTTCATGTCAAGATTATGGGAACTTGGTCTTCTTAAATCATAGCCGAACACGCCGCCGTATGGAAGGCGTATTCGAGGGTGATGACGCCATTCTCGCGGCGCCGGTTGCGCACCGGCTCAGGTGGACATCAGTACAGTCTACGCCGGCACACTTCCGCTCGGTATCGCCGATATTCCCACGGATTTAACATTATCCCCAGGCAGAACTGCTCGGTAGCCAGTTGCATCATTGGCGCTACGCGGGAGCCATTGTGGTGGTGTACCATTACTGCAGCTTGGGAGGGGGATAATGCGGTTCCTGGAGCTGGATCAATGGTTTTCCCCTCACCACAAAATTGACCACCCAGAGTCCCTCGATCGATAACTAAGCAGGCAGCTTACCAAATTCACCTCCAGACGAGCTTGAGGCTGCGCCTCTGGTGCTCCCCTAGCCTGTACACCACACCAACCGAGTTCTTTCCCCCGCCGTGTTGCGATTCGCGGGGTCACTTCGCTCATGCCGACAAGGTCGTTCGAGTTACATGTCTTGGCACTCCAAACCTCCCAGGTTCCACCACCGTCAGGGCGTCCATCGCGGCAGAAGATGCCCTTCTCGCAGTCTGCTCCCTTGGGAGATCTACCCGAGCGATCTTTGAACTTGGCGCTCAGGGGCGCTGTTCAGCGGCAATGAGAGTCAAAGGAAAGGCGACGCGACCCTTTGGCAGGGGTCTTGGTGGGGAAAGTGGGGCACTGGTTGCTGAATGAAACAGCCCCCAGGTCGCGTCTGCCAGTGAGCTAGCTCCTTGGAGGCGCTGAAACTCCAGTGGGATGGCAGACGTTGACGCTCCAAGGTTTCACCCGTGGGGAGCCCGCGACTAACACCATGCCTTGGCGCTTCTGTTCCAACATCTCGGATTTGTCTCTTTGGGTTGTCATCTTCATCTTCTTCCTCTTCGTTGCTCTGGATAGCATTTTGGTGTTTCTTGATCTGGGCTGGTCCTGTTGCGTTCATATTCCCTCGGCTTTGACGGTTCCTTTTGTTGTATTTCCCTGCATTTGCACATTCCAGTGCCAGAGGCGCGCCAGCAGCAACCATGATGGAACCAATGGACCACGAATACGACGCCCTCGATCCCATCGACGACCACCATGAATCCGGCTCCAACACCGAAGTTGACGAGTCCCTCATGGGCGATGAAAAGCCCTGGAAACACCAACACAACCGTTCCCATCAATCCCTCCGCAGCAGGATATCCTCCCTCCTCACCAAATACCGCTGGACCATCGACACAGCCCTGCTCACCACCATCCTCATCCTCCTCCTCCGCAACCAAAAACCCCAACCACAACCACCCCGATACGACTTCGGCGGCGACTTCACCGGCGTAGCCCCCCGCTTCTCGCAACAAATCGTAAAGTTCAACATGGACCCCTCCTACGCCCCCACCAACACCTCCGAGTTCTTCACCGACGCCGTCCTCTCCAAATGGAACAACCTCATGCCCAAAGGCATGGGCTTCGTCTGGGTCAACGACACACACAAGTACCACGACCTCCCCACACCCATCGAGTGGCCCGACAAGACCGTCTTCACGACAAGCATGACGCACCAGCTCCACTGTCTGGTTAGCATCCCTTCCCCCCCTCCCCCCGCTTTTCCCGTTCCACGTTCCCCCATCTAACACTCACCCGCTGCAGTTCGCCATCGTGCAAACCTACTCGGGCCTCAAAGCCAACCACCCCATCCCAGACGATCACCACTGGCACATGATACACTGCTTCGACTACATGCGGCAAGCCATCATGTGCAGCGCCGACATGGCGCTAGAAGGGCACGAGACGACATTCCCGGATGACAATGGGGGTTCAGACGGTTGGGACTCGAAGCACGTTTGCAAAGACTACAGCCAGGTCATTGGCTATCTTGAGAGCGTCAGGGCGTATGATGACCAGTTGATTTACTGAGGGAGGAGATGGGGGCGTATTGCCCCTGGGCTGTACATATGATAGCACCATGTAAATACAGAGATATGACTATTTGACACCACTTGCCAACCTTACTCAGAATACAGAGACATGGTTGGATATATCTGACGGCGACAGCGCCGACTCGTGTCTCAGATGGTAGCGACATGGATGCCGACATCAGCCGCAGCCACACAGAGAGCCGGACCGGAACAGACAGACCCATGAAAACACCATGGCCAACACATCATGGGAGTAAACAATCACAATGCGCGTGAGCCGAGGTATCATTCCAAACTTGCAGAAGATGCACATAGAATGAATGCTAAACTAAAGGAGGGCAGCTTGAAGTCGCTTTCGACAACTCAGCGCGCCTTTCTCCTGTGTTCCTATCTTGTTGTTCGCCCTGTGGGAAAGACTGGAACTCCCTTGCCAAAGATACATCCCATCTCAACCCCAAACGGTCCAGTAGCCAAGTTTCGTCATGGCCTGGAGCAAGAAACAAGTAAAAACAAACGTTCCTCTTTGCCCATGTGAACTGATTCCTGTCTGTCACCCATATATGCTCGAAACTCGTCATCCCCAATCCTTTTTCCTCAAGAGCACGTCGTCCCATCAACTTGTGGTATTTCCCTCCCCAAGTAAACAAGGTACCGCCGCAAACACTGTGGAGTGCCTGTTCCCAAACGAACCCGCGGCCACTCCAAACCATGTTTGTCAAGGAGTGCCAGGTAAGGACTGCGAGATATGAAGTAGCGGGCAGCGAAGTGGTCGAAGATCCGAGCTGCTGAAAGAACCGAAATTGAAGGTAGAATTGGGCCCCGAAACACCGAACTCTTGGTCCGCAGACCAGAATGCTGGTTGGGTCTTCACACCGAATTCTGCGAAGACCGTGCCCTTTCCCCGGTCGTGCCCGACTCGAGTAAACAAATAACTATAAAATTCGTAAAACCATGTTGGCATGGCTGTCCCAGGACGGAGAAGCGCTGCCATCCATCCGGGACAAAGCCATGACGAGGTTGAGAAGGAAAGACATGGGGGCATAATCGTGATTAACGTAAGGTATATGTATCCTGTTCCCTCCCTCAATGTGGCGAACCCATCGCTTACGCAGCAAGCTTGCGCTTCTCGGCGCTGGTCAGAACGAGCATCGGGGCCTTGCGCTGGCCGTCAACAGCTTCAGTCTTGGCGCCACGGTTGGCGCTCTTGAGAAGACTGGCGAAGCTGCCAGGTGCAGCCTCGCTGTCCGAGGTGTTGTCGAGGCTGGAGCGATCAACCTTTTGACGAGAGCTCGGGCGGTCAGAGCCGATGGCGCCCCAGCTACCGGTGCTAGTCCGAGAGCTAGGCAGGCTGCACGCGGCATCGTCGTAGTCGACCAAGCTGCCTGAGCCGCTGCGGCCAGAGTCGCTATCGTTGTCGGTCAACGGTGTCTCAACAAGCTCCTCGGTGCTCTCGGAGACGGGGCTAGTGCTGCCAGTGCTACGGGCGTCCTTGCGCCGCTCCATGCCGGCCCGAACCAAGTTGTTGATGGCGGAGCGCCGGGTACGAGTGCTAAAGTTCTTGCTGCCCTCGTGCTTCGCTGTAGGCTTCGACTTGAGCTCGTCCATCGAGGGCGGATTGCGGGGCTGTCGAATGGGGTGCTCGCCAGCACGGGCTTGGCCAGGTCCGTAACCCGCCGTCATGGGGGTGAGTGGGAACGATGCTGTCTTGGGGCCAGCGCCTCTGGGCGCCTCCTCGGTCGCGATGGACAGACCACCCTTGTTGTTGCCGTTAGCAGTCGAAGAAGACTTCTTGTGGCCTCGACGGAAGGCGTTGGCACTCGGGGGCGGCAGAGGAACCGGGTTCTCGATAGGGGAGTCGTAACGGCGCGGCGGGGACGAGTTGCGGAAGCTCGCCTTGTTATGCTCCATGGGAGGCGGGGACACTTGCACGCGCGGCGCACTGTTGTTGGCCTGCTGCATTCCTGCATATCCGTTGCCCAGCTGGCTCGGGTGCACAAACTGGGGGCTCACTTGGGCCTGAAGCTGAGCCTGTGCTTGATCGACGTACAGGGTTTGCTGGCCGGTGGCGGGATCGTACATGGAATAGAAGTGATTCTGGGGCGTGACCGGTGTCATCATCGCTTGCGTGTTCTGCAACTGCTGCTGGTACAGATTGGAATAGCCCTGCTGCATCATCTGCATCTGTCCACCGAGATTCAGGCCTTGAAACTGAGCGGCCGCCTGCAGAACCATGAGTTGATGCTGCAACTTTTGCTGCTGCTCCGATAGGAGCGCCTTTTGTAGCATAATTTGAGCCTGGAAGGTGGGGTCCATCTGCTCCTGGATTTGCTCATCAAGCTGAAGTTGAGGGGGCGCGAGAACCTGGTCTGCGGAATACTGCAGTCCGTAGGCGGTGTTGGCGGCATAGGCAGCTTGATGCTGCTGGGGCTGTTGCTGAACTTGCTGACCGCCGTAACGAGGCAGAGACGTCTTAGGTCCGTTGTACACGTTCTCGTAGACACCAGGGCCCATCGAGTTTCGGTTGCGCGACTGCGGCGCGAAGATCGTCGGGGAAGCGGGACCGTTGTTGAAGTGGGTGCCAGTCGACGTCTTGGGCGCGGTGCGCAGACCTGCGAGGAGGTGAGAGCGGCTGGTGCGGGGGGTCGGGACACCGTTGTCAATCTCGGCTGACTTCATGGAATCGAACGAGAGCGGCTTGATGTTCTGCCCCCCGCGTCGAGAAGCGAGACCCGATGGCATCGCCATGCCGTGGCCGGAGTTGAAGGGAGCGTGAGACATTTGAGCGAGACCGCCAGCGTCCATAACGACGTGATCGAAGCTCAAATGGATATGTCGTGTCTCCGGGACTTGCGATTGCCTGGCGGAAAGACCAGAGCGACGAAGCTGGGACAGAAAGTCGTTCGGCGGATTTCGGATTGCGGAAAGCAGCGTCGGTCGGAGTTGGAATTAGAGGGATTGTGGGTAAATATTATGAAGCATGTACTGATGATGCTGGAAAATTTTGGTCGCGGGCAGAGGAGACGTAATCGAACGTTCGTCTTTGGCGACTCTCTATTTCTCACTCGGAGCGGGGGATGCGAAACGATGATAACTCGAAAATGCCGGTGTCAAAGAAATCCAAGGCCTTGATAAAGCAACTGGGGAAAATCAGGCGCCGTGAAAGGTGCCGGATTGCATTAACAGACTGTTGACGAGGGAGAAAGTATAAAAGATCGTGTGGTGCTGAATGAGCGGCAGTGCGAACAGGGCCGGGTGAAGCGAAGAAGGAAGGAACGGGGTGGGTTCGTCGAATAAATCGGTGGAGAGAGAAAGAGGCGGAGCTCGGTGGCGAGTCGTGGAATCGGGCAAGCAGCAGACGGCAGCTGGCAACAACGGCGGCGCAAAGCTTGTGAAAGACCAAATGCCGTGACGGCGCGTTGGACAACTGGCTTTGCAGCGGGTCGCGCTTTGTCCTCAAAACGCCACGAGGGAGTCGTTGCCGTTAGCTTCCACGCGATGCAGTCGACAGGCTCAGCTTCCTCTGGATGGAGAACCGCTGGTCCTCTTTCCTGATCCGGAGGTCTGAAAAAGAGTCTTGCCGACGCGAGGTTCAAATGCTGTCCTGATTCCTTCTCTTGTGCTCAATTCTCCCTTCTTCTTCCCACTCCTCCGAGGCCTTGCGATGCTGAAGATTAGGTGCGTGCCTGGTCCAGTGGCGACGAAATCGATCAAGCCGGAGCTTGCGGGCCAGCAGAGGCAGAGGCGATGAATTGGAGTTCGCGCAAATAGAATACAAGGATTAAAATGTTTTGGTGCGAGCCTTCCGGAACCCTTTTGCTGTGAATTTTGGTGTATCTTGCGAGAATGCGACGAGGGCGGTTTTGTGTTCTTTTTCGCTCAATCAAACGACGTGGGCGGGCAGCAGCAACGACGGCGCCGACAGCGAGGACGACGACTCCACGAACGGAGGAAGGGGAAAGGGGTTGGGAGGGATGAAAAAAAGGAAGGGCGGTGTGCTGGTGTTGCGAAGCAGGAGGAAAGAGGAAAGGAAGAACAAGAGGGCGGAAGCGAGATGGAGGATTGGAGAAAGGGAGTGAGCGGGTCCCAGCAAGCAAAACGACTGGTGGGTTGCTGGTGGAGTGCGGGCGGCAGGGGGAACGGTTGCACGCAAGGGCGAGCGGCGGATAGCAGCCCACCGTGATTGAGCGAGCGTGCCAGCCAGCCAAAACGCCTGCAGCTCGCTCTCCAGTGCGTGAATCTGGGCTGCCATGGAGATGATGCCCGCTGTTGCCCAAAGGGGGGCGACAGCTGCCAATCAGAACGCAAGGAGCTGTGCTCAATGCAAGATGAGGTAAGCCTCGCAGAGGAGAGGCACTCCGTTCCTCAACAGGGGGTGGCAAATTGCTAACGTGTGGTCTCCAGCTTTTGGCCTTCTCCTGCTAGTGCCCCACCGAGAGCTGCTAAGCGGAGCCGTACTGCCCACCACACCGTGTCAAATGCGAGAAATGGCCAGCGAACACCCCTGGCGCCCAATCAGGCTAAGAGCTGTGCTCGCTTCTCCCACAACAGCCAATCGTCAGGCCAGCCGAGAAAACTCGAGCGGTCTTGCGCCAGTGACTCAAAACGAATATCCTTGCACTTCCCCTTCTCCTGCCTGGCTGCATGATTGATAATTGGCATCCAGTTGATCGCCTTGACGCGCCTACGCCTCCCGAATGGAACCACGGTTCCCAAAACGGCTCGATATCGTGAGTTTCCCCAATAGTTCGGCGGTTCAGGGCAATTATAGACTTCCAGCACAGACAAGAGCTACTGTGTCTTCACTATCAGCGTTCGTCTTCGTTTCGACATTCTGCTTGACAGGCACGTCTTCCTGCGGCGCGCTAAACCGGAGCGGACGGGAGCGCCATGTTTCGCGAGTCTTCCCTGGCCCTCCGAGCGCACAGCCTCAACTGCGGCGCTGTTTTGCCCTGGACAGGAGGCCTAGCTGAACGTCTGTTGTCGGGGATCAGTTGTCAGTGAGGATCCTTTTGAAGACTCACGATGACAGTTCCTTTCGCAGCTACTCACTCTCCCTGGTTACCGAGCCTTAGGGCTTGGAATATTCTCTGCGATCTCCTTCCGCAATCCATGCCTCCATGCCCTCCAAGGGGTCAATACCCGGAACAGTCGCATTCTCCACAAAAGATTGGCAGCATGGTCCTCGGCCCTGCGGGCAGCAACCGCCGTGGCCGACTGCTGCAGCGACTTCGCGGATCGCCTTACCATCAACGACACCTAGGGCCATGGAACCTCGGGTATTGTTCCCTCAGCACCACGGATTCAGGAGGCGGCTCCTCGTCACAGGGGCATCTCGGACACCTTCGGCTCCAGTGCCAGCTCGCGCACGGGGCTATCGCAGCGAAGCAGTCATGAATCACGCATCCGACCACGCTTTCCAAATCTCAACAAATGCATCAGGACAGGAAGAGGCGATGAATAGTGTAGGCCGAAAGTGGCCATTCACGAGAGCTCAGGCTGACCAGTTGCACACAACCCATGTTGGCGGCGCTGCAGACGGAGTGCATATCTGAGACATGGACCCCAAGCCAAAACGGCAGCCCAGGCTCCGTGCGCGGGCTCACAGCTTCCCCTGAGAGTCGCACATGGTTGCATCGCCGCCTGATTCATCGCATATCCTCCACCACTCTGCAATTTCTGAGAGCCAGACGCCGCCCTCAGTGGGTTCCCAAAGGGGAAAAGCAGACCAACATATCTGCAACTCCCAAGCATTTGGGCGATGACGACCACGATTAGGCGCTTTCATGGCCATAGTGCGGGGCATCCTGTGCCTGTCTCAAGTTTACCACCAGTGGATCCAACAAAAGACCCTTCCAATCCCGCGAGGACGGTTCGCCGGTTCGGCGGTTGGACGCTCCCAAATAGAAGCGCGGGATGCGCGCGTCTGGCCTGCGACGGGCGGGAAGGGCAGTTAGCTCTCAGCAGCCGTTCTCGCCTTGGTCGTGCCGTTCCACCAACCGGACGGAGCCCATGCAACCCGGCTGCGATGTGGTTGGATGTCTTGCATCTTCAGCATATTGAGGTTGTGAGACCGATGCCATCACATGTTGCTGCGGCGGTCGAATTTGTCGATTGTGACCACGACAGCGCGCTTGAGCAGGCTTCCAAAAGAAACAACACGTTGTGAAACAGCGACGAGAGCTGCAAGCCCGAGTGTCTTTGGCATCAATTGGCATTGAAGAGCCGGACAAGCTGCAAGTCAGGCTGCATGCAACGATACCCGAATCCTTCCATTGGCCAGTGCCGCCCTTCAACATCAGTCGATCAGCGGCAGGCCCAGTGAGGATGCATTGGGCCTCACACCCTCAGAAAAAAGCGGGATTTTCCCTCATAACTCACTCTGCGCAGACAACGTGGCTCCATTGGCAGAAGCCCATTGACCCTCCTTCAGCGACTGGCCGCCCTATCGATGGCCATCTTTGGGGCCGATCCCGACATTATGGGAACTCGATGACCTACATCCGCTAGTTCAGCTGATAGAAAGGCTTCAAAGAGTTCAGTCGCATCAGGCACAGAGGCCCAAGGACCTCAAACTGCGCGCCGACACCAGCCAACCGACCAAACAACTGCATCTCAACGACCTCATTGGACCATGGCGTGGGAAGGCATGGCATAGCATGGGGGCCACATGCAATTCACTCGTCGACTCAAGCACGCTGCAGGCCAACCTTGGTTGGGTGGTGTGCGGGTGAAGTGAGAGTGTGGTGACAGATCGGCCCTGGCACCCACCATCTTCGTTCCCCGTTTCCCACCACCCGCCCACGCCGCACACCATGCATAAGTCTTTATTTAGACGCGCCCACTTTCCATGCACGCAAGCGACCTGTCATCGGCCTTCTCGCAGTCCCAATACCGTCCCCTGATTCGTCGGCTGTGTAACGACTGAAGCAGGGTCGTCCAGTCACGTGTTGTCAACACTGGCTATCAACTCAAAACACCACATATCGCAGCCATCCGAGTTCGATATCTTCCAGGAGTGGAGACAGGGCGGTGGTGGTGTTGCATGCCTGGCGTTGTTTGAGGGAGACTAACCAAAGAGGCAGACGTTGACGCATGTCAACGAGGCCACCAGATGACACTCCAGTCCAATGCAACAGCCGCAAACGGTTCACTAGCGCCGATGTGTACATTCAGCCAGGAAAGTATGAAGAAGCCTTGGAATGGAACTCACTTGTAGACACGTGGCTTCTGTCGAAATCTGCCTTTTGGGTCACTTCCGTCTTGGTAGTAAGAGGTTATGGAGGTCCAGGGTGCCGCTCTTCGATTCAATAGACCTGCGCATCTCACTGGAATTCCGATATATAGCGTCAGTCTCGCCTGCTCAGTGTGGCATCCATCACGACTCTCAACCCCTGAGCCGTGCATGCAGCATTCGAGAAGGCATCGAGACCGCAAGAGTCACGGGACGGGAAAATGATCTGCGTGTGGCGGCCGTGCAGCCACGGCGTCGTGTGCCACCAAAGTAAAGGGCACTGGGGTGAGGCAGCAAGAAAGGGTCACCCCGTCACACCGTTCTGGTTCAAGTGGAAACTTTGAAGCGGTGAGATGCGAGGGATTCGTGTTCCGC
The DNA here is from genome assembly GCA_033296975.1 of Podospora aff. communis PSN243. NCBI lineage: Eukaryota > Fungi > Ascomycota > Sordariomycetes > Sordariales > Podosporaceae > Podospora > Podospora aff. communis PSN243. The sequence goes on along the minus strand of MU865962.1, from coordinate 312,495 downwards.
TTCTCGAAGGAAATACCGGCGACGCTCTCCACAACAACGGAACGCGGTGGAGTTTTACGTTGACACAGAAACTCTCGGCAAAAGCTTGTGATGCCGGACATGTCGCACAGGGCTTTTCAACAGTCTGCCCTACCTGTGGGCCGTATCCACGTTGGCTGCTCCGACCCCTCGACATCCCATCCCGGTTCTCGGCTGAAGGGCTTCAGCCTCACCTCGGGAGACGAGAACGGAAGTCGTTCAACGTTCTGCGCGTTGGAGACTTCGATGGGGCAATTAACGGCAATAACCGGCACCTGTTCTAGCGTCCAGCGAATGCGTGCCGGCGAGTCATGCAAGAGACACCGTTCATGTTTGGATACCCCTCGTTGAGCCTTGACCGCCTCTTGACCGACGTCGACCCGCTTACGAGTTGGTTTCTTGAAGCCGCGACGCTATTTGTTAACGGATCAGTGGCTCCTCTCTAGACACGGTGACAGCATCGTTGCCCGGACGGCAGTCGGCCATCCCGGAACCTGTCGGTACCTTTTACAACGCTGTCTACGGTGCCATGTCGACGAGGGACTCGTCCGACATGCTGAAGTTTGCGGGAAGGCACCCTCTATCAGAGTCAGGGGCTCGCCGTCTACCGTATTGTCCCACAGAACCGGCTTTCACTCGGAGACTGTGCCCGGCCTAACTGTTTTTGTAGCGACCTTTCAAGTTTCGCAAGTGGCCTTATGCAAAGCTGTAAGCTGGTCTGTGTCAACGACACAGAGGCCTAACCTGGTGAAGCCCATGGCTTTCTGTCGTGTAAGCAGTGCTCCGGGGCTTGCGTAAGGTCAGGCCGCTGACACGGCCGTCGAGGCATCCGCGGCCTCTGAGTAAAGCTATTCGGTCGAACAATGCGAGGTCATCCCGGCTTCAGGCCAGCACGTGTCGGCAAGACGAAGCAACCACGAGAAGGTTCTTTGATCGGTACATTAGCATGCGGAATCAACTCCGAACTCAACTGCAAATGTCATCAGTGGGACGTTCGAGGGATTAGGACTGATTTTGCGATAGCTCACCGTCAGCCGCAAGAATGGCCTGGGACGAGATGTTCTGCACCTTTTGTAGCCGACGCTGAGTTTATGGGACAGTGACTCGGCTCAACTCGAATGGGACTGTCGGTGTTGAGGAGTCGCAGCTAGCAACAGAGAGTAACGGAGAGCCGCAACATTTCATGCGGTCTCTGCGGTCTCTGCGGCGTTGATCAAGAAATCAAGACTTCATTTCGTTGGAAACAATCAAAAAACGCCACTTTCGGTCAAGGTGTCCACCATCACACGCTCAGCTGCCCATCGAGGAAATCGATAGTTGGGTCGTGTCCATGACAAATAACAAGTGTTGCTGCTTCTGCGCCGGAGCCAACCAACTCGCGCCGCAATCTCACGTCCGTGGCATGAGTCCTCTGACCTCGGCCAACGTCAGATTCGGAGAGGGAAACAAGTCATCGGCGCACGACACCGGTACACGGTGCACAGGCGATGTGCTGACCTCAGCCCTTGACCTCGCTTTTGCTCACAGCAGTCGACCGGCCCTCGGCAGATACGAAATCACCACATCTTTTGTCGACACTTTGCGAACCAGCAGCTTGTGATTGCCAGAGAGTCTGATCGGCACTGCGGGATTTTGACGCCGATGCAAATGCGAGCGGAACTTGAAATCCTATGCCGAAGCCAGCAGCCAACTACACCAGTTTGGTTCCCGACAGGATTGTGGCGTTCTGCTGTTGGCAGCAAGTGCCCGAACAAAGCGTATCGCGACGGACAGAGCAAAGCCGTCAGATGACTGTTCTCAAGGGATGGACGCTGAGAAGGAGACCACCCGCTGTCGCCGCATCACCCACCGCGCCGCTTGACCCCCGCTGTCCAGCCTCTCACAGGCCGAAAGTTCTTTCTGTTCGCAGTAACATTGCTACACCTCGCAACAACACCAGTCAGGTGCGCCTTGCCCGTCGCCTTGTTCCCGCGCCATTGCCTGGAAAAAGAGGGGGGTGACGTCCCCGACCGAGGAGGTCAGCCATCAAAACACCATTCACACCTTATACCTCCTGCCTTGGGTAACTGCCACATGCAGTGGAAAGGGGTTACACGGCCAAACAGGCTACCGTTATCCCCGCGGGGTATTGACGGCAAGGTGTCCATCATGGCAGCAGGATGGGTTACAGCGGGCGTGGAAACAGGCAAAAGCAGGATTCGGGCCGCCTCCGAGTCTTCGGGTCCTCCCTTATTTTCACCCATGTCCTGCCCATGTTGGGGCGTATCAGGCAGCCGTATGTTGGCCTACCTAGGTACCTACCTAGGTACTTTAGCTTGGTAGGGTGAGATGATGGGCTCCATCCTACCTTGGCCATTTTGCCCAGTTGGATGGGGTTGCGGCTGATAGGTGGCCTTACGAAGTTCCGTTTCGGAGGCAGCCCACCTGGATTCAGTCGTCTGAAAGTTCCGTCGGTCTTCTCATTTCCTCTAGGACGCGGATCGATGTCTCAAGACCCGAGCGGCTTCGGAGGTTATCAGCAGTTGAGGGCAGTGCTGTTCGCGTAAAGCACATGCGTGGATGCGAATTACGCGCAGGCTTATTCGCGTGGTGGGAGGGCGATCCGGAAGGATGGAGCGAAGCCGATCAACCATCGAATCCGAGGCTGTCCGACGACTTTTGTCTCTTTGACCACGGCATCGTTGACACCACACACCACCACATCGGGGATGGTAATTCTTCATCTCACCCTCTCTTCCCCCTCGCACACACCCTCTTATCGGCATGACGGCATCATCTCCGATTATTAGCGCGCCAAGGTTCAACAACGACGCATGTCAGATGGGTATGTACACTAGTTCATGCCCGATCACTCCATTTCCGATACCCATGACCTCTTCCTTCACGACGCCACATGCAAGGGGCTGCCACCTCCGCAGTGTTGAGCATCTCCTCGCCGTGATACTGCACGTTTCTCATCTCCACAGCACCGGCACTTGTTTATGCACCGCTGCCCAGCACCATCATCTGCCTTACAACATGAAGTCGCTATCCGAATCTCAGACCGAGGGCCGCATGAAGGCATCACAGCGGAATGGGGGAGAGACCATCTCACCACCCCAGGTTGGTACCTCAGACCACCAACACAACCCGAGCTCACAGATCGTCAACTCCAAGTGCGAATCGGTAACATTACACGGTAAATCGTCCTGTGCCACCGGATCGGCAGTTTTTATTCCTCCATCCCGATCGACACGTCCCAAAATGCTTCCCGAAGCCGACCTTGTCCCCGCACCGAGATTGTTTGCCCAAACCGAACAACAGGAATCCACACTGCTTGCGACGCTGACAGCTTCTTTCCGCGTCGTAAGGCAGAGTACCCAGGTACCCCAGCCAACTTAATTGCAAGTTAGGTACCCTGCCCAGCCAAATTGCATTCATTCAACCTCAAAGCGAGCAATGCAACTCCGCAATGTATTCGGAGTGCTTGTTTGGGAAATTCCGTCTGGTCTGTTTGCCCGTTGAATTTGATCCTTTCCTCCTTGGTGACATACATTCCACACCGGAGTCCAACCGCCTCGCTTGCAAAGAAAGAGATTCCCAAAATCGACATTAGGATGCTGGGTTAAAATCCACTTGGAATCCAACACAAAGGAGCGGCGGTGCCTGACTGATCCTTAGGGCTGTTGGTTCCACAACACACGCGGGATTCATGTGAGCCAAAACGCCACAGGATCAAGCCCGAGTTGGGCAAAATCCGCAATCTGGAATAAGCTCCCAGTTCCTCCGTATCTCACTCGCGACTGGAGCAAACATGCTCGCCAGCGCCCAAGATGACGTGAGAGAGAGAGGTACCTACCTACCTACCTTGCACTTCCTAATACCAATAACTGAAAGCGAGAAACCTGTCATCCCCGGACTGGGAAAAGACACTGGAGAATCAGGAGCAAAGCCCCCCATTCCCGTGTCCACCCTGTCTTTGCCTCTTCCCGCAAAAGGTAGGTAAGGTAGGTAGGTACCCCGGCTACTCAAGCCAACAAACAAGCGCCGCACTCGTACCACACGCCGACATTGACCAGCCTACCTTTACTGGTAGCCGCGCGCGCTCCGCCCTACGCGCGCAGATTATCCCAGCCCGGCCCATCCCCGGCTCCGCACATAGCGACAGTTGATCCCCGGCGGACGGAATCCTCCGCACCCACGCGCTGCACCCATCCACACCTCCCCACCCTGGATCGCATCGAATCCGCCAAGTCTCCAAATCTTTGTCCATTCCCTCTTGTGGATCCCTAGGCGAATACGGAGACGGAGACGGAAATGGCACATATTACCTGTACTCACTCACTCCTGTTCCGTTGGCGATTTTCAAGTTTTGGCTTCAAGCCGGTGAAACAGAAAAAACAAACAAAGCATCGTGTTGAAACAGGGTATCAGGCAGGCCTAGTTACATTCTGCAAAACAACAATGGATATCAAACATCCGAAACCTCCATTTCAGTGAAAGCCGGTTGAAAGCCCCTCCGTGAGAAGCCGGGAAAATCCCATAATTGGCATGCAAAATCCCTTGAATCTTTCGACTCAAAGCTTAACAACCCCCTCTTCACCCATCCTCATCAAGAAAACCGGGCACGGCAAATGGCACTCCAAAAAGCCCAGGTGGTGTTGAAAACCGAGTAAAATATGCGCAGACAGTCGGCGCAGTCTGTCGGCGCACTAAGATTAGAAGAATAGAAGACGATAATAAGAGTCGAAAAAAAAAACAGAGAAAAGGGTCGTAACAGCCATGAGCCCACCATGAAACCAAGCGCCTATCCACAAACCCAGTGACACACAATCAAGAAACAAGCAACCCCGGTACCACTTCCCCCTCGGTTTATCTCGGCGTCTCTCCCCGACACCCGCCCCAGCCCGCCCCGAGCACAAAATGCAGCAGTGGCCCATGATGCAATGCAATGCTCCCACCGTATGCTTGGATGCCCAAATGCAACCCCTCCACAATAACCCTTCGACCTATGGGAGATGAAGGAAACCCCGAAACGGTCTGCCGCACCAAGGTAGCACCAGCGACGCTGCCGCTCATACTTTCCACAACCAGAGAGACTCGCTCCCAGAGGCTTTGTTTCCGAGGGCGTGGGGAAGCGAGAGGGTCGGGGTTACCTCCTCCTGTCTTCGAGCGGCACCTTGTCGCCGTAGAACCCACCTTCCTCGCCAGTGCCGGCTGCGGCGCATGCCAGGCAGACTCCACCGCCGTAGACGCGCGTGTGGCGCTTCCATCCGTGCCCTGCATCATCCAGAACCGAAATGATTTCACCATGAACATCCACCTCCTCGAGCGAGTCGAGGATTCCTGGCCCCCCTGGTCCGCCGACAAATTCGTACTCGTAAGGGAACTCGTGGCCTGGCGGAGGTGGCGGGAGCAGTGGCGAAGTGGGTGGGTAGCTGGATGGCGAGAAGGTCTCGCCCGAGGTCATGGTTTCGGTGGACGAGGAGGCGGTGGCCGATGTGGCTGGGATGCCGATCGGGATGCTTCTGGTGTAGGATCTTCGCCGCGGCGTAGCTGTCGCGCTCTTGGGACTAGAGCTGTAGAGGTCCGTGGAGGTGGAGCCGCTTGCATAGTCTGGATTAGGCTGGTGCGTGAAGCTGGTGTCCAGCTCCGGCGGGATCGAGACTGCGTAGCTTCGCCGGCGCTCTTCAAACGGGAAGACGGCGTCGCTGAGGACCGGTGGAGTCAATGGTGGTGGCAGCGGAGGCCGCGCAAACAAGCTCGACGTCGTCGTCGTCGTCGCCGAATCCAAGGCACCGGGAACAGTGCGCTGCGCAAATCCGCCAGGTGTCAAACCACCGGGGAGCTGGGAGCCGGCTTCCCCACCCAGCGCTGGACTCCGAGGCCGGTTGCCCCAGGTGCTGTGTCCTACCATGGGTCCCTTTCCCTTGACTGCTTTGTCGCCGGCCCCATCCGAACCGCCGCTGGGGCGTCTCGACTCGTAGGGTCGGGGTGGCGAGTGAGGCGAGCGGCTTCCACGTCTGCGCTCCTCGGAAGAGACGACAGGGTGCGCCGCGGAGGGCGGGGGGTTTTGCTGGTGTCTGGGGTCGCTGGTGCTGACACCACGTGACGTCGCCGGTGCTGACGGTCCTTCAGATTGATCCTTCCTCTCGTCTTCGTCAATGCCATCCATCGCTCGCGTTAGCCCAGCAGGCTTCAGCAGTCCAGGGCCAACTCTCAGAGGCAGGTGCCCCGCCGTCCAGGAAAGCTGTTGTAATTCGCGCCCAAAGCTCAGCCTGTCCCCCCTCTGGTCCCGTGCCTCCCAGGGAGAGCGCACGGCTGAATCCCGCTCGCTGTAAGACGCTGCTGAATCCTTCCGGCACTCCGGGCCAGAACCGTCCCTGCCCTGAAACTCGCTCTTGGGCGCCCGCCGTGGTGCTCGCTGCGCCGAACCAAATGGTGCTTTTGCCAGCCGAATCGCAACCAAGATTGCGACGGCCACAACTGCAAGGTATATATGCGTGCTAGCGGCTCCAAGGTAGTAGTGGCTTGACGAGACAGGCGGCTCCGGAGTGACGTTACTGTCGGGAGGGTGTTTGAGGGTTGGCATAATGCGTCCTGCTCCGGGTCCCTCTAGGTCAGGAGATTACCGATGTCAGGGAGGGTTTGATGGTGGGCGCGTTGCCCGCTGTAGGCTCGGTCCTAGAGGATGGCCGGCGCTATAAACTACGGGGGCGTCAGGGTGGTGGTTGAGGGTGGTGTCACGGAAATTTGCCGTCCCGCACGGGGGGTGGGAGAAGGAGAAAACGGCTCGCGTGGCGTGGGCTGGCGTGTTTTCCAAACCCCAGGACAACCGGGTCGCCAGATGCTTCACTTGCCGCACTGGCACCGGGAAGGGGGGCCGAAATAGTAACGAGGGCAAACAACACGCAACGAAGGAATGCGGCGCTGTTCCAACAGAATCTTTTAATAATTGGCGCACGAGAGGCAAACTCGAGGGCAGAAGGAAGAGAGAAGGAAAAGGAACATGACGCCGCATTGTCCAATAGGAGGTGGGGGACCGGAAAGGGAAGGCGCACTTACACTGAGCAAAGGCCCCTTCCTTCGAGGTGCGCGGTTGCGAATTCTCTCAGCGCAGCGCCAGCGGCTGCATCAATACTGGAGGCGGCGTCTCTCGGAGGAGCAATGGCGATGCCTTGTATGCTGTATGCGTGCCGGCGGACTGCGTCCCGGTGAGGCAAGGGGAACAGAAAGGAGCGTGCGGGTGCAGCCTGCGTTTCCACTGGGTGCAGAGGGGGGAAAGATGGCAGCGTTCGTGGGAAATTTGGGTGTCATGGTCGTCTTATGTATAGCGCGCCAGCCGACCTGGGTGTAAGCCCCGTCGATGTCCTGTACGACATGGACAAGCATGCATCACCGGGTCACTGGGGAGGGATAGGCGAGGGGAGCTGGGTCCCAAGCGCGTTCCCGCTCGAGAGATCAGATCGAGTGGGAATCCTACCTCGAGGGGGGAGCGAGGACGCTGTGGAGGGTACTGTGGTAGGGCTGGCTGCATCGGAACCAGTCTAACGGAGAAGGGAACTAATCCGGCCCAAAATGGGGAGGACGCAGACGGCATGTATCTCAGCCTCTGGAGTCCACCGGAAATGCCAAACGGAGAACGGCCAATTGTTGACGGCGGGTTGGCAGCTAGGCCGACACTAGTCAGTCATGGGATAATGGCGCTTGGCACACGCCTGGGGGGGAGGTTGTCCGTCGTGAAACGAGAGAGACGTGCTGGTGTGTGGGGAGGGTGATTTGGCAAGGAAGCAACCTGGGAAAATGCTGCGCGATGCTTGTGCGGTCAGCAAGTCCGGGGGCTGATTAGGTGGGTGTAGGGGTGGATCGATACGTAAGTCCCCTGAGCGCCGACGCCACTGCAATCGTCCCAAAAGAGAGAGCGGCGACATGGGACAATTTGGGGTTGAGAACCTTGCCGACCTTCAGCGGTGAGTGGTTGGTGAAGAATGGCGATGGTACCTGCGGCGGCGAGCGCGGGGCGGGGGCGGACTTGAACCGTTCCTCAGCAGGCTCAGAAGAACGGCGTGCTTCCTTCGCGAACGAGAAGAGGGGCTGCCCGTTGAGAGGGGTTCCATCGAGCGAATTGGCAATAATCCCTGCCGTTCGTTGAACCTGGCTCGAATCCCTCTCCTTTGCTCATTTCGGGCGGGCGGTCTGTCAAAGTTCTGTGCCCTCCGTTCGATTCAGCCATGGCACCCTTTTCGTTCGGCTAATGGGCGCTTTCCCATGTCTCGGTGGGTTGGTAACCTGGGGAGAGGGGGGCACGGGAGTCGATCAAGCTGAGTTGCCAGATTGAGCGCCTTGTGTTGATTGAGCTTGCAGTTGTCGCGCCTGACAGCGGACCCAAGCGGAAGATCGCATCCTGCGCTGTCCTGGCGGCGCCGTCTCCACGCGAGCGGTGGGTGCGCGAGCCTGGGTACTTGGGTACTCCCTGTCCAACGGGGCAGCGGATTGGGTTAGCACCTTCGGCTCAGCTGGCATTTGTCGAGCCCTATGGACCGTTCGCCCTGACACGACCGCCACCCGCGCGTGTCCCTTGCCAAACATTGAAAACGGGCCGGTGACGACTCGGCGGCCTTTGAGGGGTTCATCTCAAAGCACTATCAAGGTAGGTGTGATCCGAATTGTGCTGAAGGCCCGAGTTGGCTGCCATGCTCAGCCAGCCTTGTGCCAAAGTGCGGCTCGCCAATCCAACGTCGCAATTCCAGAGCCAGCCAGGAGCCGGTGCTTGTTCGCCCGCGGAAGCCGAATTCGCTTTCGTCTGCGCAAGGCGGTGTCTTGTGTTGCAACCTCTCGCGGCGGGGTGCCGCTGGCGCGCGTCAGCCCAGCCAGCATGAGACAAGACGTTGAATCTCGCCAAAATGAAAGTCTCGGCGCGTTGTCGGGCTGGCGCTTGGCTGGCCGACAGTGGCGGCAGCACCATGGACCATGCACGGAGAATCAGCATCGCAGAGTGCAGATGCGGGCGCTCGATGCAGGACTGGGTGCTTGTGCGTGCCGTACCCTGCAGGCGGCGTGTGACAGTGCGTACGGAGCACAGGTACTCTGTAGCTGTCGGCCTGCCGTTGAACTTGCAGCTTAATTGTCGGCTCCAACGCCGGGGATCAGTTAATTAGGGCAGACGCAAAGGCGGTAGGACAGCGGGCTGGAAAGGGCTTGCCGCCATGTGAGGTCGGGTCGAGACGTCGGACTTGGGACGCTGCATTCTGGCGGTTGGCACATCACTAATCGGCAATACATTTCTGATATGACGAAGGATGACCAACAAAAAAGGCACAAGGCGGCGGCCTGACCGCCGAGCGAAATTGTCACCTCGGTGTCACAGATCGGCGCTGCAACCTCAGGATGGCGCGCAGACAAATTGAGGCCTTGCGGTCAGGGGAGAAGGACAATGGATGGCTGGTCGAGTCGAGGGTCAGGTCGCCATCGGAGGGACAGCACCAAAGAGGCTCGAGAGAGGGCACCGGAGAAGGCGGGGCAGGAGGGGCATGGAATTTGGGGTTCAGCTCCCTTGCACCTGGCCCAGGCACAAAATGACACACAAAGCCCTGCTGATTGGCGGACCCACAGGACTCCTGCCTTCTCCAGCAACAACGGGCGGTCTGATTTGCAGCTGCCATTTCGCGAAAGAGCTCTGGAAGGCACCGAATTGGAAGTTCCTTGGTTGTCTTTCTCGTGAAACCCACCAAAGCCTGCGGCTCTTCCAAGATCTAGCCAGCTCTTGTCGACATCCAAACGTGGCGGGCTCAGATCACTGGCCGTCGCGCTCCCACAAGACAAGCAAGCGCCTTGACGGCGCGGCTCGATTCTCGTTGCCTGGTGCGTCATCGATCGATCTGGGAAAGAGGATGCAAGGTACCGGAGTATTGGCCCCCCAATCGATTATCCCACATCCCACTCCGGTAGCCTGTACGAGAGCGCGCCGACCCAAACACTGGAACAGGTTTTGCTCCGCTCTTGGACGCATTGGCAGCTGAACCTCAGTCAGTTCAGTTACATGGCGTCTGCATACGTGGACACCATCGCGATGCTACCTATATAAGTAAGTCTTGATGGTCGAATTCGCCACCGTCGATTCGCAGTACCAGTGCCATGCAGCGGTCAACGATATTATCGTCCACAAGTGCTCGACAGCTGTGTTTATTATTATCTCCCGTGTGCACCACCAGGCCAAGCGACGCCAGGCGGTCTGTGGAAAACCGTACGCGGACACTCGTTCCCCCTCCACATTGCGCCATTCCACTTGCAGAAGAGGCGTTCGCAAACAGCACCATGCAGGTTCGAGGGCGAGCGCGAGTGGACTGTGCCGCACTGCACCACTGAGATGATGGTAAGTTTGGTGCACATACTCGGCGACTTGCTCCTCGGCATCACACGGCTCCGCGATGCCGTACACCGTACTCCCATGAAATTTCCTGACCGGCCGCCGCCAGCATCGACCTGGCCCAGCATCGAGGTGATGAGCCCGCAAGCGTATCAGATGGCCCGATGCAGCCGGATAAGCGCTTACTTGTTGGTTGTGAATCGAATCTGAGGTCCTGGCGCTTACCCGCGCGGAGTCGCAATCCCAATCCCATTGTGGAGTGCTGACAGAAGAGTGTCGCATCCGCGAGAGGGCAAAACCTGTGGTTTCCGACAGTCCGACGCCCATTTTGCCATTCCTTTCAGCCCTATGGAAGAACCCTGTCTGCATTCGATTCCTCGGATCCCTGCCGTGCACACCTCCCGCCTGTCGGTTCCGAATCCCCTTTCCGCCCACCACCCATGATCGCCTGCGCTGCTTGTCAGCTTTGGGCAGCACACATTGCCGGCTGGGCAGCAAACACGATGATGGGCCGCTCTGTCAGAACCTCATTTGACCCGAAATCCGCCACCGCCGTGTCTGTATGATATGGATACGGGTCCCCATTCTGCACCTCTGCAATCGCTGCACCGCTGCATTGTTGCCCCGCGCCAAGTGCTCGTGTCTCTGACTCGGCCCCCGATCTTTCTTGACCGCTATTCTTCGTTTTCCTTGAGATTTTCCGATGTTTGCATGCCCCAGGCCGCCATGTTGGAATTTCGTGCATCCCATGAGATGCTTGTCGTTGCGCTTCCTTGCTGGCAGACGAGACCGCCTTGGAGGCGACTTGCCGTTCTGCCGCGTCGATTGGCCCGTCCTCCCGTCGGTCAGCTGCACTTGCCCCGCCATGGGTCAGTTTTCTGCTGCCTTGCCACGATTGACTGGACAGGATTAATTTCGAAGCCTGTTGCCTCTCCAAACCCTCACAGCAAAGCAGCATCTCAGTGCACTTCCGCAGACGGGGATTACGGACAAGACCAACGTGACACTCGGCATCGTCGCCGCTGCCCGTCAAGAGGCCCATTTACGAAGTCTCAGCAAGGGACGGCTCGTTGCGGCCTGGGTTTTGCTGGCTTGGCCGCAGAAGTGGCCGTTAAGGTTTTTGTTGCACCCGATGTGGTGGTATCCAACCAGCGGCCAGAGTCGCCTTGCCGCAGAAAGAGGTTGGGGGAGTGGGATTGAGCACAACGCCAGCATCCAACAACAATCGATCCAACAATGTCCGTGTTGAGCATGCCCGCGTGCTTGTGGCGGCGACACAATGCTGACTGGACAGAATACGGCACCGCGTGGCCCCGAGCCTCCGTTCCCTCGACAAGCAACTCCAAGGTTCGTCCGTCGAGATGTTGTCCCGAGCCCGGCCAGTGGCTCGAAGCGGATCCCGTGACAGGCGTCGGCTGGGCTGGGGGAACCTCGGCCCCAGCTGAGAGGGCTTCGAGTTGGCAAAAGTTCGCCCGGATCTAGCTCGATTGTGTCGTAATATGAGGCTGAGCAGTCGGCCGATTGCGTAAAGCCCGCCTCCATTGGGCTTCCTTCCCATCCTCTCAGTCACCTTTGCTACGCTAACGCGCCGCAGATCTGGACGTTACAGACCAAAATGCCTTGGGTTCCACAGGGCGTGATTCCAACCGTAACCTTCAAGACGCCCAGCGTTTCCCAGTCTACGCAGGTAACATCCGTCACGACATGGGTCGGCGGAGACATTACGGGAGGCGACGGCTCTCTTGGACAGGAGATGATCATGAAACAACATGAATCATGAATGGCCATCCCGTTGTTGCACTTATGCGGCTCCTCCCCCACCGGGCCCGAGAGGCTCCAAGTCTACGGGCTGGCGAGGCTCTGTCTACGCGCAAGAGCCCCGCCCCAACCGCCGGAAAGAGCTGAAAGAGACGACTTTCCCCGTCGGCGACCCACACGGGATACCACCGCGAAGTCATGTCGAGCCGATGGAAGCTGGATGACTCGTATCAAGACGAATGGCAGGCAGACTTGGGCTCCCGAGACGAGCCGAAGGAGACGGACGGCGGGGTGCGGCTCTATCAAGTCCAGACTCGGCAGCAAGTGCCGAGTATCTTGTGACGATCATCTGAGCCGGTCGATCTCGACCTCCACTCAGTAGGTTGGGGGGAAGAGGGGAGCGCAAAGCCCAGTCAGAAGTTTGTAGGACGGATCACAAGGTTGGTGGAGCGGCACTCTCGGCATCCACGTCCACCAGTCCATCCTTACCGTCACCCGCGATCGAGACGCACCAAGCGCCCAGGCGGGGTATCTTTGTGTCCCACAAGGATAAGACGACGTTGCTCCATGTTTGTTGACAGAAGCAGTCAGCTTTCACCAGATAGAAGCGGGCCGGTTGGTGATGTTTGGAGTGCCGCTCTCCTGCTCTCAACGCGCCGCCGGGTCATCAATCTCTCCTCAGCCTTTCCCTATGTGATCATGCACCCTCTCATCCGCCTCTCTTGAGTCTCGTCTTTGTCACCGCTTTCCCGCTGCTTGTTTGCCTCTTCGCTCTCGTCACTCCTCCACCATGTCACTCTTGCATCCGACCCAGCCCGGCCCCTCTCACCAAAGCAAGCAAGCAAGCCCAAACCCGCCACCCCTTCCATCCTTCTCGTCCCGTATTTCACGTTTAATTTTATTCCACCTCACCATTCCATCCCAAAAAAACCACCGACCACCGACCACCGACCACCCACATCTCATCGCCAGCCTCGTGGCAAAACCCCCTTTAGGGGGAACGCTTTAGGACAACCACATGCACCCACGGCTCCCCTCCCCGTAGTTACCGGCGCTCGGCCCCCAACCGGGCACCGGGCACGCATCCCACATCGGGCCACCGGGCTGGGTGCTGAGCTGACTCAGAAACCCGGTGTAGCACCCCTCAGCTCAGTCTAAGTGATGACAGCGCTAGCCTACATAGTTTTTTGCGCCAAAAAGCCACAAAACAAAAAGCAAAAGCACCCACTCACCCACTGGCCAAGAGCAACATCCTAATTCGGATGCGGCTCACTGCACTGCGTGTGCTAAGGTAAGCTAACGCAGACAGACACCGTGACCCCGGAAGAACGAGTTGCCGATGCGGTCGGTGGGGGAAAAGTAGGGCAAAGTATCTGAGACATACATGCTGCGCGCGAGTAGACAGCGCGCATCACATCACACGTTGGGCTGCAAGGCTGTATGTGCGTGAGCAACGTTGTCGTGCAGCAGGTGGCGGAAAGTAGGACCGGACCGAGTTTAGAAGCCTAGAGGAGGATGAGACATTTTGCTGTCTTTGTAAGTGGCGGCTTGCTTGCTGGTCTCATCGGTTCACGACATTCACCAGTCGCTGATCAGGAGTACTATGAGAGTGAGAACTCGGTTGTTTTTACTACTCTTGACATTTGGACATGTGATGTTTCATCTCATCTTGATGACGAGATGGGGCACCGGTCCGATATGTGCAATGCGGTGCACACCTGTCTCCTATCTGACAACAACACACTCGATAGCTCCGTGAGCAGGATTCCCCTACATCCTGCTGCTTTTCGCTTGCCAATGGAGCAACGCAATGGCACATCGAGTGAATAAGCGAGGACAGACCAAGACCGCGGCCATGAGGGTGACCCAAAGTAAACGGAGATAGGAAGCCATCCCATAAACGCCGATGCCTCCGCCCAGGAACCATAGCCAGCCGGCCGCCTCGAAAGTATGTGGCGAGGCCGATGCAAACTGCAAGCCCAACGCCGAATAATCCAACACACACAGGTTTTTCCATCCGAGAAACAAAGAAAACGGCCCGAGACAACGCCGTCGCCGAAACCCAGAATCCCAAAGCGGCCGCCTGCTTCAATATAGGGGTAGTAAAAATGGAGAAAACGAAGATGAAGAACTCAAACTGCCGAACCGAGACGGGCAAGAAAAGCCTCGGCCAAGTCTCAAGAAAAGGATAATCGTAACTGTCGTTGTAGATGCTGGTGTCAAAGGAGACACTGCTCCGCTTCTCGTTCAATCGCTCGAGCCTGAGAAGCCCGAAGAACTTCTCTGCTGCTGCTGCCACTGCTGCTCGAGCGCAGCCGCGTGTTCTGCCTGCTGTTCAAAGGCCTCTTCCAAAAGCTCCCCCAAGTGGCCAAGCGCAGTGTGAGCGGCATCCTCGAGGGTTTGTCCATCCGGAAATCGGCTGCCACCAGCTTGTCCAAGAGCAGGATCCGCCTCAGGGAAGGAGCCCTGCGAATACGGATCATCGTGGTTGGAAAAGTGCGGATCGTAGTACGAGTAATGGGGACCGGCTGCCTGAGAAGGCTGAAGAGGGCTCATGCTGGGAGGGCTCACGAAAGGATCACTCAGAGGAGTCCCAATCACAGGAGGGCCCGGCATGGGCATGGCCGGATTATTGAGGTGAAACACAGCAGGAGTACCAGGAAAGTCGTTGACCGAAAAGAGAGCGAACGAGCCGCGAACCGCGCCACGCGTGGCAAGCTCATGGGTCAACGCATGTCGAATTTGCGCGACAGGACGGCGCACCCGGTCCTAGTGGGCCATGAGTTCCAGTGGATCCTCGCGGCGTATGAGGTCCGTCTCTTCCTCCATCAACTTGATGATGTCGTCGATGTTCTCATCCAGGTGCTCCTCCTCTCCTGGCGGGAGGCAGTTCTGGAGCAGGCGGCGGTACTTGTCGATGCGATCACCAGTGCCCATGATGCCACGCGCCTCGACATACCGCGTCTCCAACTGCCGCTGCTCGTTAAGCAGGCTCTGCAACTCTAGAGCCAGGCGTAGCCGCTCCTCGGGCGTGTCGTTCTCTTGATCGTCACCATTGACCATAGCAGCCAACTCCCGGTTGGCGTCCTCGCGCACAATGATTCTGTTCTGGTGTGTTACAAAGGCAAGAGCCTTTCCAGCGGCGTCCTCGACATCATCTGCTACCTTCGCCGCGACGTCATCGGGCTCCAGCTTGGTCGTCAGCTCCGCGATCAGGGCCTGAACGCTCGCGAGCTCCGCCTGCGTGTTGTGAAGCGCCTTTTGTGTATCCTTCTCGGCATCGTCCTTCTCCTTGAGCTCCTCCTCAAAGCTGCGCGCTAACTCTTGGAGCTTGTTAATTACCAGTGGCGCCATGCGAGACTGCACCATGTTGGCTGCCTCGCTCGAGAAGTTGATGTTCTTGCTGCCGCTGAACTCGCCAACAGCATCGCGGAAAGGGTTATGCCGCTGGGACTCGGGCGCAAACGGGCTGGAAGAGCGCTGCGGGCCACTCCGGGAATGGCTAGACTTGGCAGCATTCAGGGCCTTGATAAGGTCTTCAGCCATCACGCCGTCGTGATTGCAGATGTCGGTGGCGGCACCGCGGCCAAGCAGGGCACGGGTGCACTTACGCGCCCCACGCTGAGCAGCCAGATGCAACGCCGTGTTGCCTTCGCCATCCTGCACATCCAAGAGGGCCTGGATCCGAGCCCGATCAACCTCCCAAAAGTGGTTCAAGATGATGTCCAGATAGTAACGACTGCAGCTCTGGCCGCTAGTCGAGCCGCCCCTCATGGCTGCAGCGTGATGGAGAACTGTCCAGCCGTTGAGATCCTGCGCATCGATAGTGTCGGCCAATTCCTTGAAGACCTGCAGAAACGTATCTTTCTCGTAGCAGTTGGTGAATTTGACTGCGCGCATCAGCGGTGTCTCGCCCCGCACGCTACGCGAAGCTGTGTCGGCGCTGAACCGCTTCAGTTGCTTGATGACTTCCACGTCGCCCATGGCAGCTGCCCAGTGAATTGCCGTGTGTCTCTCATTGTCGATGGGCCAATCCGGCTTGAAGTTCGTTGGAGGCTCAGGGCGAATCGCGGACTTGTCGTTTTTGGAGAGCAGGAAATAGTCCAAAAGCGCGTCGCCGTAGAGAGCATGCTGCTGCTCAGTCATAGTGTGAGCATCCTCCTCTCTCTTGCGCTTCCGGCCCGTGGAAAAGTGCGACATATCGTAGCCGTCGTCCTCGCCCATGTACGAGGCCGAGGCGACGGTGAGATTATCGGGTGTGTCGTCGTCCTGCATGTTGGAATCCGCGCCGTCGTAGTCGTCTTGTACGGGGGCGGCACCTTCATAGGCCTGTGAGAAGCTGCCTTGCGACAAGTTCCGGTTCTTGTTCGACTTACTGTTCCACTTTGGAATAGCAGGTCTGCTTGCGGCAGACGGTCTTTCGGCAGCGGGTCTGGCCGGTCTTGGAGCCTTTGGCTTGCTTGCGTGCTTGGGCGCTGGCGGAGGGGTTCCGTCGCTGTCTCGTTGAAACTCGAAGATCGGTCGCAGTCGATCGTATACGTTGTTTCTCTGCGCAAGAGCCACGCCGCGCTCCAGCGGAATCCAAGTACCTAGAGGAGGAAGGAACCGTTAGCTGCAATGCCTTGAGGCGAGAGTCGCGATGCGTACCTTGGTATTTGCCGTACCCTCCTTGGACCTTCTCGTGGGTGTCCTTTTGTACCTCGCGCTCAAGGACTCGGGTGCGCGCGGGCTTGTCGAAGCCGGCTGCTTTCAGGATGTGTGTTGCGTTGATGTAGTCATCATGGCAACGGCGCATCACATGCTCCTTCCCGTCGACACCGAATTGGAATTCCCAAACAGGGACCTATAGCGGGTCACCGCCGTCAGCACATTTGGGTCCGAGTCCGGGTCCGGACCTGGCGGTGGCAAGCCTGAGCGCTTGCGGCAGAGCGGTCCATTCGAGCCACACAAAGCGGAGAAAGAGGTGCGGCTCGAGAGGTGCGGCTGGTGATGCTATTCACTTACATTACTGTAGGTGGCAGTGTAGATGCCGTGAACCGCAGTTTCTTTCGTCATCTTGGCCAACAGCGCCAGGCGCTCTGCTGAATTGGCCGAGCTGCCGTGTTCGCTGCGGGCGCCTACGACCGCTTGACAAGAAATGCGGCAAAGTCAAAAAAAGGAGGATCACCAAAGACTTCGTCAATGTGCACAAGGTTGAGAGGAAGGTCTCGCGATGGCTGGGGTGAGGTGTGGCAAGCCGCGCGGCGGGGCTGAGGGTGAGGAAATTGAATGGAGGCACGCAAAAGACGCGGTGTGCTTCTGGTTGGGGGACAGCGACGCGAATCGACGCGAAATCGTAAAGTGGATTTTTGGGTCGTCACGTGTGGCGCGTAACGCCGTGGGAATACAGTGTAAGTCCCTGCAATATACGGCGCTGGGCACGGTGTATGGGGCATCACCCACACATCTCCAAGGGTTCACAACACGGATTTGTATTGAAGACGAGAAAGAATGATTTGAATCCAGCGTTCAATTTGGTCATCACATCGCTGAGAAGATTCATTCTGGTTCAAACCCTCCCCTGGCTGACACAACTGTCATTGACCTGAGCTCATGACACCTTTAAGAGCAGACAGGACTCCACAATTCCACAAAGGGCCACACAGAAGGTCAGGCCTTCTGTCCCAAAGCTTCACGCCTAGACACCGAGTTGGGATCGAAATACGGCTTCTCCCCAAGCGACACGACGCGATTTCCTTGACGTTTGCCAGTGTAGTCGCTGTTTCAGTCAGCAACGCTATCCCTCTCAAAGCACCAAATTGAGAAAGGGAACTGATAAAGGGAACTTACTTGGTGGCAGTGTGGAAAACAGAGCGGCTGCGGTTGGTTGATCTTTGTTAGCCCTCCCAAATACTTCGAATTCAGGGGTTAGGGTGAACTCACTTGTCCCAGATGGCCAAATCGTTCTTGTTCCAGCGGAAGCGAACTTGCAAGTCATGATTTTCGGCAATGAGTTGGTAGACTGGTTTCCTCAGCGTCAGAGAATTCGACATTCTGTGGCCGAAAATCAAGTGCATCACTTACAGTACGCCTTGAGAATCTCCGACTCCCGCTCCGTGACGCCATTGATCCAGCCAGCGTGGACCTGATGGCCCGCGCTGAAAAGGCTCTTCCAGCCCGTGACGGGGTTGGTGCGGACGACGGGGCTGTACCTAGGGTCAGACAATGAACCTTGCGGCCAGAGTTTGGAGAGACGTACTGCTCCGCCTTGAAATCCAGTCCAGTGTTCTCAGGCGCACCGCGATAGTCGTCAATGAGGTCAGCGCCGAACGTGTCCTTCACCTTGACAAAGTTCGGCTGATAGTGAGTGGCAGTCAAAGAATCGGCAAGCTTCTGAAGAGCAGGGCTCAGGCGGTCATAGGCTTCATACCCCGAGGCCCACAGCGTATCGCCGCCAGCATCCTCAGGAGGCTGAACAATCTTCAAGATGGCGTAGTCAGACGGAATCCGCTCAAAGGTAATGCTGATTGACGGACGTGTTAGCCATGGCCGACAAGGCTGGTGGCAACATACTCGGCATGCCATCCCTCGCCAGCAAGTCGCTTCGAAATGTGCGAGTATCTGTCTCCGTAGTACTTGCGGTTCTGTTCCGACGAGATGACCGAAACTTCATCATCCAGTTTGCCGTTCTCATCCACAGCAATGCCGCGCTTGCTGTTGGAGAGGGCATGCCGGTGCAGCTTGGAAGTCTCGGGCTTGCCCGTGAGCTCTCCAAGGCGCTGACCCAAGAGCTTCTGATCATCAATGCCGATATCTTGGTTGCGGAAGAATACCACGCCACGCTGAGAGACTAATGTGATGTCAGGTTGATGGAACAGGGCACCGAAGCAAGGGTTAGATACCAAGAATGGCTAGGTCTCGAATCTTGTTGTCATCGTGTAGGATGTCGGTAAGCTTCAGGCCTGGAAACTCTCGTCCTATGACAGAGGTAACATCGAACTGCTCGTATGAGTCGAGGCTACCCGAGTACGTCAGGGGACCGGCAAGGCGCGAGGCGCTGCTAGCAGGCTGAGCACCGAGTGTCTTGACCTGAGGAGGCTCGAAGGCAGTCGTGGGTGGCTGGATGTCGGCGTCTGCTGCGGGTGGTGCCATGATGATCGGGGCAAGTCAAGAGCAGGTTCAATTTTGAGACGGGTGCGAGAGATGCGTTTAAGTCAGCAAGGCGGGAGACTATTTGACGCCAGTGACACGACCATATACAGTCAAGAAGCGGGAGGATGGCGGAGCTGTTTTAAGTTCGAACAGGCAGGCATTGATTTCAAAGCAGGACAGCAGCCTCTCGATGTCGCGATCGTCTCGCCGGATCGTGATGGTGTTCGTGACCATCTTCGGCATTATGTGCAATGCCCCCCGTTTTGCGCCATGAGTGAGCCTTGCCATTTGGTACACCTTCGTATTAGATGGTAGCAGAACCACCTGTGTCGGATGTATCCCAGAGATGTCGGAAGACGGTTTGCCGGATACGGCATCTGATTCTTCGATGCTCGGCTCGAACCCACCTTCAGACTCCCATGTTTGGTAGAGCCGTGGCCGGGGTTCTGTTCGTCAACAGCCTGCAAGTCGAGGGCGCGTCTCCCATTGATCAGATATGAATTGATGCTTCTCAGTGGTCAGTCTGCACGGGTGACGCGCCGTGCCATTCTCGCGTCATATTGCATCACGAGTTTTTGTGGCCGGTTATCAACCAGCTGGCGCACGATTCTGGACCCGAAGACGCATCACACTGGCACAACATCAGAATGCAACACCACCAAGGTGCTGGATACGCCGTTTCGGCACCGTTGTGGGTGTTGATCGGGTGGACGATGAGATGTCCAAGCCCGAAGAGGCACACCCGTCGCGACCGAAACGGCAGGAAGCCGCGCTCATGCAACTCGTCAGAAGCATGCACCGGAGTCGTGTCGACTTACCTCTATCGTGTCAGAGAAGACCAAAGCTACAGATGCCTTGTTTATGACATGTCGCGGGCTGCAACTGTCTCGGGAGCATCTCTCAATGGAAGCGACGCAGAAAGGTGAAAACAGAGTCGCTTTATCTTATTGTATGGAAGATACTAAATCTCTGTGGCAACGCTGGCGGACTGTTGTATGTGTGTTACCAGTACAGACAGCAGCGGGTGGGCGGTGTTTATCGTTGGCTGATAACTTGGTCGGTTGCATCCGGGTTGAGCCGTCGCGACTCGACTCCCCGCCAGGCCGCCATTGAGCAAACCGGATTTACCAAGCGTTGGAGCTGTCCATCTTACATGGAGGATCTAGTCAAAATGAAAGAAACGTGGCGAGCGGTCGTAAGACGATGAGGCGAGCCAGGAAGCGTGCATTCCTGGGCATTGATGCTAGGGGATGGTTTTGCTCTCTTCATCGAGACACTCGACCATCGGCGTGGAGCCCCGGAGACCGACGTTTGGTTTGTGCGGGGAAGCGGGCCCTGAAACAAAGGGCAAGTGGATGGGTGTCCTTCAGCTCTGGCGGGTATGCGAATGGACGACGTGCTGCTATCCGGCATCCAACAAGAAGACTAGCGAATTGCTTTCGAGGATTACAAACAAAAGAAGGTGGAAGAGCACAATGTTTCCAAGGCTGAAGAAGGGTTTGTTGGCGAGCTTGGAACGATGCCGGGTTCCCGGGTTGCAGCAGGGGTCCCACCTTGTGACACCTGTAAAGTGGACCCGATTGGTCGATCCTCCACCGATCGGGAATGCACAGCTGACTCCGGTGTTGCGGATTCGTTAGCCTGTGGATTGACGCAACCGGCGCCCGAGATCTGGCGTCTCTTCTGCAACTTGCACACACCGTCCTCCAACTCCACCGCCAGCGCCAGCACCTCGGCGCACACTCTCGTTTCCGCCCTATTCTCCGAATTGCCGCGACCAGCATAACTGCCGCTGTTCATATCCTTTAGGGCTCTACGTAGATATTCTTGAAGGAAGCGCCCGCGACATACGTCGACTTCCCTTCCTTCGAAAACGGCCCCGGTACCCGTTGAGCACGATTCAAAGCCAACGGTTCCTCAACCCTCCCCGGCAGCAAACCGTTTGCTACCACGGCGCCGTTTATCGACGCGCTATCAAGCCAGCTCGCTGCCTCATTCCCCACATCGCGAGATAGTCCCCGCGGTGGCGTCGACCCAGCTTTCCCTCGTTCCCCCGCGCGCGACCGCCGATGTTCCGAACCGAACACCGGCCCGGGCAACCGCTGCTCGGCGCCTCCGATGACGATGATAGAGGGCGCAGGCCGCACCGAGCAAGCCGGCGGGGAAGCCCGCTTGCGTCCTCGCCGGAAGGGGAAGACTACTTTCGGTCGAGGACACCCACAGGGCTAGAGGACGCGCCGCCCCTCCGGCCCACCTTCTCGCGGCGGAGCACGATGCGCTCGCGGAGCCCCGGGACCAACGCCCGGCTGGCGGCTCGGAAAAAATACACATACGCGGCGTTCTTTCTCGTCGCCAGCTTGGTCTCCTTCACGGTGCAGACGGAGCTGGCAGCATACGTGCAGAACGATCTGGGGTGGGACAAAGCGTACTGCATGCTGTACCTGACCCACGGTTCCTGGACGTTCCTGTGGCCATTACAACTTCTGTTCCTGAGGTGGCGGAGCCGTGAGCCATGGCCGCAGTTCTGGCGAAGGCACAAGATGTTGATTCGATCCATCGCGCAGATGGTACAGCGGCAGGAGCTCGATGTCCCCTACGGCCTGACCGCACACTCGCCCTGGCCATACCTCATCAAGACCACAGCATTCGTCACAACGTCTCTAACAGTTGCAGGACTCAGCTGGTACCTAGCAGTCAGCATGACCACACCCAGCGACCTCACAGCCATCTACAATTGCAGCGCCTTCTTCGCCTACGCCTTCTCCGTCCCCCTCCTCAAGGAGCGCCTCCGCCTCGACAAGAGCATCGCCGTCGGCATCGCCATCGTCGGCGTTCTCGTCGTCGCCTACGGAGACGGACATGGTGGCTCCCCCGAAGGACCCACACCCGACGGCGCCAAGCGCCTCCTCGGCAACCTCATCATCGGCGTCGGCTCCGTCCTCTACGGCCTCTACGAAGTCCTCTACAAGCGCTTCGCCTGTCCCCCCGAAGGCACCTCCGCAGGCCGCGGCATGATCTTCGCCAACACCTTTGGCAGCCTCATCGGCGTCTTCACCCTCTTCGTCCTGTGGATCCCCCTTCCCGTGCTGCACATCCTCGGCATCGAAACCTTTGAGATACCCACCGGCCAAACTGGCTGGCTTCTCTTCATCAGCGTCATCATGAACATGATATTTGCGGGCTCCTTCCTGGTGCTCATCTCGCTTACCAGTCCCGTGCTGAGCTCCGTCGCCGCCTTGCTCACCATCTTTATCGTGGCTATCGTGGATTGGTTCCTGACGGGTGTCCCGCTCAGCGCCGCGGCCGTGTTTGGCGGTCTCCTAATCATCGGCGCGTTCGCGATGTTGTCGTGGAGCACGTGGCGCGAGATGGCGGAGGATGAGCGCAAGCGGAGGGAGGTGGATCTCAGCGGGGAGGACGACGACGATTTGGGAAGCGACAAGGGCGATGATTAGGTGGCTTCGTACCTGCAGGGCTTTTCGGTTCGTGGTAGACGGAGAGTGGCTGGTTGGAGCAGCGAGGAGGACTGCGGTGGGCTGATACCGATGGCGCGGGTACGGGTTGCGGATGTTCTCTGGCCGGAGAAGGATGCTCGTTGGAGGGGTGAGGACAAAACTGTCGCTGGCGAGAGGTGATGGGGAGGTCCTTCTCGGTGAGAACGGTGGAGTTGCGGGTATGCATATTTGGAGCTTGGATTTCCTTGTAAATAGGCGGCGCGAGCGAGAAGCTATATCGTGGGCATGCAATTTTGAGGGACGTCGAGGTTTGCATAGATGGGACCGCCATGGGGTCAGGCTGGAAGAGGGCGCTATAGATATTTGGCTCATTAGCCATGAGCGCAGGTGGGCTTTGCATGGGCATGGAGAGGCGCATTGGGACGTCGCCGCTGTTGATACCAGACTTGCTTATCGCGGCGTTTGGGTTTTACCTTTCCTTTGTCGAGAAAACGGGCGGATACGGTGCATAAAAGACAGCTAGAGATGGAGCGCGAGCGCGAGAAAGCAGGTGGTATTTTGAGTATCTATTGTTGCATGGTTCGTATACGTTGAAGTAGGGACAGGTACAGGGAATACATCATTTCTACACCGTCATTCTGGCGGTTGTGTTTCATTATAATACCACTCCGGCTGGTAGGAGGTGAGCACCCGGTTCAAACTCGCCTCGTCGTCATTCATGCCCATTGACCAGCCGTGGGACGTGCTGTGCAATGTGCTGAGGTTGTCCTCCAGCGGATGGGGAAATGCGAGGTGGTGGCCATTGTCATGCCCGATCTCCCACCAGGGAAGGTTGGTCATTAATTCATCCTCGATGGCAGATGTCAGGGGCGAGAATGGCAAGTTGGCTGTGCCGTTGAATGCAAGTCGTTCTAACCGTCCCTGGCTGTTTGAGCTCGTCAGCCCCTGGCTCAGCGTCTCTCGAGATGGGGAGTGGGTCGGGGGCTTGAGGAGGGAAAGGGGAAGGCGGTCCTCCATGTCATTCGACCGGACTCGTCCGCGTGTTTGCGAATGGAGCCGCGGGCCCTACCAAGGGGAAAAGGTGTCGGGAGGAACTGACAAGATCTCGAGGGCTGCGGCTTCGCCTTGAACATCCCCGGACTCGGAGGCTGCTTGCGACCCTACAACGTCGCCACCATCGCCGGCACTCGCAGGGGTGGCTGGTCTCGGCCCCCGAACGAAGACGCCCTCGCTTTCGACGTGCCAGTGCGCCCCGCTTGTTCGAATATACTGGACCGCCATCTCCCAAGCATCTGCATCAGCCGCATCGCCGCTTTCGAAGACACGGAGATGTCGCCAGTTGTTCTCAGAGCTGTGTGGCCTGCCCTCCTCATCGCTATCGCTCGTACCATCGTCATCGCTGCCGTCGAGTTCGCTGGTGAGAAGGTTGCGCATGATCAAGCCATAGCAGGTGTTACGCTCCATCCACAAGTCCGATGGCTGGATGTTGCGCATCTCCTCCGGATCGCGAAGGATATCGTTCTGCGGCACGAGTTGGACGTACAGCCGCTCAAGGCGGGGGAGGTATGTGACGAGCGACTGGAAGTGCGACGAAAGGGGGAATATCGCAATGTACGACATGGACGTCAGCGTTGGCGGTATGAGGGGCGTGTCGTTGGGCGCCTCCTCGCAGCCGAGCAAGGCACCGAGGATAGAGGGCGGGCGTCGGAGGAAAAACTCGTAGGTCTTGTATACGCGGGTAGAGGAGCCTTCGTTGACGAGTAGGTGAGTCCACGGTCGGATGGTGAACAGGGTGCTCGGTGTGGCAAATTTCCCCTTCGGCTTGGGAGAGGACGATGACGTCGCTCCGTTGGTTGCGCTGGCATCACGGTTGGGCTGCGCAGCAGCTGGTGGTGGCACGGTTTGTGCTCGGGTTTTCGAATCTCGAGACAGTGACAAGATGTGAACGAGTTCGCGACTAAAGCTCCAGGCGTCGCCGAGGAAGAGCATGCGGGACAAGAGGCTTGCAAGCATCTGCGGCGAGGCCACGAGCGTGATCCTGCGGGGGTCCATCAGACCGAACAGCAGGTCCCAGACCCAGTTATTATCTTCATTGTACGTCGCGGATCGATTGACGATCTGCGGATATCTCGAAGTGGAAAGGAACAGCTCGGTTTTAGCATCCTTTGGTGTGTCGTTGTCGCGAAGGCTGGAGAGGCTGCCGCTCGAGCTGCCACTGGAGCCCGCAAGATCTAGTATGCTCCCCAGCTCGGCGCGCCTCGTGATCCCCTTCATGCTGTTGCCCACAATCATTGTCAGGGAGTCGACGTGACGGCCGAGGTCATTTTGACGCAAGAATCGCAGGAACGGGAGGCCATCGACGGCATCTCGGTTCTGTCCGGGCTCGACCAGGAGCAGGTCCCAGCGGTCAAAGGCCCAGAGGACATGGCGGAAGAGGACCGGCAGGACAACGGCGCGCCATTGCCTGCTGACGAGAGAGACGGTCTTAAGCGGCGTGTCGGCGCTCTTGAACATGTCAACGGCGGGCTGATCGTTGAGTCGGGCATCCGACGGTGGGGCCGACGCGAAGTAGCTGAAGACGTGCGACAGGAGCTCCGGCGGGAGCGATGCGATCCTGGTCGGCGTCCGCGAATCCATGGTGAAAACGCAGGTGATGGTCCTATTACAGCGTTTCAGGCATGTTGCAAAGACGCAAAAAGAAAGGCGGACGCCTTGAAAGAATTGTGACGTCGAGTTGAGCTCAGCTTCAAGACGTGTCGCGCAGGGCTGGGTGTGAGGTCGAGGTGCGGGGCATGCTCAAGCTAAAAAGGGCGGGCCGTCAACAGGGGTCCAAAAAGAAGTGCCAAGACTCGCATTGATATCTCCAACACGACGTCATTGTGGAATGCCGGGTTCAGAAATAGCCCCTATACACAAAGGCATCACATGACATCCAAGTTGTTCGTGAAACTACAGGTTAAATTTCGGCGAGCGATATCTCGTTGAGTTTCCACAATTCGGTTCTCATGCTTTCCACCTTGTCTCCTTGTGCATTCCTGCACCCATAGATGATTGGATGTGCGAGAACTCAAAACGTACTGGGAATTGATGATGGTTGTCCAATCTGGCCGGAGGGTAAAGTTCCTCTATGCCGAAGGCGGGTCTGAGAAAAGACTTTCTTCACTGGAGAATGGCAGAGCAGTTTGCACAGCGGCACACGTGCAAGGCATAAAGTCCAATGGAAAAGCTAATCTTCGCCACTTAATCCACCACAACGGTAAAACATTGCAAGGCATGACGCCTCGTCGATTGTGACTCCACTCCTTTGACGGATGGCTTACTAGTCCACAAGGTTTGAGAAAATTTCAGCCAGAGAAACTTCTCCATGATGATGTGGGAGAACCTTCGCAGTCCCAGCGCCAGTTGCCTGCTCCATCACAAACCATGGCCTCCTTTTTCTGGCTCGACTCGGAGGCTTTGAAGAGCCGAAACCCATAGTGGCCTCTGTGTGGTTCTGGGTTTTTCCCATCACTTGCAATTTGATCCACAGAGTTCAACATCGAAAATAAAGCCCGTAGCCCAAGCGCCACAACCCCAGATTTCAACGGCAAACTTGCCAGCTCCCCAAAACTCAGTACCCTAAAGTTAGGTTCGCAACTCTGACCATATTGACAAGATCCAAAACTTAGATGCACCTCAGGTATTAGTTCTTGAAGAATGCTGTGAGTGCTGTGCGCTTCTTCCCCTTTCATCACACCCACACCCACACCAGACACCAAAATATCATGGACAAAAGCAACATGCCTCCCGCACAGCTCCGCCCCGCTTCAAGCAAAAAGAGGGAACACGAAGATGACGAGGGCGAGGACGAAGGCTTGGACCCCGGCTTTGGGAGGAAGCGGGAGAAGTTCAGTTGGGCGGATGACGTGGAGGAAGAGGAGTTGAGAGCGAAGGCGGAGGCGCAGGGGGAAGCGGAGCAAAGCCCGGGGCAAAGCCCGGAGCTGGACCCGCAGCTGGACCCGCAGCCACGGTCGGCGTCCCCGCCGGAGCCAGAGACGCAGCCTGAGCTAGGGCCTCAGCAGAGCTCCGAGTCGGAAACCAAGTCGGAGGAAGATGCGGACATGGAGACCAACAATAGCCTGCCGGGAGAGGGGGAAACGGCCAGCAGATCCACGGCCAGCAACTCGAGCGAGGCTGAGTCGGACGATGAAACGGTGTACCTGACGTACGAGGGCTGGCAGAAGTTGCCTAACCTGAGGATGATCGCGTACAACAAACCCTTGTTCCGCGTATACCGTTGTGGATGAGAAGTATGTACATGTGGGCTGCCCTCCTCACGACAGCTTCACCGTCTGGTTGAGACGTGCCGTCAAGCGTCGGTCTTCTCTCACGACCAACAACTCCCCCTTGAAGATGTGCACCAACGTCAGAAGAAGATGGACAATGAACAAGACTGACGCAAGACCCAACAGAACGCAACTGACGATCCCGAAGAAGCGAGACTGAAACACATCGCCGAACTGCGCCATCGCGATCCCCAACGAGGCAACCGGAAAGACGACCCCGTTCAGTGTCGGGTTCCACTGAAGCTCCCTCCGAGACAGCCGAAACACGACAGTCATGAAGGAGAGAGCCAGCCAAAAGGCAGCCATCCCGACCAAAAACAGCCCCAGCAGAACGCACACGACGTCCACCGACTCGGCCGCCCCAGCCGTGGGAACCTCCCCCCTATCCCCTTCCCCCACAATCTGAACACTCTTCACCACCGCAGCCCCCAGATACAACAACGCCACCGAACCCATCCCCAGCGGCGCAACCAGAAAAAACATATTCGACGTCTGCTCCGGCGGCGGCCACCCCGTCACCAGCACCAACTCATGCGTCAGCACCGCAAACACCATCACCACCATGACCGCCGTCGCGCCCACCGCACAAAACGAAAACACCACCACCGGCCCCAACACCCCCACCCCCACCGCCTCCCCCCCTCCCAGCTCCAACCCCAACAACCCCCCAACCCACCCCACCGTCGCCAACCCCGCCGTAACCACCACCAACGCCACGGGCCTCGCAAACCGTCCCCCCGGCGTCCTCCTCCCGGCCCTTGGACTCGAAAGCAACCACCCCAACACGCAAAACAGCACCCCCACCATCCACGCCGCCCCAACCCACCACCCCACCACCGCAAACCTCACAAACGCCGTCTGCCTCCGCCCCACCTGCGCCTCGGCCGCATCCAGCACCGCATACGCCACAATGAGCAACCACGTAGCCGGCCAGCACGGCAAAAACAAAAACCCCGCCCCGGACGCGCCGTACATGAGCGGCGGCGCATCCCCTGCGCTCGTGCTGGGAGCAGCGAGGACGAGACCGTCTTCGCCTGCGGCGGAGGATATCTCGTCGTAGGCGGCGCGGCGGAACCAAGCTAGACGTGTGAGGAAGAGGAGGGTGAAGAGGGAGAAGAGGACGAGGGTTAGGGTGATGAGGATTAGGGAGAGGGTGGGAGCGGAGGGGAAGTGGAATGGGGAAGGGAGGAGGCGGAGGTGGAGGGAGAGGGTGGCGGTGGAGAGGGGGAGGGTGAACCTGTTGGGGGGTTAATTTGGGTTGGGTTTGGGATGATGGGGGAAGGGGGAGGGGGAGGTACCAGAGGGGACCAAAGTCTTGGATTAGAGCGCGGAAGCGGCTGCGGAGGGGGGGTGGGAGGTCGCGGTGGTCGGGGGGTAGGGTGCGGAGGCGAGGGTGTTTTGGGGTGCCGTTGGCTCGGGTGGGATGGCCGTTTTGGATGCCCGCGTGGCCGTCGGTTAGCCCGGCGGTGGTAGGAGTGTCTGGTCGCTGGGGATTGATGTCTTCTGGGGGGTTGGCGTTGCCGTTGGCCCCGTTGAAGATTCTGCTGATGGGAGGGGTTTCTCCAGGGGTAAAGCCGAAGAATTCGTAGATTTTGGAGCTGTGCTGGGCCATGGTTTGGAAGTAGAAGGCATTTCGCTTGTTGGGCGGGTAGCTAGACATCTATCTGATGGGAATCGAGTGTCAGGACGAGTCAATGATGGTGTTGAGACCGGATGTCAGATCGATTGTTGTCATTTGTTGACGGATCGAACCCGGGCGAGAAACTGCTGGGCTTCGGCATGTTGTGATTAATATCTGTTGATAAATAATGTGTCCAATGCGTAAACATTTGCATCTGATGACGATGTGCTCGGATTATGTTGATATCTGAGAGTGAACGCCCTGACATGACGGTTAAGGCAAAGCGCAGGGCAGAAAAGATGAGAAAGCACCTTCGCCTCCAAAATGGTTCAGACAGCTGGAGAGATACCTTAAGGCAACCAGTGCCTGGCAAAAGCCGGCAAGTGTGACCCACCTCCGCATTGCGTATTCCACAGCTGCTCGCCCCAAAGGCAGCGGTAAACGAAGTGGAGAATGTCGTTCCATCCCCATTCGTCATCAAGTGCAACCTCCCTTCTTTTAGCATCCCCCTTGCTCAATTCCTTAACCCTCTCCCGAATTGCCTCGACTTGGAGGGCGTCTCCCAGCGTCCCGTCCGCGCCCGCCCCAGCAATCGTGCCGACTGTGGCCCTTCTTTCCAAATTGCCGCGGTCGCTAACTCAACACTGTATGGTCAACTGGCGAGAGCACGCAGTGATGTATGCTCTCACACACCCTTCACTCATCGTTGCCGCGATATCTCTGATTCTCGCATCAAGATCCCGCATTTTTCGGCGTCAAGCACAGCAAGGCTTCTCACAAACGGAACCGTTGGGGAGGCCCAAGCCTTTGGACTTGATACCTAGCCTTGATTTGGGCGACATCCAGGACAAGCTGAGGAAAGGCGCCATCACGAGCGAAATCCTTGTCAGAGTAGGGATCAATGTCTTGAGGTGACCCACCAAGGTTGTACTGACATTGTTTTCATCCAGACGTACCAGGCCAGAATTGCAGAGGCCAACAGCAAAGTCAGAGCCATGGGATGCCTGAATCCGGATGCCCTGGCTTTAGCTGTATAGAGGGATACTCAGCGAAGGGAAGGAAAGATTCTAGGCTATGTGTCTTTGCTGGACCCGTTGCAAAGCTGAGCATCATTATTGACTTTGCATGGCCAGGGACCTGCATGGAATACTGATCTTGGTCAAGGATATTTTCGCAACCAAGGACAAGATGGATACTACCGGTTCGACGTGACCTTTCAGTTTAGATGGAAGGGGATTCTTGACTAACATTATGGAAGGCGGCTGCACTTTTGGGGGCCATCATCCTTGGAAAAAAGAACCTCGGCGAATGGGGCATGGCTCGGTCGTCAGACTGTTCTAATGGTTGGAGTGCACTGTATGGACAAGCGTTGGCTGGGTTCGGCGAAAATCAAGACCCCCAGGGCTCATCCTCGGGCACTGCCGTCGCCGCATCCATGAACCTTGCCGCTGCGGGCATTGGAGGAGAAACCTGTGGCAGCATCTTGTTCCCTTCGGGGCGGAGCGCCATTGTCGGCTTGAAGACAACCGATGGGGTTAACCTCAAGGGTGGGGGTTATTCCGCTTAATCCTGAACACGATTCTGTTGGGCCTATGACGCAAGGGGTGAAAGACAGCGCAAGGATTTTGCAGGTTATTGCAGGTAAGTTTTCAGATGTTGCTCAAAGTACCATCGACTCGTAGTTTGTGTTTCACCTTCCGTGTTGCTCGTCGTCCGAAGGTTTTCGCTAATCCCCTGCTTTCCTTCACATCAGGCAAGGACACACTTGACCCAGCAACGAATGCTGTTCCTTTCGAAACACTGCCCGATTACGTGTCAGCCTGCTCTACACATTGATGCCGGGGGATGAGGATTGCGGCACGTTCCAACACCTTGGACCGAGGGCCTCTTTTCTCTGCCCGAGATCAACGTTTTGATGTTCGACTAGATACCAAAGTCAGTCTTGAGGGCTATCGCGTCAGACTTTGAGGGTCACAGGGCCCTCGAAAGCGCTGCTCAAACAATGCGTGACTTGGGCGCCATTCTGGTGGAAGATGACAATTTCCAGAAGTGGAAGCCAGGCGGAAGACAGAGGGAAGATCTGCTTGGCGACATTCTTCTTAGAGAAGGTTCGATTACGGCTCTGAACTAGTTCCTATCACGAGGTGCGCTAACTGTTGCCAGCCTTCGAGAAATTATTCGGTGACTTGGAAGTGAATCCGCACAACATCCAGAACATCAGCGATCTGATCGAATTTACGAAACGCACCCCTGCCGAAGATTACCAGGCCTACGGAGCTGATTGGTTCGAGAGTTCCCGAGACGCACTTGGCTCCTCACAGAGTGACGAATTTTTACAGTGTAAGAGGCGAATGGAAGATCTGGGAGAAGACTTAGTTCGGCTCCTGGATCGTACCAGCTGTGATGTACTGCTCGCAACACCACAACCGACCCTCCTCTCGATGTTGGGCGGCTTCCAGCGATAACGGTGCCCGTTGGGTATTATTCTCATGAGATGGCTGAAGTAAAGGGCAAGGACGGCTTGGTAAGAAAAGCCCCAAAATACGCCGTAAGTGCAACAATATACCAGCGAGTCTTCAAATGTACACTCACAATCACTGCAGGCTTGGAATCCTGTTCGCCGGGCGCAGATTCAGCGAAGAGAAACTACTTGCATGTGAATATGCCTTCGAACAAGCGACACTGAAGGTTTCGGAAGCGCCATCACGACTTGTCGTGAAGCCGACCACCGATATTGTCGCGAACGACGAAGCCAAGTTGTGATACACAAAAAGGCTACTATGATGTCCACAGGATAGTACCTGAGAGCAGAATGCGGAATTTATCAGTGTGTCTTCTTTGTCACCACATTGGGTCATGTCCAGCATCTATAACCTGGTTGCCAGACTAGTTGCTAGACTTCAATCCAAAGAGCTCTAGTCTAGTGAGTGTTGTGTGATCCCAATTATGTTCTCAGGCTGTCTCAGTTGTTCCCATGTCCCTAGTGCATCCTGAATCGGGAAATCAAAGATCTTTCCACCGGAATCGGGACCTTCAACAATGCAGAGGATACTGAAACAAAACCTTCGTTCAGTTCAAACCGACCTCTCTACCCGACTCTGAATTAACCCTTCCATTGTCGCTGGGTACACCCGAACTTCCAGTTTTCCGTTGTCGAGCACTATGTTTGGCTGCACATACTGAATCCTCAGTTCCTTTTGTTCAGCGATGATGGACCGATAACGGGCCCCAGGTTCCATCAACCTCGCAGTATTGTTGAGAAGCGCCACACCTCGCTCCACGTCAGCCGTCGACCTGTAGACCTGCAGACCCAGTAGCAACTTCTCCAGCACCGGAATTGCATGGCTCCTGATTTTGGAAGCATTGAGGGAGATCTTTATGCTCTCTCCTGTCTCGATGATGCACGTCGAGTGTATCGGGGCCGGTCTCCTGAATGCACCGGAGAAGTGCAAACTGGCCCTAGAGAGCGAGTTAGAATCGTCATGCTGCTAAAGGCACATAGGAACTTACTCGTCGATGCGATTGACCCCATTTCTTGCACAGCTTAACATGTATCGGGAAATCCACAAGCTCAGTCAGAGGGTGACTTACCTACATTACCACATGTTCTCTCGTTAGCAATGTAGCCAGCGTGCGAACCTCAGGCAACAACCTACTCTCGTCCGCCTTGACTTCCGAGGTGTCGGTGTAACCAAACACCTCAAGAACCGACTTGTTTGCCACAAAGAGCAGTCCCACTCCTTCTGCACGACATTCTTCGACACCATTGGCATCTGCACCAAAGACACCATACCACGTGTCTCCCGGCTTTTACCACTTGTCGATGGGTTACCCTGTCATGGGGTTGAGTGGCGGGTTTTTAATGTCGAAGTTAAATATGCCGGCGCTCTCTTCGCTCAGCAACCTGCCTGAACCATGACCGAGGAGTTCATGGCAGGCGGTAACGACATTGAACCCTTTCTCGCGGTGCAGGCCTCGGACTTCCCGTATGCAACAGCTGTGGAGTGCCTTTAGCCGACAGAGTATACCTCTCCCAGTGTCAGAGAAACTCACTGTCGAGGCTTGTGAAGTCGGGCATAATGAAATTTTGAGAATCGAAGCCGCTCAAGGCATTGGCATCCAGGCCCGCCTTCGTTCCATTCCAGGGAAGCTGGGCGATGAACTCGAGCGACCTCTCGGTAAGCTCCTTGAACTGTTTGCTCTGCTCGAGATTCGTGATGGCCACAATTCCCTCCCAGGATCCTCGAACGCCGTGCGGGTCCTGATAGGTTTCGATGAAGCCAATGACGAGCTCAACGGCCGGTGACATACCTATCCTTAACCCACTGTGTTTGGGCTTCCTTGAACACTGCATGGTTTCCCGTTCGAAAGCACTCGACAAGGGCATCGATCATGAGTGCCTGCACTGTATTAGCGATGTGAGGCTTGGTGACTTGCAGCTCATTGATGACCCGCTGGAGAGGCTTGGAATGATTGCCGGTTTGGATGATAATGGGAGGATTTCCTGGCAGGTTCAGCCCTTTATATCCATAACGCCTGCGTCACACAATACACCCTTAGTTTTGCTTTTTCACCATGTTTTCAGCCACACCCAGGCTGAATTCGATCTACGGTTTAAAATCCTCCCCCAGCTTTTATAAGAGGTCTGGTTTATAATCCGTAAAGGCGATAAAGGTGGAGGCAGATACTGTGATTCTATTAAGGTCGTTAGGGAGTAATTAAAGCTCCTTTATCGTAAGTGTATATTTAAAAAGTAATACGTTGAAGGTATTACTGTTATAAATAATATGTGACGACCTGCGGAATACCCTTGTCGGTCGGGTCGGATCGATGTGGGCCCGCATGCGCCACCGTGCAAAGACAGTAGGGCACTGTGGTCGCACAGTAGCCCCTGTCGGCTTGGCACCCCCTGAGAGCAGAGGCCGGCAGGTTCGCAGAGGCTAAGGGCCTCTGCGGGAGGAACCTCTGTGGTATGCTCAGCGGAAGACCACAGAGGCCAGTACAAGTTACATTCATTCTCAGTAGTATAGATAGCTATCGTCGTACTTGTGGAATGAGGAATCCTTCTGGTTCCTCACGCAAGTATTCGCTTTGTCAATTGAACCAACTTCAGTTGTGCGCTACTACATTGTCACCCTGTGTGCTACAGTGTACTATAGTTGCATGCGACCGTTGACTTAGTGAACCATCCCGTCTGTGAGGACTTGCTTCCGTGATTATCCCTCCTTGTCTCTATTCGGCCTGTGACCTCAGATATACTTGAGACTCCTGACCGAACCCCAACCCTTTGCGTCCCTACCTACCTTGGTATAGGTACCGGTCGTAACACGCTTTTTATTTTACAACGCTGGGGCTTATGGCGTGTGTGTTTTGTATTATTATCTTGTGTTCATTTTGGTCACATGACGGCCAAGATTCATCAAATAAAAGGTTCAGATGAGACGGCGTTTTGAGAGGAGGAACCCAGCCCTGTTCGGCCGATGCAATGAGAAGATGGAACACGCCATCGGCCTTCCGAAGCCGAGTGTTCTCAGCGAGAATGTCGTTTGCTTCGAGAAATCCCTGCACGGCTTGGACCTCCTCGCGAGACATGGGAACATCGGTTGGATAGAATCCAGAAGCGCAATCCCTCTCCGCCGGGTATCCAAACCGGTGTGGACACGTGGAGTACATGTCCGTCTTCGACAACAAGGTCAAACAGAGCTTTCGCTGTCGGGGATGCAGCGGCAATCTTCTCGAACGCAGTTCGATCAACTCGGGGAATGAACTTGTATTCTAGAAGGCGCCTTCTAGAAAGAGAACAATCTCGCTCCCCTGAACCCCTGCGTCAGCTGCCAGCTGCTGCCAGTTCCCGTCTGAAGCTTTGCAAAGCTCCATGATGAAGTCAAAGATTCCCCCTGATCCCCCCGATGTCTGTTGCATGACGATACGCGTTCCGTGGAAAGCGGCCCGGCTCACAAAGTGAGCATACAGTTGCTCCTGATTGGACAACTGCATAAAACGCTTCTTCGATAGGGATCCCACAGATGGGAGATCCCGAGTCTGCCCAGTGCGTGGCCGGCTTTGAAGAATCCATTTTGGCGTAGCGGATTGACGACGGCAAACTTTGTGAGATGCAATCTCGGTGGTGGCTTCAACCTTTTTCTCCCTGGTGTTGGTGAATTACCCCGCCATTTTCCTGCCCAGCGAAGGACGCGGTACAAGTAGTGGGTCCAAAATGGCCCAGCCCACCCACATTTCCCGCGGCAAGCATTTCTCGCCACAGCCCAACACCTATCATCCTCGTTATGAAGCTCGTGCAGCTCGTCTTCTTCTGACAGTAGCGATGAGGATCAGATCTTCAAGTCCGTGATGTGCTGGAACTGAAGGCCGCGCAAAAGTCCAAGAGACGCCAGCCCTGGAAGGAGACGTGCGTCCCCAAGGCCGAAGAGAAGCCTGCCTTCCACAACCTCGCCGCATGACAAAGCCGCGGATTTGCGATACGGCGCCACCGGCCCTGACTCTACGGGGGCAACGAGGGCTACGACACTGAGAAGGGCAAGACAGAATTCCACAAAGTGAGCCTGAGAGAAGCCTGAGCACACTGCACTGTCGCATTGTGGAATTTAACAAACTCGTTGCAGATTCATCACCTGCTGAATGTCGTCTTGTTCATCTACACCGGCCTTGTTGCGTGCCGGTCCAGTCTTGCAAGGACGGGTTTCCCCGAGCTTACTAGGTACCTAGCGTACTCTTTGATGTGTTGTGCTTGATCTTGCTTCATATTACCTAGGTAGGTAAGGGAAAATGCAGAGTCTGAGTGCTTTGCTTACCGTTGTCCCGGGATTCTTGCCGCTAGGCCTGGCTCATGCAAGCGTGGTCGCTTCGGGCTCCTTTGGCCGCAAAAAGAGTGTGTGGCTTGTAGGATGAACTGTAGGATTGAGTTTTGCTTGGCTGGGGTGTGTTGTGTCGACCGGCGCACGGTTTCTCTCTGATGGGTGTAGGGGTCGACGCCGCAGCAGTGCAGCCAACGGGTTTTCTGGCTGAAATCATCCGGAGTTTAGACGCCTAGGTATGACTACTTGTAAACTGAAAGAGAGGAGTGTTTAAGAAATGAATCTCAGGCGTTGAAGTTGCGGTAGGTAGACTACAAACATGAACAAACTTGAGAAAGAGGACTGAGACCGGACTTTGAGATGGCTGTTCTACAAGACTGAGATACGCAAAGCTGGGTAGGATGGCTGCATGGTTACATACCCCCTAGCTGTCTGCCGTGCCGCACGGGATGAGCTCGGACTTGCGGCCACTGGCAGGCGGTTTGGGGGACCATTTGACCGAACCCTAGTATTTACCTAGGTTTATATGTGGTGGTTTTCCCGGCTCGGTGTTATCTATCTACCTGCATGTAGGTACACCTTACCAGTTCCTACCAAAGGTGGATGATAATCGGGAATTAAATCCGCCGAAATGTCTTTTGGCAACCTCCTCAGAGCCGGGGGCGAATTCTCCCCCTCCGCTGTCCTCGTTACTATTATCTCTATTTTACTTGCCCTGTTTCTTATCCGAGAGCTCCGGTCCTGGTGGCGCCTCAAGCACATCCCCGGCCCCTTCTGGAACGGATTTTCCTCGCTGCCCTTTTTCGCGTTGCTGCTGAGGGATGACACGTGTTTCGTACAGGTCGAGTTGCAAAAGAAGTATGGGCCCCTGATGCGCATCGGTCCGCGGGCCGTCATGTTTGGTGACGCCGGCACTATGAAGAAGCTCAGCGCTGCACGCTCGCCGTTTGTCAAGGGGGAGTGGTACGCCTTGTCCAAGTTTAGTGACGAAGACCACGTCTTTTCCATCATGGACGATGAGGGACACAGGGCGCAAAAGGCGAAGCTGACGGCAGGGGTATGTCTTTTCCTTTCTTTTTTTCTTCTTTTCTTTTCTTCTTTTCCAAAAAAAAACGACTTTGCTCTCATGCTCTCCCAAACTAAGTTGAGCGCAGTACACAGGCCGTGACGGAATCGATCTGGAGCCCAAGGTCGACGAGATGGTAGTCGAGCTGACGGACCTCATTGACCGTAGCTACCTCTCCACTTCAACCTCATTCCGGCCACTCGAATTTGGCACTGCGGCCATCTATTTCACGCTCGACGTCATCAGCACGGCGGGATGGAGCGAGGCATTTGGTTTCCTCCGCAACGACAGGGACATGTACGACTACATCGCCATCAACGACAAGACCATACCCGCGACCATGTGTGTCGCCGCCTTCCCCTGGGTTGCCCACCTCGTTGGGAAATGGCCGCTCAGCATGTTGCTGCCGCGCGAGGGCGACGAGGCTGGCTTCGGCCGCTTGATGGGCTTTACACGCGCCGTCATCGCCAAGCGGCTGGCCGATGAGAAACATGGCGAGGAAAAGGTAGACATGCTGCAGGCACATTTGCGGAATGGCGTGCCTGCGCGCCAGCTGCAAGATGAGCTGATTCTCAAGATGTAAGCCTGAATTAAGCTGGCTCAGCTGATCACAAAAAAAGAAAAAAAAAGAAGAAGAAACCACTAACACCACTCCTAGCGTAGCCGGCGCCGACACAGCAGCAACAGCCATCCGCATGACGCTAGCCTGCCTCCTCACCACCCCCGCCGCACTAGCCACCCTCCGAAAAGAGATAGACGACGGCATTGCAACCGGACGCATCAGCTCGCCCATCCGCAGCGCCGAGGCCGCCAAGCTGCCCTACCTGCAAGCCGTCATCCTCGAAGGCCTCCGCCTCTTCCCGCCCTCGGTCGCCACCTTTGACAAGCAGGTGTCCAAGGGGGGCACCCATCTCCACGGCTACTTTTTGCCCGAGGGTACCCAGGTCAAGGTCAACACCCTATTCATGACCAGGGACGAGGCCGTGTTCGGTCCCGATGCCGGCGTCCTTAATCCTGACCGTTGGATCGACGCTGGCCCTGAGCGCTACGCGGAGATGAGTGCCGTGGCGGATTTGGTGTGGGGCTATGGAAAGTTCTTGTGTCTGGGGAAGTCGGTTGCCCTGATGGAGTTGAACAAGGTGTTTGTCGAGGTAGGTCTTAACCCCTATTGTGTGAGAAGTGAAAAAATGACATGAGTTAACCGGAAAAAAGTTGCTGAGGCGGTATGACTTTGCCATTGTGACGCCGCATAAACCCCTTGTCCTGCGCGAGCACAGCCTTTGGTTGGTTAATGATTTCCATCTCAGAGTCACCAAGAGGGCTGTGCGGGGTGGTATCTAGGAGGGACCGTTGGCACCGAAGGGTGTCGTTGTTGGTGATGGCTGGGATTTTTCATCAGGAGTTTCTGGCGGGGAGGATGGGGTGGTATGCAGTACCGTTTGCAACGAGGTTGAGACCCGTCTTCGTGCAGCTGACGGGACAGAGTGGACAGTCCACATAAAGCTTTCGCTGATGACCCATGATCTCTCCCGCCACTCGCAACGAAAGAACCGACGTACTTGGTCTTGAGCTCGAAGTTGACAACGGTAGCGGTCAAAATGCCGCTTCAGCTACGCCAAGACCAGCATCCAAAGCCACTCTGTGTTTCCGCCATCATGTTGCATTTTCAGAGGTGCCGTGGGCTTTGGCTGGCAGTTGCTAACCGCTTCTTCTAGCCATCTTCGCAGCTCTATCGCCTAGGCGTCTCCCGCAGACATCGGCTCGAGTGTGAAGCGCTTTGTTCTTGGCCTGCAGCTGGTGGCGTTTGAGCTGCATCCCGCTTGACTGCTTGGTAAACCGCGCTCGGCTCGGCGCAGACTCGGAGCTCCGACTTCAGCTGAAGGCGCCAAGATAGGAACACTCTGCGTGGTGTTATCGATTGCCATGCGGGGCGGTATATATGTCGGCACGACGCTGTTCGTTTGTAATCTTCAGCTCCCTCTTCCTGACAACAAAACCCCTCAAACCTCACTTCTCGTCTCCTTGCAAACCCAGCGCGTCACTCCCCAGCTCCATCAGCTCCCCGCGTCTCTGTCCCAACAAATCCATCAGTCATCATGCAGCCAGCAAAATCAGCCGCGATCCGCGCCGTCTGGGAAAAAGTCCACTCCCCCAAAGGCTTCCCCTTCCCCTCCACCATCGCCGCCCTCGTGGAACTAGGCGTCACCCGCTACCGAGCAGACTACACCGCCGGCACCGTGACCGCCTACGTCGACAGCACCGGCGAGACCGACGTCGCTCCCTTGTCCGCAAAACACGACGGCACCGCCGGCAAGCAATGGAGCTTGGCCGGGCTCCAAAAGGCAATCCAGAATGCTCAGGCTGGGTTGGGCAACTATCATGACTTTTCGGCGGCTGCGGTGGATGCGGGAGTGGCGGACTACACGACGTACATCACGGGGAAGAAGGTTGTGTATAATGGTGTGTTGGGCGAGTCGCATACGGAGTGGTTTCCAGGGGCGAGGAAGGACTGAGATGAGGGGGTTGTCCAGAAAGAGATGGCACACTGTCTTAACTAGCTGCGGATGGAGCATTTTTGCGAGCCCGTTTCTTGGCGGGTGAGTGGATCCGCTGGGTTATTAGAACTAGAGGTTGAAAATGCGATTCGTGTAGTGATCGGAGGTCACTGAAATGAAACGAGACTTTTTGACATTTTTGTGTAAAGAGCGTGTGCAGTGGTTCAAGGCAAAAGCCACAAGGTTTTGGCGCGAATCCTGAGCATTGCTCTTGCTGATGGATACCAGGTACCAAAGTGCAGGTACCTGATGGGCTGCGCATTTGCTGCACAGGGGATGATAGCGGGGAACTCGACTTCGCTCCTGCATCCTCTGGCCTGGCGTCTTTGACGAACCCATGGAGCCAGCACGCCGACACAAGTACACTTACAAAACATTCGCGCCAATCCGTCTATTAAGCATTCGCAGAAACGAGCATGGCAGGATTTGCGGCCATCTCGAAAACTTCTACCTCGACGATGCGCGATGCCCGCAGTTTCTCACCTTCTCATACGTGTGGGGCGATGAACGCTCCACGAGAGACATCCAAATCGACGGCACCCCATTTCCAGTGCTGAAAACCCTGTATCCCCTCCTCGAAGCCATATGCGACTACGACTGCTTCAAGGACGACCGGTGGGTCTGGATCGACTCCATCTGCATCAACCAGGAGGACGAGCACGAGCGGGCGCAACAAGTGCAGCTCATGGGTCGCATCTACCAGCAGTCGACCAGAACCGCGATATGGTTGGGGACGCAGGACAACAAGAGCAAAAGGGCCATGGACTTTCTCCATCAGCTTGCAGACTTCATGGTTCACAAGCCCCGCACGACGGTTCCCGCATCAGCCTACCAACCCGAGACTTGGGATAGTGTCCGCTCCTTCTTCCAAAGGCCGTGGTGGACGAGGGTGTGGACGCTGCAAGAAATTGTCCTCCCATCGACCTTTGATATCCATTGCGGGAGAATGAAGATTGGGGAATCGAACTTTCGCGAGGCCATGCATGGGCTTTATTGGTGCAGCGAGCAGAAAGGTATCAGCGGTGGAGACATCTGGGGTGTGGGATGGGGCAGACGGCGTGTGCGTCAAGTCTTCGACAAGCCAGAGCTCAGGGGCAAGATCAGCTTGGCTGCCTTGCTGGCTTTTACGGGCAACTACAAATGCCACGACCCCAAGGATCGGATATACTCGCTGCTTGGTGTGGCGCGCGAGGAGGACCGAGCCATGGTCGGACCGCCAGATTACAGCAAGAAGAACACGGTGGAAGCCGTGTACACAAACCTCGTTATGCGTTTCATCGAGGCAAAGGGCAGTCTGGATATCATTTGCTTCGCCTCATTGTTCAGGTCACCTGGCGTCTCCAGCAATACCTCCTGGCCCTCTTGGCTTCCGGACTGGCGCGTCGACGTTCGTCCTCGCACCGTGCCGCTGATGGTCAGCCAGCCCGGTCGAGATCACATTGGCTGTTTCCGGCCACTTCCTTGGAAGGAGGCTTCTGAAGATTTCCCAGTCTTTTGCGCTTCAGGATCTTTGCTACCGCGCGTGATCTTCAACGCAACGAGCCTAACACTCTCCTGCAAGGGTGTTTGTCTGAGCACAGTGGATGGGATGACAACGAGCCTGATCGACAATGATGACGGCGGCTACTCTGGAATCGTTTACACCCAGTCAACATCGCCCAATAATACCGCAGACATGGAAGAAACCGCTCTCAGGTTTGGATCAATGACTTCTTCGACGTCGTCGCTGAGGCCTCGATCGGCATCACCAATGCGCCCCAGTGGAACCGACCTCCCGATGGAGCTCATTCGCACTTTAGCCATGGACCGCTACTCACGCTACTTCAAAGGGTTCACCCCCAGGCGTTGGCAGGCGGAGCTAAGCCAAGTTATGAGGGACGACACAACTGGATTCGATCAGCAAGCGACCCAGGCCGCCAGATTCTTGAAGCGGTGGATCGTCCACAACAGGGACTTCCTAATCCGAGGCCAGACCCTCCTTGAAATATGCGAATCCGCTAAGCACGGGAATGGTCGCCACTCTCCTCCGCCCCGCGGGGGGATGCATCTCCCTGAGCGGCTGGTGGAGACGATAGGGCTCAACGCAGAGTCGGGGGTCAAGGTCCTAGCTACGTTGAAGTCTGGAAGTCTCGCGCTTGTTCCGGCTGATTCGGCGAAGGGCGATTCTGTCTGGGTTCTCCAGGGGTGCAGTGTTCCGCTGGTGCTGAGAAAACAGCATAGGATGGATGAGTACACGCATGTAGGCGAGGCTTATGTTCACAGGTTTATGGGCGGGGAAGCTTTTGACGGCGGCTTTGAGATTGAAGATGTTGTGATTGGGTAGGATGTCGCTCAGGGGGATACCAGGCTGACACCTTTCCAGGAGGTAGGGTAACACGAGTACTTCATCAACCTAGG
The DNA here is from genome assembly GCA_033296975.1 of Podospora aff. communis PSN243. Lineage (NCBI taxonomy): Eukaryota > Fungi > Ascomycota > Sordariomycetes > Sordariales > Podosporaceae > Podospora > Podospora aff. communis PSN243. Next base: position 271,009 of record MU865962.1, on the reverse strand, counting down.
CTCGGGGGTTCTCTAGCATTTGCCAGTGTGCGATGTGTGCAGATGGGTCTGTCAGAGGCTTTGCCTTATTTCCAAGCTATACACCTATATATACAACGTAGACACGAGCTGACAATAAGAAGAAGGAAGAACCGCAACGAAAATCCTGTCCCCAACCAGGGACATTTCGAACGAACTGAACTCAATAATAACAACTACCTAGTGACAAGAAGGAGACTTGACGGACCCCACCAGCACCACCGGACAGGTGATCAGACTCCTGAGCGCGATGCTTGTCCGCCTAGTCGCTGCACATGACACCCTCAGGGCAGCAGGTCTTTCGGCAGTTGTTCTGGCAGGCCAAGTCGGGGATGGGTCCGCGGCCGCAGTTGGAATTGCAGGCAAACTGGCAGGCTATGGCCTTGGTGGAGGGACAGCAGGAGTGGGTGCACCGGATGGACGAGACCTGGTCCTTGTGGCGCGGGTCGCTGACGTTGTCGTGCTCGCGGTTCTTGGCCTGCCAGAGGAAGCCGTTGCAGCCGCTGTCCTTGAAGAAGTCGCAGTGTCCGTGGACGACTTGGTAGCTGCTAAGCTGTAAAGGGCTTAGCATCGTTTGTTTTTTTTCTTTTCTGCACCGTATAAGGGGTATGTCTTACCTTGTCGTTCATGTTGGACGGGACATTGTGGCACTCGTTGACCTTGGGCGAGATTTCCACACACCTGCCGCCGAAGCCGGAATGCTCGCAGTACTTCACCCAGACTCCGGCGACGGTGGGTGTGAGGGCCGAGATGGCGGCCAAGATGGAGACGAAGGAGTGGAAAGCGGGAGCCATCTTGAAGTTGAGATGATAAAAGGGTGGATATATGATGTCTGGAGCTGAGGATGCAGTGGTCAAGATGTTCAAGGCAGAGTCAGGAGAGAGAGTGGTGAAATTTATACCCAATTCTTTTCCCTGATGGTCCTGTTCTGGCATTGAGGTCCTTCCACATCTTCATCCTCACCGAGGGGCCTAGCTCTAGTTCGAAGCGAGCTAGCTGACTGGAAGGATTGCCAAACATGATGTCTTACCTGCGCGCCATGAACGAACCTCATCGTCGCCAGCAACAGAACAGACGCCATCACCAAAAGGACCTAGGCAAGGTGACTTTTTCTCCCGCAACACAACATGAACTTCGTTACATCCCAAGGCATACTCTCCTGTCCACTCTTAACTTATCCACACAATATCTGGTATCTCAATGCGTCTATTGGCTGCAGAGTACCGGGAAGTGATGATAGGACCGGAACTTGACCAGAATCATGACCGACACCTCGATGAGAGCAGCTCGTACATGCATGTTCTAGCCGATATCTTGGCTCAGCTCCTTTGGGGTTAGGAAAAGGGAGACTTTCAGGGTTGGAAAACTCCACACTCGGCTGGCACGGCATCACTTGGTGTAGATAAGTTTTGGGCGGGAACAAACATATCCCGTAGTTTTTCACCAGATCCATGATTACTTGGAAACAGGTGCCGGCCCTGAAGATTATTGGCGCAGGCTTACACAAACACATCAGGAATTCTTTGCTACGGACCTAAGGTACCTCGTAGGCTTACCAGGCTGTCAGTAGAGGGCCCGGGCAGACTGCGAATTTCAGCTAGGCCTACGAATATAACACACAAGGCATGTGCCATCGGAGTAAACATAAGGTACCTGAGATAAGGTAAAGAGTGAAATGTCGATGCTGCAACCGGGTTATCGGCAGCGCTGCAATCCTTCGCAGCGGCACAGCACTTGGCACCTGGGGAAATCCAGGCACGCCAGTACTTCCAATGTTGCCTGCATCTCGCAATTAGGGGACCAATTTAAAGCATTCCTAAAGGATCGCAGCCCTACATCTCGTTTAACTTGCGGGGCTTCCTTGTCCAAAAGTTCAGATGACGTTGGCAAAGGGACTCTGTCAAACGGCTGGCGGGCCGTCCCTGCCCGAACTAGGGTTCCTTTCAGAAGTCAAGATCTTATTCAAGTCTTGGCAAACAAAGGGGCATTCTTGCGGTCCCCATCGATGTGCTGCGGGCATGCTTCTTCTTTGTTGTCTAGGCGGTAGCCCACGAAATAGCTATCCTGCCTCGGTGGTGTAATTGCAAGAGCGATGCTCAGTGATTGGAGGGGTTGCGCCGCAGCTGCCCAAGGGGCTCTTGCCCTGCACCGTCATTCGCTCTTGGCAGAGACAGTGTCGAAATTGGAAACCTGGGCAGTCTTTGAAGATTCCCATCACTCTTCTTGAGGAGGACGAATCCACCCCTGCAACCCATTCTCTTACCCGCCGAGAAACCCCGCAAAACCTTCTCTCCCGCATTCCACTCACCCCGCCTCCAATTCTGCCACACCCCTCGTTTGCCCCTGAAGCTAGGCACCTCTGGTCCTCTGCGGCTCTGCCCAGCACCATGGAAATGTGCCCAACTCAGCCGGCCAGGTTTTGCTTGTCTGTTATCGCACCATCTTTCAGCGTGAGCTGCTTTCTAGAAAACCCGACGTTGGGTCGATGAAGGATTACTGAGCAGCGCTTCAGCTCGTCACGTGGGGTAGCGTTAGGCAGCAATGGCAGGGGTCGAATTTCGCGATGCCAGCGACGCTCAGCTCCTCGATGTCAAGTTTGTCAGCAATTTTGGATTCTCAGCTCGACTCTCGATCCTGAGCTGCGGGCGCACGAACTGAGACGAAATGACGGGCCAGAGCGTCACCACCACGCCGGTGGAGCGGAAAGCTCCCGGTCTCACGACAATGGAAGAATTGTGGGCCGATGCCGCCAAGAAATTTGAGGAGATTTGCGGCCAGTCGCTGCAGAAAGGGGACGTCAAAGGGTTCGATGACGTGCAGAAGCGCATCGAGAGCGCCGGCATGGCTGCCACCAAGCCGGAAGATGAAAAGGCAAAGAAGTGGGAGAAGGCGAAGAGCGTGGGGCTCGTGTCGCTCCGGCTGCTGAAAATGCTGGTTGGCGCGGCTTCTCAGGCTTCTTCGGTTGTAAGTTTGCTTCGCGCTGCAGACACACAGTGCCCCCATCTTTTTGAACGGCCGAATTTACGATACTGACAGTCTTGTAGATCCCCATTCCTGGCTCCGTTGCGACAGTCACAAGCACGGCCCTCTGCTTCGTCTTCGACATCCCGGAGGCCATCAAGGGCTACGAAGATGCCATCGACCAGGTTTTTAGCGAGGTGTCGTCCTCACTCACGCAGTTCCAAATCTACACGTCGATGGAACAGGTCCAACAGGTCCACCCTTCGCTCATCCGGCAGATCCATCTCGTCATGATCAGCTTCGTCAAGGTCTGCGCCCACGTTGTCAAGTACCGTCAAGGCCGACGACGAGACCGCTTACTTCAGCGCGTGAAATCCATCTTCGAAGATGACTCGGGTCTTAGCGATGAGATGACCGAGTTCAAGAGGGTGCTGCAGCAACAACGAGACGTCGAGGGCACCGTCACGCTGGGCGTCGTGGTCGAGGCCAGACGGGACATTGCCCTGATTCTTGAGCAATTCATCGTCTTTGGCAAGACAACTGAAGAAACAAACCAGCTGGTTTCCGAGACGCAGAAGGGCGTACAGGCCCTGAGAGCCGAATCGGACCGCATCAACACGCTCGTCAAGATTCGCAACGCTCTCGACGTCTCCAACACGGTGCGGCTCGACACGACAACCACGCAGACGTGCGACAACCTCTACTCCAAATGTCTCGAAGGCACAGGTTTGTGGCTTTGGGACCAAGAAGAATACGGCAAATGGACAGCTCCACTCACCAAAGACAAGGAGAGGGACCCCAACTCTCACATTCTCATTCTGTCCGGGCCTGCATCCTCAGGCAAGACGTCGGCGAGCGCCATGGTCACAAAGAGGTTGGAGGAGCAGAAAGGGCGAACCTTTGTGGCGCATTACTTTTGGCCTACCAACACAAAGCGATCCGACGACGCAGAGCATTCCGTCCAGTCAGTGCTGAAATACATGGCCTTCCAGATCGCCCGTGTCGACGGGACAGTGCTGAGGGCGCTGGGGAAGGCGTGTGATGCAGGGTCGAGCGTCTTCCGCCGCGCTGGACAAGATGGCCTTGAGACGCTGTGGGATGAGCTCAAAATCGGTGGCTCCAGTTCAGGGGCGACCTACTATCTAGTGTTTGACGGTATCGAGAACCTGCGCGACAAGCAAGCTGAGATGCTGCTAAAGTTTGCCTTTGGTTCCAAGCTGGCTGATACCGGAGGGAGAGTCCGGGTGCTCCTGGGCGGTACCGACGAGAAGTTTGAGGCCTTTCAGGGTATCATCGACAGCCGGCCTGCGTTCCGTATCGGTGTGCAGGCCCACAACGCGGCGGATATGCGCCTTGTGATTGAGGATGCTCTGGCGAAGCGGGGAATGCTGCAGAACGTAAAGCCGGGGTCTAGCCAGTGGCGAGCGCGGACAGAGATTCTGGAGAAGCTTCCGAAGAATGTTGGTGGAAGTTACTCGCGGCTCCAGTTTGGCCTTGATGATGTCGTACGGCTGTTGAGCACACGCACTGCTTTTCATGACCTCGACCGGATCCTGGACCAGTCAACGAGCAGTCACGAGACAGCCATCAAGACACTGCAGCGGTCTCTGACTGCCGAGGAGGTTGGAGAGCTCAACGAGCTACTCAAGTGGGTGCTCTTCAGCAGGCAGCCGATGGATCTCGACACACTTGAAGAGGCCATGGTAATTACCTACCTTTCACCCCGTCAGTGCCGAGTACAGTGTCGTCTTGAGCTAACACTGCGGGCAGTTCCTCTCCTCTGGCACCGAGTCCCTCGTTTCGCTGCAATACATCATCGAAAACAAGTACTCGGCGGTGCTTAAAATCGAGGACGGCTTCGCCTACGGACAAGACGGCGTCGAACAGTACCTCCGATCCAACGAAAAGGGCCGAGCCCACCGGGGTTCCGATTCCGAAGGAAATGGCGGACGCCCGACCATCAGCATGACCATCACCATCTCCAACGTCGACCAGGAGGTTTGCGGTCACTTCCTGTGGGATCTTGCGCACAAGGCGATCCGCGATAAGTTCAGATTTGAGTTCGACACGGCCTCCAACAGCGCGCTCCATCAGGGCGGAAGTCAGGCGATTATATCGGTGGACGAGTTTGAAGCCCACAGGACGATAGTCAACCGGACGTTCAAGTATCTGCTTGGTATGCCCCCGGTGCACAGGACCAAGAAGATTGCGGACTACATGGTTTGCTGGCTGCCGTATCATCTCGAGCGCCTCCGACAGCTCGAGTTTGACGAAGAAGAAGTCAAGTCCTTGACGCCGAGCGAGCAGTCGGAGATTGGCCAAAATCTCTACAAACTGTTCACCGACACAAGTGTACTTTCCCGCTTCCATTCCAGCTTCGAAAAGACGTACTGGACGGTGTATGAGATGGATACGATCCAGGATTGGCTCATGGACTCGTCGGTGGCAAAGCGGTTGGATAGGAAATGGCGGACCAAGGTGCAGAAGGCCGTCAGTCCAACCCGGGGCGTGCTGCTGGATTTTGTCAAGGTTGTGGTTCAGGGATTCCTCAGAGAGAGGAGCTGGAGTGTGAGCGGTGCGTTCCGGTGGGTTGGGGAGTTTATGGAAATTGTAGGTGCCCCTATTTCCCTAATCACAAGGCCATTGTTGACAGTTCGTGCAGGAACACAAGAAGTTCAAACAGCCGTCAAAGATCGCGGCAGGCGATAACGACGGAGAAACCGGTGACGACGCTTCTTCGACTTCATCGGTCTCGCGAGCCGGCACCAACTGGGATGAAGTGAGCACGTGGTGCCGCAACGTCCTGGGCCTTTCTGAAGCTCAGCTCGACTCGCTCTGGTTTGAGCGACTCGCTGAAGCCTGCTTCGACAACGATTCGAGCGCGACGGCAACTACCCTGTCCCTGTGGCAGCAAGCCATTGCGAAGCCGAACCCCAGCTGGCGGTGCCACCAAGGCATGGCTATTGCATATGCTAGCGAGGGGAAATACCAAGAAGCCGTCGCGGCAGCCACACTGGCGTCCGAAGAAGCGGGAAAGGAGGACGCGTCCCCCAAGCCATCAGCTGAGGAAATTGTCGACTTGCAGCTCCTTTTGGGCGAGTACTATTATCAGCTCAAAGACTTTGACAAGACAGCCGAGTTCTTCTTGGCCGCGAGCAAGAGCGAGGACCCAGTGCTGGCAATGAAGGGCCATTTTGGGTACTTGCAGGCTCGACTGTTCCAGCCCGGAGCCGCCTCCGTCAGGGATCACTTGAGAAGCACGTTGTCTGAAAGGCCCGACGGTGGCGAGATTTTGATGGTCGGTCTTTTGAAGACGATTGCTCAGCATGCTGACCATGATCGCTTGATGGCGAGGATCTTTACCGTTTCCTATCCAAATCAGCCTCTTCTGGGGGGTATTGTGCGTGCTATGGAAGTTGCCTCGGAGAAACCAACCCCATCGAAGCAGGTTGCCGAAGGCGCAGACAGCGACACGGAAGGGGCGCCACCGCCCGTCGACATATACGCTGAAGAAACGACAAGGGGAATTCTGCTCTTTGACCGGGGCGTTGCTGCTTACCGATACAAAGTTGCACCCGACGGTCAGGAATCAGTCAGCGAGGCCCTGCGGCTTTGGAACGAATGCCTCGAGATTCTATCTCGCGTGGGAGGCCAAAATGCGTTCAACGCGCGAAAGGGTGCCATCTCGGGGCTTACCTCGCACTATTATCAGAGCATGGTGGACGGAAACCACTCAGACCATATAGCCGCGCTGACCAAGCTGGCCGATATTGACGCGAGCACGTTCTACGGAGATGCGGCGGGATATCTGGGAGCGATTCATGCGCTACGTGGTGACCGGGCGAAAGCGCAAGCTGCTCTCAAGGCTCGCACGGAACGCGCGTTGCAGGTCCTCTCCGACGACAGCCCTGACAACGACATGTTTGGATGGGGCGTCCTTCACCCGACACTTGAGCACTATCGGGATATGCGGAACGCATCCGTGGCTCTGTCGATGCTCGGCCAACCGGATCTTGTGACCGAGGCCCTCTCCGCGCCAGTGCCGGAGATTGAAGGCGTCAGTCACGAGAAGCTCGTCACAACCTACAACGAGTTGAAGAAACAGGCTATCGAAACCGCCATATCGAAAGTTCCAGACTCATCAGAGCAGCTAGAACGCATCGCAGCAGCAAAGTCTTACGTCGAATCACTCCAGTCAGCCATGGACGAGCAAAGGGCTGGGGATAAACCCAACGGCATTCAACCTCAAGAGGCACACATCAAAGACGCCAAGGTCGCCACGTCCGCACTCGACATGGTCACTTCCCGCCTGAACATTCTTTCAGAGGAACACACCCCCAGCCTCAACCACGTCGACACAACCTGGTTCTGCGACGGGTGCACATCGGATGGCACGGCGTGCGCTAATAAACCCGGCTTTGACCACCCGTTCTACCACTGCCTCACCTGTTTCAACATAGACTTCTGTCCAGACTGCTTCAAGAAGCTTCGCGGGGAGTCGGATCCAGAAGGCGTGGATATCATGGTGTGCAGCCGGAAGCACAAGTGGCTGCGTGTTCCGCCACTAGGCGGACCAATGTTTGTCGGCCTGAGAGCGGATCGGGCGCGCGCAGCGAAGGAGGTTAGGCCACTAGATGACGATGAGAACGTGTTGGAGATTATTTGGGATGACGAGGTGGTGGATATTTCGGCATTTAAGGAGACTTTGGCTAAGGAATGGGGGCTGTCGATTGAGCAGATGAGGAGGAATTCGTCTAATGATGGAACGTCGGATAGCAGTGACAGTGAGTAGAGGGAGGAGGTTGAAGAGGCGTTCGGCATTGGGAGGACCTCGGATGCAAATGCAGAGGAGGGCCCGTGGGCCTTCAAGTCTGCAAGCCCCAACGGAAGACGGCGAGCTGAGATGAACGGACGTGCATTACTCATTATTCCAGATCTAGCTGCATTGGCGCGAAATGTGGCGAGCTGAAAGGCGAAGGCGGTTAGTTTTGTCGCCTGCTAGTAAAATAAGCATTCTCGAGAAGCAAGCCATGGAAATTCCAGCATCTCTTCCCAGTTTCATTGATTCATACCGTATTATTCCACAAAATTGGCTTTTACTCAGACGCCGTGCACGCCTTGATAGGTTTATCAAAGGCCTTACGCAAAGCGATTGAGCGCTCCTTGCACGATAAGTAGGCCATAGGCTAATCCGGTAAGGCCTTTCTTTATATTACCAAAATAGGCCTCTGCGCAGCTAACACAGGCCACCCTACGGTGTTGCGTAATGCCTCTGATCGACCCAGTGATGCGTGCACGGTCTCCGAGTAAAAGCCAATTCTTTGGAATAATACGGTATCAACTTGGGACACAAGTCCAATCTCTCTCAAAATGGCCAACCCTTTCGTCAACCCCGATCTCAACGCCCTCATGGTAAACGAGGATTTCACCAACGTCATCTGGAACTACATCCTCAACCACGTCTTCCCGGCCCCCGACTACCTCGTCGTCCCCGGGTACCACTTCACCGGCGGCTTCGCCGACCACGCCGTCTGGAAGATCGGCACCAGCCCCAGACGCCTGATCCTCGTCTACGAGGGCAAACGCTCCGGCGGCGCGTTCCACACGATTCACCACGCTCTGCAGCAAGCCGTGGCTCGTGCGCATGCGCATAGCAATCATAGCCCTGCTCTTGTTGCTGCTCTGGGGACGAGCTTCATGCTGGCTGATGCGAATGGGACGCCGTCTACGGTGTTTGTGGCGAGTCAGAATGGGATTTCGGAACTTACGGTGAGCTGGGGGGCGGTTATGCAGAAGCTGGGGAATGTGAGGGCTAGTAAGTTTTTTTTTGCTTGTGAGGGGTTTGGTGTTTTGGCAGTGGTGGTGGCTGACTCGGGGTTTGGTCGACTCAGGGGGTGGGGTTGGGTGTTCTGGACAAAGGGGGTTAAAATATCGCTCAGTTTTCTCCTCTTGCCCCAAAACGTCCATCTAGTGTTCTTGGTCACCTGCTTGATCCGCCATGTCTTGTCGCGTCGTAAAGCTTGCCGGAATCTTGAGCGAGGTTGATGCTGCGAAAGGGGATGTGGTGTTAGCCGAATGATGTCCTAGACTGGATTAATCTTCAGATTTTGATGTTTGAGCAGTTTATCAGGAATGGGACACAGAGAGGAAGAGGCTGGAGAGATAAGTAAGGCACGAGAAGAAGAACGTCCAGGAACCGAGATCCAGGGTGGATGGAGACGCCGTTCTGACAGAAAATGGTCTTGCTTCAGTTTGGGGGCAAAACTAAGTAAGGTAAGGGATATGGCGGCTACGCTGCCCAGAGTAGGGCGCTTGCTGAGTTGTGCAAGTCGGCGCTAGAATAGCAACGTCCCCCAAGTACTACTGAATTCACCATCATTGTGGCGCGGGAGCACTTCGGCGCCTTGGTCGTCTGATGGAGGGTGAAGATCGATGACCAGGAACCGGGCAGCAAGCGCCAACAACCCTCCACGCCCTCGAGGTGATTTGCCGGCGGTATATGGTTGGCTGACGGAATCTGATGTCGCGACCTCGAAGTGGCCTGTGCTTCGCCTGTGGGGATCTGACGCGCAGGGGTCCGGGGAGCCTGTCTCAAGCCCCGCGATTGGCTTGCTTTCAGGGCCTCCCGGGCGAGACCAGGTCTGACATGCCGCTATCGATCTGCATCAGCAGGAGCAGGGTTGCTCGCGAACACGCTTCTGACGGGAGGGAACGGCTCGCGCCCCCCTCCCCCAACGAACGAACTGGTTGCGCGCCTCGGCGAAGAAGACTCGGTTTCTTCCAGGAGCAAACGGCCTGCTGAAGGCGCGCGCAATTTTACATATGCGGGCGGAAGAAACCGGGAAAACACTCCTGTTTGCTGGTACTTGACTGTGAGCAAACTTGATGGCCCGCCCCAAACGGTGGCACAGCACTGTGCCCTCCCCGAGATTGAGATGATGGCATGCCGCAGCTCCTACCCCCTGTCCAGGGCGGAACCCCCCACATAAAGCCTCCCGTGTTTCCCTCGCCATGACGCGCTCCTTCTAGCAGACACAGGCTTTGCCCTGTAGACATGGCATCCTTCTCGAGAGATCATCGCCAGTTTGCGTCTCGACGAGCGAACATTAGGCGTCGATTTTCTCGCCTCGGCTTTCTTGCTGCTGTGTTTTTCCTTGTTCTGTTCCATCTTCATTCTTCCCCGCACCCGTCTCGCCCTGCCCGCCGTGACATCCACTTCCGACCGAGCGGCTTCGACTGGACGACGGTGCGGCAGCATCACCCTGTGCCCAACGCGCACGAGCTGCCAACCGGGCCGACGAAGGTGCTGGGCCGTGTACAGCACGATTTCTCAAATTACAAACACGATGCGACCACTCAGAAACGTCAAGAGGCCGTTCGCGCGGCGTTTGTCAAGAGCTGGAACAGCTACATGCAGCATGCATGGCTGCGGGACGAGCTTGCACCGGTGACGGGAGATGGGAAGACAACCTTCGGGGGATGGGCGGCCACCCTGGTGGATGCGTTGGATACACTCTGGATTATGGACCTTCACGAAGACTTCTATCTTGCCGCGGCGGCGGCTGTTCAGCTGGACTGGACCAACACCACCGACACGAGCGTCAACCTCTTCGAAACAACTATTCGACACCTTGGTGGTCTTCTCAGTGCCTACGATCTAAGCGGCGAGCAGGCCTTGTTGGAGAAGGCGACAGAGCTTGGAAATATGATCTACATGGCGTTCGACACGCCGAATAGACTCCCTGGGTTTTGGCTGAACTTTGACAACGCAAAGCAGGGCAGGCAGGTTGCCGGCATCAACGACCCCTCCGCCTCTCCGTGTTCGCTTTCGCTAGAATTTACACGGTTAGCCCAGCTCACAGGCGAAGACAAGTTCTACGACGCCATCAGCCGTGTTACCGACTTCCTCGAACGCTCCCAAAATAAATCGGCTCTCCCTGGCATGTGGCCCAAGACGATCGATTTTCGTGACGAGGGGCTCAATGAGCGAGGCTTCACGCTCGGTGCGCTGGCGGACTCCCTGTACGAGTACTTGCCGAAGATGGCTGTGTTGCTAGGCGGAAGGGATCCGAGATACGAACGGATGCATCTTTCGGCCATGGAGGTGGTCGTCGAGCATTTGTTGTTCCGGCCCATGCTGCCTGATGGAGAGCAACACCACGACATATTGTTTGCGGGCGACGCCTACGTCCATCCGGATTCTCGTATCGATCGCAACCCCGAAGGCCAGCATCTGTCTTGCTTTACGGGTGGAATGTTTGCCTTGGGCGGTCGGCTCTTCGACAACCCGGCCCACGTGGCCATAGGAGAACGCCTTGCTCGGGGCTGCGCCTGGGCGTATGAGGCATTTCCCACAGGCCTTATGCCGGAGATCTTTGGCATCGTTGCGTGTCCCACGATCGATAAGGCCTGCCCTTGGGACGAAGATGTGTGGAAGAAACATGGCGACAAAACACTGAAGAAGGGCTTCTCCAACGCTCGTGATCCACGCTATATCCTACGACCAGAGGCCATCGAGAGTCTGTTCATCCTGTATCGGATCACAGGGAAAGAGGAGCTTCGAGATATTGCCTGGAGGATGTTCCAGTCGATCATGAGGTCTACCGAAACGATCTTGGCCAACTCTGCCATTGCAGATGTCACTGTCCAGGGCGGAACGACGAAGCTCGATGAGATGGAGAGCTTTTGGCTTGCGGAAACGCTCAAGTATTTTTACCTCATATTCTCGCCTCCCGATCTCATCAGCCTGGACGAGTATGTTCTCAACACGGAAGCACATCCTTTCCGACGACCAAAGTGAGGATCTCGACACTCCTTGCCGATGTCAGCGTACCGTATCATCCCACAGCATCCGCCTCGAAGGATTGTTTCACCGCCATGGTGATAGACGCCTGTTTGAACACAACCAAGGCTTATGTTGAGAGCAGAAAAGCCTGCATCGACATTGTGGGAGTTGGTCTGACTCAACTCACACAACACTCGCGTCCGGGACCTTCTAAGGATACCCACGGAAATGAGACTTGCTGTAATAATGAGTTGGATATGACACCTGTGCAACCCACCGACAAAGTCGTGTTGACGATGTGTAGGAGACAACATCGCGTCATGCAAACAGCAAGCAACGAAGGAATCTCTATCTCTTCATCTCAGGCCCGCCGTTGAATCAGCAGGTCACTGTTGAGTGGGGGGGCTCGGCTCACTTTTGGCTGTCATGGCCATAAATTACAAATAACGCACTTTTGCAGCAACCATAACACACAAACGGAGTGAAGTGATCCTCACCTGCTTACTCAACCTTCTCCCTCCCCGCCTCTGCCCTCGCCAACACGACCCTCAGAGCATTCAGCCCCTCTTTACACTCTTCCCCAAAAGCATTCTCCTCCTCTTCTGCCGGAATCAGCCCCCTCACAACCGACACGTCTCTTCCATAGAACCCCCTATTCTCCTCGTCCCTCTCCGTAATCATCACGCCCTCCGCCTGCACACCGCAATACAGCCCTGCAGAGCGCACGTAGCATTGTATGGGCTGGTTCAGCGCGTCTCTCACACCTCCTTTCCCGCTCCCCTCCCCTTTGGGCCCCTCTTCACTGGTCTGCTCGTGACCACATTCTCCACACCTTCCTTTGGTCCCAGAACTTCCCATCCCCGACCCGATTCCCATCCCAAATGGAAATCCCACACCTCCTCCAACCCCTTTCCTACCCACAGCTACCACACCCTCTGCGCTGCCCATTGTCATGGTTCGTCCTCCTCGAAGTAACATGTCCAACCCCTCTTTTGTCTTGATAACGTAGACGCGATCGGATACGTCGAGTCCCATTGCAAAGGGGCCTGCGCCGAGGGAAGTAGTCTTTACCAGGACGGGTGGCGCCCATGAGGGTGAGGATGTTGGAGGCGATGCTGATGAGGTATCTGGACCTGGGTTTGGATGGGGACGACGAACCAAGAGGATGCCGGAGCCGGTGGAGATTGTGACATGTCGGAGACCGACGCGGAGGGTGGTCAGGATTAGGAGGGCAGTGCAGTTCTCGGGAGAGAAAGAAGAGGCGGGGATGAGTTCGTGTCCGCGTTCCTTTGTCGCGTCAGGTCCATGTTGGGTGTCTAGACGACATGTTAGACCTGCTACCTGCGTACCTCTCTATTCCCAATCCACAAACCATCATTGACATCGACAACAAGATGGAGAGAGGAAGTTTAAAAAAAAAATGAGAGACATACCACTCGCAGCCAGGGTAAAGCCCTCTAAAATTTTGGTCGCTTTCCAGAGCTCCTTGGCCGCAGACTCGGGAACAAAGCTATTCGTGCCTCTGCGGACAGCGATGGCGTTCATGGGTGTTGCCACAGCGCCGATGATTCGCTCGAGGTGATGTTGCCATGCGGGTGTCGGCTTTCGAGGAACAGCGGGCGGTATCGATAGGGGGTCTTCATGTTGGTCAATGTCATGGCTGCCGTTGGTGTTCTGTTTGCTGGGGGTGTTGTCCTGTAGGGATTCATAACGGGGAGGATCTGCTGTGTCGAGTTCTAGACGGGCCATGGTGAATGGTTAAGGAGGCGTTAGGTTTGGTAGTTTCGGGAGAGTGTTGTTCTCGGCTTGGCTTGGCGAAGCGGTTGGTGATGGCGACCCCTGAGGCTTGCGGTTTGGAATTTTCGCGGCTTCCCCCCCAGACGCTGGCATCCAAAGTGGACTGACAGATCGACTTATACTACTTCCTGCCAAAGAAAAAAAAACATTTAAACACGTGTCTTGATGAAAAGAGTCGGCTACGATTTCATGTGGTGCGTAATCAGGAGACGTGTCAGTCAATTGCGTGGTGTGCTTGAATGACGCGTCGCATGAAAGCCACAGCTCGCAAGTCCCGTCACTGCGCTATTGCGACGCTTGACTCCCTCACGCAGCAAAAGGACATGGCTAGGTCAATACCCCATACAAAGGAAGAATATAACCAAGTGCAGCATATTGAAAGACAGGTGGCAACGGCGGTGGGACTGGGAATGAGAGTGATTTAGGGTTTCCATGATGCCGCGGCGTGGTTTGCGGTTGAGAAAAGCCCGCGAGGCCAAATCCCAGTCCCTAAACTCAACAGCGGAGCTTCTCCTCCTGATAGACAACCTAGAAGGTCATGTTTCACCTTCTCGACCCCAACGCGGCAGAAGTCGTCCAGCTGAAACGGCAATGACTTCGCCCACATCGCCAGATATAACAAATATTAAGAGATTGTTGTCGATCCAAGCCCAAGTGGGAAGAGTTGGGAGCACATAACATCTAGTAATACCTATTTTTGTACCCCTTATTCTCCTTTTCCCATTTTGCATTCCACACCGAGACACCTCTTTCTCCCTGTTGCTTACCTACTTGGATTTTGACAATTACCCCTACTATGAGATCCTTGGCCATTGTTGTCGTCATATCATCAAATCGCATCTCCCGCAAACAGTTTATCTCATCTCACCTCACCTCGCCGTCTACTAGTAGCGAAATCATCGCAAGTTGATCAACTCGGCGCCCTGCCTCCGCCGAGCCTCATTCACTAGTGCGATTTGCAGACCTGGCCCACCTTCCCGGGCAGTCGGAATAAAAATACGAACTTTTCGCTCCCACTTCCAGTTCTTCCTCCTCTTCCTTTGCCGCCTTCTTCCGCCTTCACCACCATCATCCTTCCGGTGATTCTGCGGCAGCGCAAACTCCTTCTCATTACGCACCTTGCTCGTGAGCCCTTGGAATAATACCTTCCAACATCGATATCCGCGCTGCGACGAGGCTGAACTCCATCATGTCAGCCATCGTTTTACCCACCGGCGGGCTTCCCCCCACCAGTATTCCCGAGAGGATCCCAGGTTGTGAGTATCTTGTCGCCCGGCCATGCGCGACAACCCCGCGCAGCGATGGCTAACTCGAATCGCATTTAGACGTTTACGCGCCGCCTGAGGCCTGCTCCATCATCACGAACCCGATCGAGCGCCAGCGGTTTAAAGCGCACGGCTTCTCGCACGGCGGATTCCTTTTCCGGATTTCGGCCCCCAGCATTGGCATCCCAGTCATCTACATTACGGAAATTGCGACCCTCATCGAGAAGTACACACCCCAGGGCGCGGCCGCCATGACTTTCACAACCGAGGCCAAGAATGCGCTGCACAGGGCGGCCGGCGCCGTGATGAACGCCTAGGAGGAGTTTTTCAGAGCCCCCCACGCTTGTTGCCGCAACGTCGAAGACGCAAACCTTCACTTTGCCGCCGAAATGGATCGCCTTGCACATGATATCGCGACCGCGAGCAAGACGGACCTGCCGGTGTTGGAGTACCAATATGTGCTGCACCGCAAGTTCATTCTGAGCTACTATCGCCACAAACTTGACCGTTCCGGTTACGACTGGGCATATCTTAATACCAGGCCTGACTTGCGCCGTGGCTGCATGGCAGTGGCCCTCGAGGAGGCGTTTCAAGATCTTGGCTGGGGCCGCGACTGCAACGACTCGCCGCTTTTTGTGTCCTGGCAACGACACTTTAGATACCAGTGCGACGACGACGAGTTCCAGGCCACCATCTGTGAGGCGCACAAGGAAGCGGTCGGTGAGATCACCGGCAAGAAAGGCGTCGCAGAAAGGCGGAGAATCGAGGAAAATGCAGCAAAGGAGATCCTCATGGGCATGGGGAGAATGCAGAAACTATACAGGGAGAAGAAGAAGAACAAGAACGGAGCGGGCGAGATCGCTTCTCAGAAGTCGCAGACGCAGCACAAGGCGGACACGGCGAAAACTCGTATCAACAAGATGGCCGTCAACAAGATGGCCGCCAACAACAAGAAAGGCGGGCTCGGGGCGGCGGTTTCGAGCAGGACCCGTGCCGGGGAGGCGGCTGCGCGGCTCCAAATGAGCGTGCTGAACGGGAATGTCAATGTGAGTACACTGGATCTTTTTGAGGCAATCTTGGGGATGGGATCGCTGACGCCGGTACAGGATTTGGAGGGCATTCTTGGTGGCTTGTCGCTCGCTTAAACTTTGCCAACGCGCCTGCGTCTCGGCACGAGTCGCATCGTTCGCGCCACATATGCCTTTGAGAGTTGCCGTCTGGGTTTGGCACTGGGTAATGCTTGGAAGTTGGGCGTTGAGATGTCGCGGGGTTCCTTTTTCTTTATGGTCCTGGAGTTGAGAGTTTCTGCCGTCTTGTGTTATTCGTATTCTCTAGATCACGTAATACTTGATGGACGTCACATATAGAAGGGAATGAGAGCACACGGTTTTGGGATGGATATGACACGGCGTTGTTGTTGTGGATGATGGGCATCTTGGTGCCATTCTCGAGATTGAGATTAAAACTCGTTCCACCAAAAGGAAATTTCGAGGGTGACCGGCAGGATGCCCATCTTGCTCAACACGTGCAACTCATTAATCGCGCTGTGGCGCCGCCTCCAACTCGCAAACCTTATCGCCGCCAATCCGTCCCTACGCCAAACCTACAATTCGAACCAAAAACTCACTTGGACCCACAGCCCCGCGGCAATTCATGAATTTTGTCGACCCGATGCACAAAACAATATCGCCTGACAAATCCAAGCCCTTATCGCAGGTGGCTTATTTTAAACTTTTGGATGTACCGACGTCAACCTTATCAAGTCCAACAAGAGTTGTCACCGCATGTTGTGACACGCTCAGGGCTGCCGCGGTGGGGGTGGTTTTGTCTTGCTGTTATATTCAAGACGCCTTCGCCCTGTGGTCGACTTGGATTATTTATCAACATACAGGACAAAAGCCCGTCGAAATAACGACAAGGGGCAACAACTGGAGCCAGTACCAGTGAACAAGACTCGGAATACTGGACTGCAGTAAACGAAGGAAATAAACGAAGAGATTTGGAGGCTTTAACTTTTTCCCACGAAGGAAGCTTTGCGTACGTCAGCGGCGAAAGCCCGGAAAGTATGATAAGAATCATGGCGTATCCGGCAGTCACCTCGGCGTGGCGTGTAAAAAAAAAAAAAACCTAAATCTTTGCCCTGCTCTGCTCTCTTGCTCACTGGCACCCTTCCCACCTCCTTCCTTTTATACCTCTCACCATTCTCAATGTAGCAACTGCAACTACGTCGCACTTGCAATCGCGTTGCCATCGCACAAGATCGCAATCGCAACGAATTCTAATCCCATCTTCCCCTCGACCATCTTTACGTCTGATTAATCCACCGCAACGTCAAGCAAGATGTCGGCGACATCAGTCCCAGGCTTCCCCGAGATGCCTCGCGAGGGTGAGTACTCGACTATTCGGAGAGCCTCCGTTGGTAACCCGCTCGGTGATCGCTGACCCGAGTCTTGTTCAGGCTTCTACGCGCCGCTCGAGACCTACAGCATCATCACGGACCCAGGCGAGCGCCAGCGCTTCGCCACCCATGACTTTTCCCATGGAAGCCTCGACGACACGCTGCGCCATGGAAGCCTCGACGACACGCTGTGGCGCGTGGACAGCATGGAATACCACATGAGGGAAATCGCCTTGCTAATACAGCAATACACCCCCGACGGAGTGAGCTCCAGAATCGTTATCCCCGAAATCGAACAGGCGCTGGAAAAGGCCGTGGACACAGCGCTCGACACCTGGGATGAGTTTTTCACATTCACGCTACCAAACACTTCACGCAGCCGGGGCGACGTCCATCGTCGGCACAAGATCGAAGCCCATCGCCTTCTCGCAAAATTCCGCGCTTCTACAGTGGTTGAGCGTCCGGCCCTCCGGTATGAGTATGTTCTTCACGCAAAGCTCACTTTCGAATACGGCCGCGACAGATCCCGAGGCTCAAATTGGGCGCATTGGACGCGCGACGCACGTCTGGTCCGGATGGAGCGCGTTTTCCGCGAGGTGATGCATGACCTCGGCTGGGTCAATATCGATGAGGAATTCGAGGTTTTCCGCCGGCGCCATGCGCGCAGGGAGAAGGAGAAAGCGGATAATCCCGAGCTCACCGACTGGCCCATGTCCGGCAACGTTGTGGACGCGAGAGAGCTGCGGGAAGCCGCTATAGAACATTGCCGAGTCTGCAGAGCCGGAAGAGGCACGAGGCCGAGCGCGGGCGGAGTCCGGAGGGGCCAGCAGATGCAGTTTGTGAACGGCAGGAAGATTATTGTTATGCGGATCCGTTCTGCCGCTACCAAGACGCCGAAGCAGGGCAGAAACAGTACGGGAGCAGGCGTCACCAAGGCGACCCCTATTAGTAGGGATCACCTTCGCGCAAGGCAGGCGTTCCGCGTATCGTCGAGATTGATGAGCGAAAAAGTGAACGAGGTAAGTGCTTTGTATTCTCGGATGAAGCCTCGGGCGGGATGGCTGACATGTGTTGTAGAAGTTGGCGGGCGTTTTCGATGACCTTTCTCTCTAGACCCTCTTTCAAGTTGTTGTCGACGTCCGTTCCTTCAGCACCACCCACCCACCCTTCTTCGCTTTGTATATGGGATCGCTTCGGAGAACCGTATCTGAGCTTCACTTGGGGACTCGGGAGCTTTGAGCTGGAGTGTCGCTAGGTTCTGCTGGCGATATCGGCAAGGGCAACTATCTTCGTCCTGCAGCCGGACGTTCGTGGCTTCCTGCGGAGTCTGAGCACTCGCTCGCTGGGCGTCGCTTTTCAGAGTGGGAAGTTTATACTAAAAGTTTCTGTTGGACATATTTCCCATGTCCTTTGCTCTCTACCTGCTCTCTGTCCAAGTTCGGCCGAGTTCAGGGGGCTCTGCCCTGCTCTAGATACTAATTGTTTTGCTTCCTGCTTTCTCGCTCGTGCTTGTTCTTGCAGTTCACAATGATTTTCCTGCGCACATAATTTCTTGATATCACCATCGCAGTCTCTAGATTCGTTGCTTGCCCAACATCCCTGCTCAAACGAGCTATCAATGCTGCAAAGCGATGGGGATCTCCGCGCAATGCATCTACGCCAACATGAAACATCCTACGTTAATCTTATACCTTCTCTTCCTTATCCAGACTTTCCATGTGCATGACCTGCTTCGAGATAGCCTTGTTGTACTCCTCCTTGTCCTCGAACACTGTACCACAATGTCAGCTCAGTATCTCGGACAGGGAATCCCCACTATGGTCACTTACAGAATGCCAGCTCCTCAAGGGAACGACCAGACGTCTCTGGCCAGAGGAACCAGATGAGTATAGCCTCAACGAAGATCCAGCAGGTGTAGACGAGGAGGTACTTCCAGCCGATGGCTTGGGTTCCTAGACAACAAAAGTTAGTACCGAAGCAAGACATGGTGTATGGTAGGGACTTGCCAATGGGGTTGACGTTGGTGCCAAAGAACTGAGCAGCCTTGCCCCAGAACTGGAAGATGGAGATGCCGCGCGCACGCTGGGCGTACGGGAAGATCTCAATGAGATATGCTACAATCCGTCAGCTTCCCTGGACTCGAGCAGAGGTCGAGTTCCTTACTATATGTAAGCGCGTTGAAGCAAAGATTGTAGGCCGGACTGTACGCATAAATCCAAAACAGCGACAACTTGGCCGCAACCTCGGAGTGATTCTGGATGAAGACAGCAGTGCAAACCGTCCAGGCAATGTAGACTGCGAGAATGGACAGAATACCCGTGAGATACATCGTCCTGCGACGGAAGCGCATCACAACGAGGGCAGCGCTCACTCCGCAAACGAGCGACCAGCACTGGTTTCCGAGGTTGAACTTGGCTTGGAACGAGGGGTCGGTGTATCCAATGAGCTTGAGGACGTCCCCGAGGAAGTACGAAATGACGACATTTCCCGAGAGCTGCGTGAACAAGCCGAGCAATGAACCGATCAGCACGCGCCGTCGCATGCCGGGAGTGGAAACCAAGTCCATCCATGAACGCTTTGAGTTTTCGAGCTCGATGTCAAGCGTGGTTTTGATCTCGAGGATTTCGGCTTGTACAAAGGGCGAGTCGGGGTTTCCTTCGGCGTGGTATTTGATCAATACCTCTTTGGCTTCCTCGAGACGGTCTTTGCTCATCAGGTAGCGCGGTGACTCGGGGAGGAAGAAGACAAAGGCGATTTGCAGCAGGGAGGGGGCCATCTGGAGGAGGGAGGGGATGCGCCATGACCAGTCGTTGTCGATCTGCTGGGTGCCAAAGGTCGTACCGGCGGCGATGATGGCACCCATGAAGAAGCAGGCGTTGAAGAGGGAGGTGAGAATCGGGCGTTCTTTGGGGTATCCCAGTTCGCCAATGAGGCAGGAACCTGCGACAATTGCGTAGGGCAGGCCGAAGCCGATGATTCCTCGCGCGATGATGTACATAGGGCCTGCAGAGGTTAGCTGGGATCGCGTCATGGAAAGGGGTTGGCGAACCGTTGAAGGAGAAGCCTTGGATGATGGTGCCGATGACCATCACGCACGAGCCGAACATGATGCACCATCTTCTGCCGAACTGCGTCTGTTAGTCGTTGTTCTCAAAGATGTTGGAGAAAACGATGTCTAGAATGAGCAACGAGAAAAGAACTGAGACACGACATACAGTATCGTTGACCAAGGGAATAAATGGCAGACCAATGACAGATCCAAGCGGCAGAGCTGAAGCAAGAATGCCGTTGTAAGCGCCAGTGGGGTAGCCAAAATCTGACATCGAGCTTCATGTCAGTGAAACGAGTGTAAGCGAGGAGGCAGAGGAACATACAAGCCTTCCAATGCGGTAGCAGCTGTGCCGAGTTGATGATCTGGGAGTCGAATCCCGAAGTCATCTCAATGCCGATAACGCAGGGGAACAGCAGCAAGTACATGGCTCTCAGGTTTGGCTTCTTGTACCAGGGGACAGGATCCTCCATCGCCATCCGATGGACGACGTTGTCATCGTCGAGGCCAGCTCCGCCCATCTTGACCGCGTTGTCGTGTACTTCGATGGAAACGAACTGATACTTTCTTCGGCCGATACTGAAGCTGGTGCTTCAGTGTACGAGCATGAGCGCAGAGAATCTCAAAAGACCAGCCTTCGAAGCTTGAACGAGGGGCTCGAGGGCATATATGGTGGCCCCCATACCGCCACATGAACAGCTGGTTCAGCAATCTCGGGCCGTCTTCCCCTTAGCACTTGCTGTATTGGACATCTCCTCTCATGGCTAGGCCCCATTGACATCAACAATTCGACATTTCATTCGTCCATGCCAAGATATTCTACCGACGAACCCATATTGAGCCGAAGGTGTTACTTCCTCCCTGTTAGATACGCGCAGAGGAGTGGAGCCGCAGTAAGCGGTCCTATTCGAAGGCGTCTCGGGCCGAGAGGGAGAACATGGTGCCTTGTATGGTGCCTCCTCAAACAGGATCACCTGTCCGGGGCCCCAGTATGGGGATAGCGGAGAGACGTTGGTGAAGGTCTTGCTCCACATGCATTAATAAGGTTTTGTTGTGGAGAGTCGCGGATGTTGCTTGCCACGTGTTGGGGTAACGGTAATAGCGTATCGCTATTAGCCGGGATCGACAGCGTGAGCCATCTTGCTGAGGGAATCTGTGAGAGCTGTAAGCTCCCCACGGGGTCTGAAAACTTTGCGTTCCGAGACGTCCGGGTTGGTCGCCCTTGGGGCTCTAGGTGCGAAAAGCTCGCCAAACGTCTTAACAACCGGTGGGCTTCTTCTCTCCTCTGCCTCAATTTTTTTTCCGATAGACTGTGGCATCAGCTTCATCTCAACCAAACGTTTCAGTTCAAACACGAAAAAGTCGTCCTCGATGGGCTAACAGTGCTATACGCTCCATTCCGCCCTACCCATAGGCTAAGTTCTTGGCCCACGTCTCCTCGCATGCCGCACATCCGTGACTGGCCAGTCGAGAGCACATTACGCCGCAAGAATAATGGCGCAATCTATCCCTCGGTGCAATTCCCTTTCGCCGAGCCGGCTGCTCCCACATTGCAGCGGCTTCGAGAAGGATGGCGTGGTGGTTGTTTGGACGAGACGACGCGGTCAAGCTTTGTGGCGTCGAAACAAGCAGTGCCAAGGTCTTGTCAGGGACGGGAAGAGGGTCGTTCGGTATTTGTGCGGCTATGACGTTGACGACACTTGCTCTTTTCGGGCGGACAATGCGATTGTGAGGCGGATCTTGGAGATTTGCAGTCGACAGTCATGAAGGAGAGGCAAACGGGTTGTTTCTCGGAGGGCGTAGAACATGGAATAGCGAGCGGGTATTTGGCCGAAATGGCAAAAATCTGTGGTGGACGCTCACGCCTCGGATGTTTCGGGTTCTTCGGACACGAAGGTTGCGCTGTCAGCGGGTCAAGAAACCGGCGCGGACGAAGCGGCACAGGACGGATTCCGCCGTCCACCAGTGGAGCGGTTGGGTTTGGGGCTGGTTGCACATGCCCACAATCACTCGCCTTTGTCTGCAGAAATTGCAAGCATCCATGAAGTTGTTTCTAATATTCCAACACTTCAGTCTTCGGGGCCCTCTGACCCTTTTTACCCCAATTTCAGGGCTACTACCTTTTATGTAATGATTCAGCCCGAGTGTCGTTATCTGCTCGCCCGGCCAGTCGAGGAATAGAGCAACGCTGTCTTGCATGTCTAGCCTGCAAGGATCTGCAATGCTGGAGAGACTGGTGTTGCCCCTTCCTCCAATGCTTGATTTAATACCACCGCCCGCCTTCGACAGCTCTTCTTCGCCGGACATGCTTCGGACCCCATTCGAAGCCTCGCTCAGCGACCTACGACTAGGATACCTGCGGTGGATTGCATCGGCGACGTCATTTTCGGTGCAGGTGACATCCCAGGTCGCCATTCCATTCCTTCAAACACCACCACGCCGCACCTCTCCGGGATCCGTCTGGCATCCAGCAGGTCGAGGGAGACACTGCCTGCAGGGTAGCTCCCGTCACCAGGTCTGGGCTTCTACTTGCCGCGAAGGGCAAATTCGACCAGCCGACTTCCTACCTTTCCGATGTCGTGGCCCTCTCCCTCGGTTCAGCCGCCTCGCACACGAGCAGGCTCCTCGGCGATACCTTCGGTATCCACTTGGTCTTGCACGTTGTCGGTGGTAAAATCGTAGTCGTCAAGCCAGGTGCGCAGCCGCTCGAGGGCGGCGAGGTCGCGCGACCTCCTCGACGTCGGAAGGCCGGCGAGGGGGCCGTAGTAGTGCGTCTCGGGGTCCAAGTCCAACGGGTCTTTGCCCCAGCAGGAGAATCTGCAGATGGCCTCTTTGTTAGTTTTTTAGCAAACAAAAAGAAACAAAAAGAAAAGTGTAGAGACGCACGGTTGGCACTGTAACATCTCCTCGCCGTCGGGCAGGGCCGAGCCCAGGTCGATGAGGGTGGGGGTGGAGCCATCGGGACTGACCATGATGTTGGCGGGGTGGATGTCGTTGTGGACGAGGCCGACGACGTGGTGGAGGTGGTGCACGGCCGAGGCGAGGGCTCGCAGAAAGGCGGGCTTGTCGGGGACCGTCTTGCCGGCCTTGGCGTAGTCGTCGAGCGTAGTGCCGCCCTTGACGCGGCCCAGCAAGACGCCCGTGATGTGGCCGCGGCGCACGCGGCAGCCGTGGTAGCGGACGAGATGGGGGTGGGGCGGGTGGCGCGCGAGCTGCTCCAGATTCCTGATCTCGCATGCAAACCAGTTGGCCAGCGGGCCGTCGTCGAGACCGTTGTCGGTGCCGAAGCCCGCCACCCACGGGCGCTTGAGGTAGTAGACGTCCGGGTCCGGCTCGTCGTCCCACGAATCGCTCACCGTGACGCCCGTGCGCGCGAACCACCAGGGGATTGGCAGCAGCGGGAAGATGATTTCGTTGGGCACCCGCGCGAGCGCGCCCTGGATCTGCTTGATGCTGTGTCTTGAAGGGGGCCCCTTCAGCGACTTGGTCATGTAGAGCGCGTCGTCCTCGACCATGGAGCCCAGCACCCAGCAATAGTATCTGGCCCCGATCACTGTCTTGATGTCTTTTGCATCCCTCATTTCGAGACACTGGACATTGTCCTTGCTCATAATGGTGGGCGCAGACATCTTTGCGGCCGTCATAGTGAGGGGAAAGTTGAAGGTTCTGGGACAGTGTTGGGAAGGGCTAAAGTTGGGTAGCATTCTGCCCAGGAATAGATATAGATCACAAAGGATACCTAGGTAACAAAGAGATGTGGATCGCCCAGTTCTAATTGCCGAATTGGCGTACACCACCTTTGGTCACCATCATAAATAGTAACAAAGAGAATTATGGCTCGCAGCTACCAATGGGAGTTCGTCGACGGATACCGTCGCGCTCCTTCTCTTTTTCTCTTGCCCTGCATGTTCCTCGGGCAGCTATGTACCTAGTCATGGAAAGATATAGGCAAGAGTGTTGCGTCAGTGTCTTCGATGGCACGATTCGACGAAGAACTGGGTCCAACCCCACTTCCTGCCGGACAATAGCCACCAGATTATTTTGCTACCGCAGAAACAGGATCCATCTCCTCCTCATCTTGCGGACAGAGCAAGCAAGCCAAATGCATTAGCGGAGCCGACGACGACACCACCGACCCGAATCGGAAACAAAGGTACGCGCAGTCTAACAACCAACTGGTCCGGGTGAGCTTTACAAGGTGCACTCGGTCGGAGACGCGGAATAGATTCCGCAAAAGGAAGCTGCAACAAGTCGAGCCAAGGCCCAACACGCAGACGTTAGTCCCAACACACGTCCAAATGCAGCACACGTGCAGGTTTGTGTAACCGTCTCTTTCTTGTTTAGTAAATAAACGGCAGGATACCATCACAATCTTCTCTGCACAGATTCTGGGCATCAGCATCCTTCTGCTGCCGGCATGCACAGTCAGGCGCCAACACGACGGGCGGGTCAAGGTCCAGAATGGACCTGAAGTCCCATGACTAGTATTTATACGAGCTGCTTGGGCGGCTTTGACAACCAACATGTGTTATCGCAGAACTTCGACGGTGTTCTCAAGTTCTTAATTCTCTCACTTCCCGACACTTTGCCCTGATCGCGGCGGTTCGGACTCCTCATTCCAGGATGGAGACTCGCTTTTCGGTCCCCGTTGACCCACTTGAATTCGACACGCAAGGTCTCGGCGAGGGGATCGCCGTCCGGGCGCACAAGGACTCGATACTGGAGGATGTCGGCATCATCAAGGCTCAGCAGGACTGGAGGGCGACTGTGGGACCCATCGAGTCCTTCAAGGGGGGCCTCCACCCGCTGTGCAGCTTCATCTCGTTGGCCATACCCGAATGTCTTCCCGAGCGGCTAGAGGTCGTCTCGTATGCAAACGAGTTTGCCTTTCTCCTTGACGACATGGTTGAGAAAGCCGATAGGGAGACGGTATGACGACTCACAACATTTGACGACGGACAAGATTGTGGGATGTGTGTACTGACAAGAAAAAAGGGAAACGCTACCATCACAGAGATGCTGGAACATGGCTTCTTGCTGGGTGCCACCGAAAAGTCGTCGGGAACGCGAATCCTCCAGTGCAAGTTGGCGCTCAAGATGCTGTCTATGGATCGGGATCGCGCCCAGACGGCTCTGAACCTGTGGGCAGAGTTCCTCACCAAGGGAGGCGGCCGCGGCGACATACAGCACGCCAAGATGGACGAGTATATTGAGTACCGCATAGAAGATGTCGGGAGGGCGTGAGTTCAATCTGTCACCTTGGCTAAAAGTAGAAAAGCTAATTGTGTGTGCAGACTCTGGATTGGCTCCCTTCTCTTCGGCTGCGCCATCACCATCCCACCACACGAAACAGACGTCTTGGTACATCTCTGCCGGCCAGCTTGGATCGCGTGTGCGTTGACCAATGATCTCTTTTCGTGGCAGAAGGAGTACCACGCCGCGCTTGAAGCCGAGCACGCATACGTCTCCAATGCCATTTGGGTGCTCAAGGCCGAGCACGGCGTCGATATCGACGGCGCCAAAGATTTGTGTCGGCAGATGATCCGCAAAAACGTGGCCGAGTACGTTGGCATCCTCAAAGAGACCAAGCGGAACAGGGATAGGTACTCGGTTGACCTCCTCCGCTTCTTGGACGCCGTGGCTTACACGGTTAGCGGGAATGTCGCCTGGAGCGTGGGCTGTCCACGCTACCATGCCGACGTCCAAATCAACGCGAGACAAAGGGAGTGGCTAACCGAGGGAATACCGCAGGAGGATATGGACTATGCCTCAATCAAGGCCAAGGAGACTGTTTCGGAATCGAGGGAGCCTAAGCCCAAGCGATTGAAGGTACAGGAAAGGGGGAGTCTCTAGGCAGCTAAATGAGGCTTTGAGTTACGAATCCTACCCTCTACTCCAGATGGTTTGTGCGACACAAAGAGGCTCGACTCATGTTGACGCCAAGTTCGTACTTGGGCTGTCATTGGCCCTATAGGACGTTGCGCCCTGCAAACTCAACAGGTTTTACTTGTTGCCGTACAAGAGCAGTGCCAAGGGGTCAAATCCACAATTGATCAAGGGATTGACAAAACAAATGCGAACTCTCGGATTTGGGCGGCAAATCGTAACCCCTGAATTTGCCAATGCCCGGCACGATCCCACAACGACTTTGTACGACAACGGCTTGAACCTGATTTGCTGTACCGCCGCTCCTCAGGCAGGTTACACAGGTTTCGGCGACGGTTGGTGGTCAGCTTCACGGCAAGTCGGCCGCCGGCTCATTCCAGAAAACGAGGTGCAACTAGGTTTAACTTCTTGGAATGGCCCTTATGGGAAGCTTGGCCGAGTCCTCAGCCTCTAAGTCGGCCTTGTACTTTGGTTACAGAGCCCAATGCTTGGTCTTGGCCCGGGGGATGAGCATCTACTCTCCCGTCTTCAAAAAGGGATCTGCGTTATTGGGTCCAGGCATCCATTTAGCGTCTGCAAGGTTCTGGCAGAGACGTCGAGAATATGGTACAGAGAACTTGGATCAGTCCTGTCTAAACCACCACGCCGTTGCCGTCCTAACCAGAACTTGCTCTGACAGTGGAGGCTTAGCCAGGCATCCTGGCCGGTGTCCAGACGTGATTGAGTGTTTTGAACTTTTTGATTCTCATGTCGTCATGGACACTGGCACGCCTACAACTCAGCGTGAACTTGCTAGACCAAATGGCTATAAGTAGGACCTCCTCCTCCCTCTCAAGTTCCCATCGATTTCACCACAATCATCACTCCTCACTCAACAGCACAACAACAAGAACAACAGCAACAACATCTTGAAACCCCCAACATCTTCAATCTCCAGCTTCTCAACTCATCATCTCCAAAATGCAGATCAAGTCCATCGCTATGATCCCCCTCCTCCTCGCGGCCAAGGCCTACGCCGGCGTCGACATCGCCCTCTACCAAGACAACGACTGCGGTCTGCCCATCCCCG
This sequence comes from Podospora aff. communis PSN243, assembly GCA_033296975.1. Lineage (NCBI taxonomy): Eukaryota > Fungi > Ascomycota > Sordariomycetes > Sordariales > Podosporaceae > Podospora > Podospora aff. communis PSN243. The sequence goes on along the minus strand of MU865962.1, from coordinate 243,781 downwards.
GAACGGGCCAGACCTACGTCCAGTCGGGCACTTGCAACGACCACCTCGGCACCGGCTGGATGTCGGCCAGAATCCTTCGCACCGACTCCCCGGCGGGCACTCTGACGTTTTACAGCCCCGGTGGCTGCCACGGCACCAACAAGGGCTTTTCTGCGCAGAACTTTGACTGCCTGCGCAACTTTGGCTTTGTCGCCAACGCTGCTGGGTTGGTTGGTTAGACTGGTGTGCTTTGCAGTGTTTGGTACCTATCATGTAAGTGCAGATGCGGTTACGTGCTGTGCGGCGGGAGAATGAGAATGTTCGCTAAATGACAGATTCTTGTTTAGATCTTCGGTCCTTGGCAATGATGACGTACGGCAAATGAGCAACGGGGACCGTTGTTAGGTACCTACTAAAAAGGGTGGATAGGGGCTGTCATAACATGTGTGGTGGCTTTGACAAATGTGTGTTAGACTACCTTGGACACTTGACTTGATGGGCACCTCCTGGCGCGTAGCTAGAGTCTGTCAGGTCACCAGAAGCTTGACGCATGAGACCGAAATACACACCCTTACTACCGACTGACGAATAGTTGAAATTGTCTTCTCGAAGCTGTTTATTTTGACAGCGGCTATACCGGCCGCAACCGGGGCACCCAGACCGTGGTAAAAGGCGTCACCAACCGGGTGCGCCTCGTCGTGACCGGACTCACAGGGCGAGGAGTAACGACTGGACGAAATGACGTCGTAAACGTCTCCTGCAGCCGAGTAGGAGTCGGCCTCACAAACCCAGGCGGCAGGGGAGCCCTGACCTGCACGGGAGGCAGGAACACCGTCCCAGATCCACCTGGCTTCGCCCCTCCAGCAGTGATGGTCCTCCGCCCAAAATCCAAAGGAAGAAACTGCTTCACCCTGGGCCCTGCCCACGGCGAGAACAGCGCCCCCGCCATCTCTATTCCCAGCTCGTTCAGCGTGTACCTCTTATCCAGCTCCTCCCTTGCCTTTTCGCACGACATGGCCATTGTTGCTCCTCCCGGGCGAGGACACATGGCCAGTCTCATGGCGCGCACTGCTGCCATGTCACGTTGCATTTCGGGGTCGAGCGGCACTCTCCACTTCTCTTGCTTCCAGTGGGAACAGTACTCCTCGCCGAAGAAGGCCTTGTCGCACATGCCGCGCTTGAGGTTTGACTCTGCTGCTATTCTTTTTACTTCTTCGGTGACGGGCCCTTGGGAGTCGGCGACGGTGCGCATGCTTCCGACCTGTCGGAGGATGGTGCGCTCTTCTGAAGCGACGCAGGCTTTCATGAAGGCGTCGGGGTCGCGGTCGGGGTCGATGGTTGTAAGTGTCCCATCTGGGATATCCTCAATGTTGTCTTCTTCTGCAGCGGTACTCTGTCAGCCGACACATTTCCCTCCGGCCCAGGACATCCAGAAACTCACTCCAGAACCCATCAGGATCAACCCCAGACGTATCATCAACCCCCGGAATCGGATCCAAATCCACCGCCTTCCCCCCCTCCTCCCCAAACGACCCCCCCTCACCCACCTCCACCACCGACGGCGCCCCCGTCTCCCCATTCTCACTTTTGTCATTAAAATACTCCCTCCCATCCTGCTCATCCCAACACACCTTCCCCCTCCTCGGACACACCCCCGTAACCTCCTCCTCCTCCAAATACCCCCCCGGATCCCTCCTCGCACGCGCCTCGTACCAATCCCCAAACACCCTCTCATACTGCTCCTGCCCCCCCAGCGCAGCGGTCGCCATATCCCCCACCCCCGACGCAAACTCCGACAGCCCAATCAAATCAATCTCCGCCCCAATCCCCCCGTACCCGACCGTCACAGCGAGGTACGTCGTCGTCCACGCCACGGCCGCAATCACCTCCCCCTGCCTCCTGCCGCGCTCGGCGGCGACTTCGATGTTAGCTGGGCTCGGGTCGCGCCGGTACTCCTCCCCGTCCTTTCCGACGAACCACTTCGTCCCACCACCGCTGGATGAATGCCCGTACTTTGCCATCTCAGCCGGGTCGGCGTTGAGCGCGTCGGTGAGGGCGTCGATTTGCTGCTGCGAGGCGTCGATTTGGCTCATGCAGTTGATGGTGGCTTGCATGCTGACGGAGGAGCGGCCTCTGTGGTCGCGGAAGAAGGTGTTGCGGCATTGGACGGCGGTTTTGCCGGTTAGGTCGCAGATGTCGCCGAGGGCTTTTGCGGATGGGGAGAGGGAGGATGCGAGGGAGAGTTGGCGCTTGGCGCGGGTTTCGGCGGGGGAGAGGGAGGATGCGAGGGGGAGGAGGGTTGCGAGGGGGAGGAGGAGGAGGGGGAGCATTTTGAAAGGGGGCGATTTGAGAGGGAGGAATTTGGCTGTGGTGTAAGAGGAGAAAAGAAAGGGGACCGTATTGTCGACAAAGGAGGGACAGTATATGAAGGGGATGTGGTTTGCCTCAGCGTAGCAGTGACATCTCGTACCCTCCTCACTGCCTCTGGTTTTCTAGCCGGAAAAGTGTAGCGCATTCGGCCCTGCGAGAAGCCGTTTGGCAACGATAGGCCACGCGCGGTTCTCTAGCCCATGTGCTTGGCTCGGTTGAGTGTTAGCGGCACATCGCGCCATGCCAAGCTTTCCTCAGGGGGGTGAGTGACAAGCGTTTGAGCTTCGTGATTGGTCGGCTGCCTCGCCCCTTTTTTAGGGCTGAAGGTCGATATCGCAAGAGGGCCCCGATGGGAATGCCTGTCAGTGATGAGGGACAGGAAAGCGGGAATTCAGATAATTATACACACAGGAGCGGGGCCAGGTTTGATCCTTTGGTTTTTGCTGTACGGCGCCCGTGTCTATCCAAGACGCCCGCGCGGTTTTCATTCCATTCTATGACGACCATGCCACTAAGAGAATACAGGGAGATATTACAGCCCTAGGTCGGGCGGGTTGTTCGAGATTGAAGCTGGAGAGCCACGGCTTTGGCATGTAGGGGAGGCATCAAGCCATCTTCTCGCCGCCCCCGAGCTTATCTTGGCGTATCTTTGCTCTTCTCCCACGGTACACGATGAAATAGTACCAGAAGAAGAAGGTAAGCAGGGTCGCAGCAACGGTGAATACAACCCAGATCCACACATAACTGGATACCACCGTGACGCCGCTTTCCGAGTTTTGTGATGCACTTGAGCTTTTTGCCCCGCCAGTCGAAGGACTGGAATCAGGAAGCCAGTTGAAAAATGTCATACTGAATACAGACTAAATACGAGATATCAGCTGGCTTTTCTAAGCTTCTAGAGAGTTTGATGGGTTGCTTACGGCGAAAAACGTGCCGGGGAGGAAGACCATAGTAACCAACGCTATGGATCTCATGTGGCGTGAGTCTCGTCTCATCTCCAAAGCAATGTGGACGTTGCTTTCACCCTCGGCCTAGAGGGAGGAGTAAGAATATCTGGTCAGCGTATTGCAACTTTGCTAGACGGAGGAGAGCGAGGATCCTACCCATTGGCTCGCCATGGCCATTCCGTCGAGGCGCATTTTGCACTCTCTGATCTTGTCATCGTACTCGTCCTTTATTTCTTTGGCTCTTGCAGCAAACTTCGATCCGATCCGACGTAAGTGCTTCTGAAGAGTCTTCGGGTCATGTTCACGCCCCGGAGCTTTCGTTTTACCGGATTTGTGGCTCTTGTGGCTGCCTTTAGGTTCGTGTTTCGGGAAGTACGAGGACATTTCGGCGGTAGACGCGGCTTCCTCCATGCACGACTCGCCCTTGTTCGCTGCCGTGATAGTGGTGGTGGTCCCGTGGCGTTGCATTTCCCCTTTCCTCAATGGAATCTCTGGGAGTTCCATCTCAGAGTCATACGCCCACACCTCATCCTGCAGATCTCGAGCCGGTTCTTTCTCGGGCTCCGGAGCTTCAGGACAGCCTGTATTGCGATCCAGCTCCGCCTCTTTTGCGTGGGAAGGGCGTTCCATCTGTCCTACGGCCGAGCTGCATACCGAGTCTCTCTTCGCTGGCGAAGTCTCGGTCTCGGTGACTGTTTCCTCCTCCGAGAAAACGGTGTTGTTCAACAACTCGGCAAATGCAACGAATTTGAGAACCTGGATAGTCCAGCTTAGAAGCTGATTTCGCAAGTATGCCATGTCCAACCACTCGTTTCGCTTGATGATATTCTTTTTGGCCGTCTCGGACCGATCATCCTGCATGGCCGGGCTGAAAGAGTCCAAAGCTAGAACATGGCCCTCCAATTTGTCGATGCTGTTTTCTACAATACCTGAATGTCTGATCCGTTCGAGCTCAAGGATGATTCCAGCAACCAACAGCGGGTGAGCGGTATCTTCTGGCGCGAGACTGAGGCGGCTGATAATCTCGGTTTCGACGGTTGGTGTACACCCAAACACGATGGCGAAGCTGAGCCTGCAGTGCGGAAAGAAAGTACAAGACATGGCCAGATCCATGCCCCAGGCGTTTGTTGTCCGGAGTTGGATCACTAGAAATGTTGGTCAGATGACGGGCCGAAGCGTGAGCAGCTGGGTGTCACGACCAGAGGGGCAACAAACCGTACCATATGCAGGCCAATCGCCCATTTTGATCTCCGAGGCGGAGAACATCGGAATGTCAGCACGACTGATTGTGCGAGCGATGTCACCGTGAATGAAGAGTCTCTTCATAATTTGGCGGAAAGTCTCGACTGAAAATGGTAACGATCGGAGACCACCCTGATAACGGTCCAAAAATTGGAAGTCCATCGGTCTTTCGTCCATGAGTTGCTGATGTGAATCCTTCGGCTCCGCTGAATCCCGGAGAGATGGGCCGGCTTCGACATTGGTGTTGTCCCACCCCAGTGTAGTATTCTTTGAGGTCTTTTTCCGGAGGTTTCTGCCTGCCAGTCTGTTACCAAACCGCCGTGTGAGCTAAACACACCGAAAAAGCAGTGAGAGCTCGGGGGTATAATCCATTGGGAAGGTCAGACATACATGACGACAGCCCCAGACCGGGAGCCATCTGGACGCGGACACTCCTGGATCGTAAACCCCTATTAGCTTTGCCCATGACTGCAGCCCCGGCGTGACATCGTGCACACACGCTGCCCCTGGGGACGCACCTCGTCCAGCCATTGGCGCCAACCGTCACTTGTCTGATGAATTTGTTGCTTCTGCTGCCTAGTTAGCGCATGAAAGTCTTTGGCAAATCGGGAAACCCGAGCTATCCTCTCGTACCGGCGGTTGCCCATCCAGAGCCGTCAGGACTGTTGTTTGCGGATAGTTGTGGTCGGCGGCGGTGTACTCGAACAGCTTTTCGCGGTCATTCTTGATCATGATCCACCCATGGTCGCGGGGCCAGTCCATTTTCCAGCGTCAGGTGTACCGGTTTGGTGGAGTGAGTGCTCGAGAATCGTTATTTTTTCTCCGCGGACCAGGAGCAAATATTCGGACCCGAGGAGGCTGGGGTTAGACGAAATTGGGAAATAGGTCAAGACATCAATCCGATGAATGCGCCTATCGTCCGTGCCACCCACGCAGCGCCATGCGAGAAGCCTTGTTGCCCCGGACCAACACACATGGCCGAATTGAGTAGATATCTGCATCACGTCGCCGTGGTACAAACGGTATAGACGGTTGTTGCATTAGGCAGGGCCGATACCTTACTGCTGCCCTGGATACTGTTGGGTGTTGCCAATCCCGAGACATCTGGAGGTGCTGTCAGGTGGAGGCTGCGCACCTTTTCGCACGGCCAGCCAATGTGTGGCTGGTTACCTTGCACCTGCAGGAGACCCACAGGCACTGCCACACAGCGCTGGAGATTTTCTCTTGCATGCATGATGGGAATGGCTGCCCGGAACAGAAAGAGTGGAGGGGAATGCGGCTCCCACAGCTTATGCCCTGAACGCCTCATCCGATGCCTCAGCTTGGTGACTATCTACTTTTCGTGGAAAATTTTCTACCTTCCATCTGAGCCCGCCCTAGTTTTGTGCACTTTTGGTCTTGGCGATATCTGCCGTGTGATCGCCATTGGTAATCAACATCACCCGAGGGACGACGCTGCTGCGGGTCGCTGCAGTCGGCCTGCGATTTTTGCCCAATTCTCCCAACCCTGTCTGCGATATGTTTGCGATTGGGCAAACACAGGCGTAAGGGTGGCAGTGTCTTGACAGAGGAACCACACAATGCACCTACGGCAGATTTCTGCTTGACCGCTCTTTCAAGTTTTTCGCCCGATACAGTAGGCTACCAACTCAATCTCGGGAGAGGAGGATGTTGGTGCCCAGGTGCCAACACAACTTCATGGTGTTCGAGCTCAAAGCCCTCTTGCAGGGCTGCATACGTTGGACCGCGCTTGAACCAACCTCACCTCAAACTGTCGTCAGTCAACAGCCAAGTCAACATCACAGGTCTCCGGAGCGGCTCTGAACATGGTCATTATCACGGTCAGAGCCACTTACACAGAGGAGGCGGCTCTCGGAGCCTTTCTCACCCGCCTATTTGGCGTTGGCAATGCTGAAGTCACGTGGAGACGTGGCCGTTTCCAGTGCGAGATCCCACGTGTGCTGACCCCGGTGCGCACCCCGAAGATGTCCCTAGCCCCTATACTGTTGAGACCACAGCCTCTAACTCTGTCCTTCTTGCCAGGCTGAGCTTGCTGAGTTCAAGAGATTGATCAATTGTCTTCACTATGAGGTGGTTAGGACCTGAGCCGGCCAGAGCCTCAGGGGCTGAATGAGTGCTGGTTATGGTTGTTGTGGGATGAGTAAGCACAAGACGCGGGACGCTGAGTTTGGAGATGGACGGGCTTTCTCTGCGGGGCCCGGCGTGCCAGACCCGGGCTGGGATAGACGAGGCCTTGAGACGGCGCGCATCGCATATCAAGAGAAGACAAAAGCTGTTTTCTATGTTTGTAACAAGCTCTCTGATTCCCGCAGCCGGTGCCTACCTTAATCAGTAAGTGGTAGTGTCGGCTTTCTTGCGAGACATGAAGGTTAGAGTTTTTGTTTGCCGGTGATGGGGCGTCGTGTTATCGATTTTTGTGGTGTTTTTACGTTTGGTGGCAGAATTGCGACCTCTTTCGCCTCCTCCACCTCCTTTACCCCTTACACATTTTTTAACGCAGCCCTTTTACGTACTAATATAGCAGCTTCTCGTATAAAGGCCAGAGATTACCAAATACACGATCCTTTTTTTTTTTTTTTCTAATTAAAAAGGTCGATGGAATTAAAGATATATATTAATTCTTATACGTTTTTTTATCCTTTCTTTTAAAATTATAACTTTAAGCTGAATTAAAGGAGTTTAACCTTTTAGTTAAATGTTATTATTAAAAAGATCTCCTTTAGTATAGTTTTAGTTAATCTAATTAAATCTAACTTTTTTTATTACTAAGTGTAAAAAAAATAACGTTAGTAAAGTAAATATTAAGTTTTTACTTTATTAGATTTTTTAAAAGGTGTTGCTTAGTAGCACTCTTCAGGCCTGTAATACAGCGCCTGAGAGACTGTAGGAGCCTGTAGTACAGCGCTCCGGTCAGGGGAAGATAGGTGTGAGTACAGTGCTCCGAAGGAGCGCTGATACGCTACGACAGCAGAACTTACTAAGGTGCTAAAGGAAGCAAAGCAAAGATAGGCCTGTAATACAGCGCCTAAAAGGCAGTTACAGTAGACTCTACGCTGTAAAATAAGGTTATTTCAGTAAGAGGCTTAGTAAGCCTAACACCCTAAATATAATGTTATACTGCTAAATTACTTATATTATACTTACTTTAGTAAGTAATACTGTACTAAAGGAAGCAGATACTTACTTAAAAGAAAGTTAATTACAGGACAAAAGAGGACCTATTATAAGCTATAGGAGCTATAAAATAAAATTCCAGAGCCTTCTACTACTAATATAATAAAGGAATAATACGGTAGAGACTCTCCACTAGCCACGTAATTACTTACGTGGTTTCAGAGGATTATAGAAGTTTATAAAAGCCTGTAGGCTTCTAGGGCCTTCTGTAACCCCACTGAATTCCAGAAGGTTCGACGCCACTAAAGTGGCGCCTGTGGCTGCAGGGTACCCACAGAGGTGCAGGGTACCCAAAGCTCTCTTTTCTCACTATAAGCCCTGTAAATACAGGGCTTCTCTAATGCTTTCAGAGGCTAGAATTTAACCATAGTAAATTCCACTATCTCTTAGAGCTTTTTAGGTCGGTTAAGTCGGTACAGTTTATCAGTAACGTGCTTTTTAAAACCCTTTTAAAACAATATAATTAAAGCTTCCTCTCTAAAACTAATATTAGCGGCTTTAACGCGAAATTCAGTCGTAAATTCGGTAACAGAGGTTTTTTATCGTATTAAAAAGAGCTTTTATTTAACGTGTCTTTTTACATTAAGTTCTCTAAACTTAATAGTAATTACTTAAATAAAGTTCCTAAAGTCGGTAAATATAACGTATAAAACTATATGATAAAACTAAAAATTCGATCGTTTAATTTTATAGGTCTTCTTTTTATCTCTTTTAAAAGTGTTATATTGATAGTGTCGTTTAATATATGGTTTAAACTATTGAACTACCACTTCTTTAAAAAGCGTATTAGTAAAAATGGTTTTAAACTTCTTATCTTTAAATCAGACATTGTTATAAGTAATATAATTGTAAAGTTAGATAATTTGAAAATTAAGTATAAGTAAAGTTTTTTTTAAAATAAAGGGGGGTAAGTAACTTTATAAGCTTTTTTTAAAACGTTTTTACCTTAGAGTTTTCTTTTTTAAAAATATCGACTTTTTCCTTAAGGGTTTTTTATTTAAACTTTAAAGTGGTAAAGGTTTAAGTAAGGTTTTTAATAGTTAAAAAGGTAAAAGTAACGTTAAAATCCTTCCTTTTACCCTGTAATCTAATAAAGAATCTAATAGTTAATATAGTGTTTAAAAGTTCTATAAATACTAATCTTTTAATCGAAAAGACGTAAGTATTATATTATAACTGTTACTTATATAAAGATAAGTTAAAACATAAGGTTACAGATTTAAGGGTGTGGATAAAAAGGGGTAAATATAAAGGTAAATCCTTACAGATAATGAGTTTATTAAGTTAACGGTTATATATAATTATAATATACTGTAAAATATAAGGTAATAATATAATAATGTATAATTAAAATTAATTTAATTAATAAAACGAATACTTATAGAAGGAATTAAGAACGATTCTTTACTTAAGGGAAACTAACTAGTTATTTATACTGGTCGTTCCTCTGCAGTTTTAAAATGCCAAGTCCCGATCCCCCTAAGGGCTGGGATAATAACGATTATTCCGCTGGGTTTATTAATTTTAAAACTCTATCTATTATTCTAAGATTTCCTTATTAAATTTCCTTCTGGTAATTCATTATACTACAGGCTGGTCCGTGTTTCCTGTAATTATAACTAAGGGTCATGACATAATACTATATAATAATTCCTTTAAACTCGGACTGCCTGGACCTGGGGTTAGGTTTAACTAACCTGGGTCTTTTATGTATAGTTACTCCGTAGACCTACGTTTGTAAAACCTGGGACCAGGTCTTTAAAGACGGGGTCTTTTATAATTAACTAAGGGAGTAGGGATAAGGTGCCTGTAGGGGTCTGCCTCTGATTCGCTACTGGCTTTTGGTCCGTGCGCCATTCTTTGCGGCGGTTATGACCGAGGTTGTGACAGTATTACCAGATTAATTCAGGTTTTCGACTTAGCTAACAGAGTTATTATCGGAAGTAAATCGTCGCTATATGACTGGGTTCACCAAATTTGTGGCTAATTAAAGGTTAGAGTTTTTATTTGCCGGTAATGGGGTGTGTTATCGATTTCTGTGGTGTTTTTACGTTTGGTGGCACACGAAGCCGTGGTTTCACGGCCGCCGCGCACATCTCTTTCCAGCACATGAGGAATAGTGCACGAACTTGCCGTCTGCAAGTGGGCCGCGAGCAACCACAATGCCAAGACAGCCATTGCAGCGCAGCCTCCTGGGTCCAATGCACGAAGCATAGGTACTTCATCCCCTATAACATGGATTGGATTAAAAACATCTCCGGTGCCCTCAGAAGTCCCGCGGTCAGGCCAGTGACGGACGTAGGGGTGCGGTTACATGCAAAGCTCCAGCAACGACAGGCTGGTACCTCTTGCCACCGGCGACCGTTTCGTTCTTGCCTCCACACCGACCGGGCGAAAGGTTTCGAGGACGTTGTCTCGCCGGCTTTCGGCCGTTTCCTGGAAGTGGTGGGTGAACGGCGCCTTGTATTCGCTGCTGTTGGGTATCCCCGCAGACGGGATGCGGGATGTCGGGCGCAGCACTTCGTCTCAGTTCCGACGCTTAAAGACAGGTGAAGACCTTTGCCGGGAAGAGCTTTGTGACACCAAGCATGGCGGCGCAGAAGGCAGCTGATCGTGGGAAGGCAACTGCCAGGCGCATCGCGGCGCTTCTGTCCGATAGGTGAAACGTCTGCCGCCGGGAGCTCGACGGTGCTTGGCAAGCGTTCCGGCCCCGTAACTACCGGACACGTTCCCTCTTTCCCAATTCTGTTCTAACTTTGCGGTGATGGATTGGCTAGGTAACCGTACCTGCATTTCCCAATTCAAAACATGCGGTGACCGGTGAGTCAATTGCGGCTCTGTGAACAGGGAACAGCCACCCGACAACTCGAACCGCAGCTGTATGCGTTGGCCGGTCGGCGAACATTGAGACGCGAGCCAACGCCCATAAAAAGGGCGGCTGCTGGCTATCTCTTTCCTATTTCAATGCCCGGAGGCACGCCACCTCTACTTTGGCGCCTTCCAGATACAGATCGCTCGCGTTCCCCGCTTTGCAGCCCCACTGTTCGAATCGTAGCATGGCAAGCGCTCAGCGACACTCAATACCTGTGCCGGCCGACCTAGAGTCGGCCTCCATGTCCCCGTCATTGATGGGTCAGGGAGAGGGCGAGGAGGATCCTCTGGACAAACTCTTGCGATCCCGTGCGCTCAAGGGCCCGCGAAACACAACATTCCTCCCTTTACAACTCTTACTTTCCATTCTTACCCAGGAAAGGCTGAAACGAGAGCTCAATCAATCACGGTACAGAAAGAAGAAGTGGTCGGCGGAGAGAATCGAAGAACTTGTCAACATCATTCGCCCCCATCCTGACGACGTCAAGCCAGAATCGGCCCAGGACAAAGCAGGTTACATTCGTGTATTCGCACTGCTGCTCTTGATGGGAAAGGAGGGCAAAATTGAGGACTTCATCAAAAATGAAGAGTCAGATCACATCTTCCCTGTCGAGAAACCCGATCCAAATGGCAACCTTCGAAGATTCAGTGCCACCAAGGAGGCTCCTGAGCTGATGGCCTCAACCCGGTGGCGACAAGCAGATCGGGAATATTTCTTTACCCAACAATGGGAACTGCGACCGGCCTATTTCGACTTTGCCAATGTCAAAGAAACATACAAGTTTGCCAGCAGCATTGTCTTGCCCTGGGTCCAGCCAAACGGCGCCGAAAGCCAAGCTTTGGGCGGTTCTTCAGAGCGGGAGGGTGCCCATGGGATTGTCACTCAGGTAGAGATTGACCCAGGAAGTCACAGCTTCAGGAGCGTGCTTGAAGAAGTATTTTATTTCCTTCTTTTGTCAAGAAACCCTCTTTGACGTGTGCCGGCTGTTGACTAACGTCTTCCAATTCCAGGTCAAGATATCGGAGCGAAGGGTCTTTGCGCTCAAGACTCTGCATAAGGGCGTGCCAGGCGTCGATGGTTTTGAAAGAGAGCTCGGGCACCTTCGTCGCTTCAACGGAAAGGTGCACCCGCACATCATCACCCTCTTAGCTTCGTTCGAGCATGATGGGGCGTCGTACTTCATCTTCCCATGGGCCGAAAGTACGCTGGAAACCTATTGGGAGAAGACCATGCCGAGCAACAATAATACGCATCCAACGCAGCTTGATCCCCAAACCGCGGCCTGGGTGGCCAAACAACTTCAAGGCATCACTGGAGCTATCGAAGCAATCCATGCGCCTCGCCCTCACCACCTCGAGCCGGGCAAAGAGGGATTCGGACGCCACAGCGACCTCAAACCGGACAACATCCTGTGGTTCAGGCACGATGATGACCCCAAAGGCCTCCTGGTCGTAACCGATCTCGGCTTGGCGACATTTAATCGGGAAGTCAGCCGCTCGATTCAGCCGGGGAGCAGCGCAAGGGTGCCAGGCTATCGCGCCCCTGAATGCGACATGCAGAATGCAAAAGCCAGGAGACTGACTGATATCTGGACCTTGGGCTGTATCTATCTCGAGTTTGTTACATGGCTTCTTGGAGGAGACCAACTGCTCGGGGAGTTCAAAGAGCAGCGTACGTCGCTGGACCACCTCAGCCGTGTGAGAAGCAACCTGTTTTTCGAGTTTGAAGAAGATCGAAGCCGGGGGGGATCCGAGAAGCGCAAAGGCCAGATGCGTGTGAAGAAGACAGTGGCTGAGGTAAGATATCTCCCGTTACGATGCATCATTTGGCCAACTCAGCTAAGTCGAGGGTGCCTTAGTTCATTGCTCGTTTGCATCGACGAGAGAACTGTTCTCAGTTTGTACACGAAGTCCTAGACGTTATCCAAAACGAGATGATGGTAGTGGATCAACAGAAAAGGTCAGACGCTTCAAAGCTCCTAAAGAAGTTCAAGGATTTATCGACCAATTGCAAGGGCATCGACCAGGTGTATGCAACTAGGGGGGAACCAATTTCCAGGGCCGTGCTTGAGCGACCAGGTCTGGAAGCCGAGCTCGAAGAACCGATCCAACCCAGCAAAACCTTTGCGGCCCAGACGGCGACGACCGATAGGACAGCGCTGGACGACTCCGGGGATCAAGCGGCTCCATCTTTCAAGCTATTTATTGATGAGGATCATCAACCATACGAAATCGACTAGCTAGACTGTCACGGAGAAGATGGGATCGTGGAGACAATAGGAGGTGGTCTTTGCAAGGTGTTCAATGCGTCTTTTACCCTTTCCTTTGAAGGTTGGACTCGATCTCTTTCATGATGGCAGGTAGGGATGTTTTTTCATTGTGTGTTCAAGAGAGAGTACCAATCATAAAACATGATCTCAATTGGGCTTTACATGACATTCATTCCAAGCTACTCATCCCTAGACAATTTCGGCCAGACCCCATGTGTCTGGGCGTTCTCGCCACCTCAGCAGACAGAAGAAACTGAGGCGAGGAGTCCAGGCACATCTATGGCTTTGGAGGCCTTGATTCGATAAGTGTTGTGCCGCATCTACTTCCAGTGTTAGCCTCTGTCAAGTTTCTTTGACGCAGGGCGGAACTGTTACGTGAATAGTGTATGTGTCTGGACCGACTGCACGGTCAAGCGCTTCGACAAGTTTGCGAGGGCTCTGAATCAGCTTCGTCCGTATTCTTGCCTCTTTTACATGTGCTGGATACTCGTCAGCCGCCCGTGGTGACATGGCTTGATGTGAGTTGGGACAGGAAAGGGGTGAGGTTTTTCGGCACAACAAATGATGGAGCGGGGTAAACTCGAAAGAGATGCGGATGAGGAGGATGGGGGTTAAGGGTGTAATTGACAGTCTCGACAACATGCACTGTGCATGCCAGTGGGTGTGGTGTGGCTTGCAGAGGGTGGAAAGATGGTGTGGCCGCTTTGTTTACCATTGGATGGTCGACCCCTCAGCACGCGGCTTGGAGAGACACTTGCGCGCAAAAATGCTAAATGGATGCATCTCTTAGTCGGTGAAGGGACGTTTACCTTGCGCCCCCGAATTTCGCCTTGGGGTCGCTTTCTGGGTCGGCGCTTCAAACTGGGAAAGCACGAGCGAGAGCCTCGCTAAACCTGGCCCGGCAGTTGTGAGGAATTTGCAATAAATGTCTCGCGGCCCAGCCGGAGACGCTTCAAAATGCCACGACTCAGAAGTGAACAACCCGCTCTCACGGGTGATGGTAGGCAGCCACTTACATTCCGATGCAGCCCAGCTTCTGTTGCTCCAGCTCGGGTCACATTCTTGAGCGGAACTGATTGGTTGCAGACTTGCGAATCATCTCGATTCAATGAGTGAAGGCTCTGAGGGAGGCGCGGGAAGCGGTCTGAGTCTTGACCGCCCAGCCAACCCGCCGACAGCCAATGACGGGCTTCCAGTGGTTCTGGAAGTTGATTTTTTGGGCAACGCTTGCTCGTTGGACGAGTTGAGAGGCACCAAGACACATCACGAAACGCCACCGGCCGGCACACTCCAGCATGATCTCGGCGAACTCGAGGCGGACTGTATAAACGACTATGGGCGGTCACTATTCTTCCAGTATCGTCACGCATCCTCCATTCCAGGGCGACCGGGTTCGGACACCTTGGCAAGCGGGATGACACTAGAACCGGGGGTCGCGAGCCTCGGGCCACCAGAGGACTCGAATACTTGCACTTTGGCCAAACAGCTTCGAGCAGCATACCAAGGAGAGCACGCCCGCGAGTTCATCCCAATCGACGATCTCGACCGCCTCATCAGCTTTAACAACGTGCGCCGGGAACTTCAGCGATGCCTCGAAAAGATGAAGTGTGAGCCGGAGCAGTTCGCATATCATGGTGATTTGGAACGACTCACGAGAGAGATTGTCGACGCGAAGCCGAAGGGAACTTCAGTCCACAATGCAGCCATCACGAATGAACCCGTCGTATCCGATGCAAGACCAACATTAACAAGCCGACGCGCTCTCTTCACCACCTTGGTATTAATGGAGCGCACCCTCTCTATTTCCAACTTCGTTCGTCGCGGATGGTGGGACTGCGACCTTCCTTTCAGAAAGGAGGAGCGGGTAGCCGGTGACGGGGATCATTGCTCTCGACATTACGTCATGTACAGCAACGACGGTAGGAAGGTTCATGATGAGTGCTTCGGAGGGTGGAACGACAGTGAGTTCGAGGCATTTTGCAATCCGCAGCAGTGGCGAGCTCTGGCCCCTTATTTCATGCTCGCCACCGAAGAAGATCGAGAAGTCCGCCACTACAACCTCGATTATCAATGGTGCCGGTCTTTGGCTATCCTGCCTCTCACGTGCATGACGGAGGCAGAGCCACAACCAAAGGCAACGGAATACGGTGGCTTCGGCGAAGTACGACTGGTCAAGTTCCATCCTGCTCATCATAACCACCGCCCCGTGAGTACTCCCGTTATTGGCCGAACTCCAGACGGGGTTGAACTGTTGACTGACGTCGTTATCGCCAGGCTGACGGCAATGAGTGTTTGTTCGCCGTCAAGACGCTTCGCCGGGTAGCCCCAAAGGACGGCTCACACCACCCAAACTACTACCGGCAGGCCTTTTGCAACGAGGTCAAGGCATTGAACCGCTGCTCGGACAAGAAACACCCCTATCTTATCCAACTTCTTCTCACTTACAGCTACCAAGACGCCTATCATCTCGTCTTCAGGTGGGCAGACTGCAACATGTTCAAGTATTGGGAGTTGAACGGAGACATCGAGAATCCAAAGCGTACTGTTGACTTTGCTGTTTGGGTTGCGTCTCAGCTTTTGGGTATCGCCGAAGGGATTCAAGCAATACACAATGCGGGGCCCCGGTCTTCAGGGCGGCACTATGGACGACACGGAGATCTCAAGCCTACAAATATCCTCTGGTTTCGACGCGGCCATCACTTGAACAAACAGTGCATGGAGTTTGGCCAGTTCGTTGTATCAGACTTTGGACTCACTCAGTTTCACGGCGAGCACTCCAAGGATCAAGTTGATACCAAGAACTTAGCACTGACAGACACTTATCGGCCCCCCGAATGCGACGTTCGGTCAAAGATATCACCTAGATATGACATATGGACACTTGGATGCATTTTCCTGGAGTTCTGCGTTTGGTACTCCAAAGGCTGGAAGGGGGTCGACAAGTTTTCCGAGAGTCGCGTCGCAGAAGAAGACACCAACGAGCATGAGCGGAACTACAAGCACTACATCCCGCAAGACAAGTTCTTCTCCACTCCAAACCCAAGGTCTGGAGCACGATCTGAGCCCTCCACAAGCCCAGGGGCCGCTAGACTGAAGAAATCGGTCTTCGAAGTGAGTGACACGGTTCCTAACAATCTGAGCCAGGCGAAGAATTGAATTAAGCAATGTGTCACAGGAATTCAAATCTCTATACGCACACAGCAACACTACAGACCTGCTGTACGATCTCCTCGAACTCATTCGACATCATTTGCTCAGAGTGCGACCTGAAAACCGGGCTTCTTGTGATGATGTTGTTGACCGGCTTCAGGAGATCAACAAAAACTGTGGAGCCAATCCGCCTGAACGCAAGCGTTACTGCACAGATCCCCGGAACCCGGAACTTATCCACCCGCCAAGTGACCTCTCCGAACTCTCATATCGCACTTCTTCTTCACCGCAGGCCGAACGGAGCCCCCGCCACAGCGACACCCGGCCGGCATCCCCGGAATTACCACGAGGAATCAGACCCCCCAGCCCAAGGACATCAGCATCTTGCTCATCCCCAAGGCCAGAGGCACTTCCAGTCAACCAACTAAGCCCTGTGGATGAACAGCGCGACTACTCACTTCGTCCCTCCCCCAATCAAGGCACGACTCTCGAGATCGGGACCGCCCGCGAAGTCCATGTGACCGCCGCTTCTCTGCCTGAAGAGCCTCGCAAGATCAACAGGGAGACACCAGTTGTAACCAAAGACAGCCAAGATGCGCAACGACCTCCCTCTCTTGAGTCTCGGCATGCACGAGAACTGCAGCCCGCTTCCATGTATTCAGAGGCCATTCAGGTAACCGATTGTGCGGGCGAGATTGAAATCCAACTTGATTCAACAGAGACGGGGCCACCAAACAAAGCCCTGGATGGTATCCCCTCGAGGAAGCAGCCCCTGGAGACTGTTTCCAAACTTCCAACTCCAAACGCTCGCAGCGAGGACCGAGACGCGGATCCCGGAGAATATCAAGAGCCTGCTCCGACGAGATATCAACGGCTGCGGGAGCTTGGAACCAGGGTTCGGGCGAAGGTGGTGAAACTGGCGAGGGAGTTGAAGTGTCCCTAGAGACTGGGCGTGACGAGAAGCAGCTTGAGAGTTGGCGACGATGGTTGCTGGTGTTGGGACTGGCTCGCTTAAGGGGTTTCATCTGAAAGGAGACGGGAGGTTTCAACTACTTGGACATAAACTCTCAGGACATAATGTTTAATGGGGATCTACTATTACATTGGGAGTGTACTAGAATGATATGTCTGTAGCGGCCGTTTAACCCACGGCTTCATGTGCCACCAAAGTAGAAAGAGAAAAACCACAAGAATCGACACCACACCCCCTCAACCCCCCCTTGTGTCACACTACCCCAATGTCAAACAGCAAAAGATTGGTTTCTTGCTCAGAAAGATAAATCGGTATATTTCAACCCCCCAATTCCATGCTATTAATCTTTATAAACCAAACTTGTGCCGCCGCGGGAATTGAATCCTGAATTGACCTGCAAACCACCAACGCCCTGCTCCCATCCTTAAACGAGCATGACTTATGTTTTGCCCCTCCCCCCCGTCCCCCTTCTTCTTTGGGTATCCATCTATCCTTGTTTCCGTCTACCATTGCTCCCGAGTTGACCATAATTAGTAATTACCACTTGTGCCATATCCGAAGTCGAAATCAAAATTGCCGTCCGTCATGCTTTGATCGTCCACGGTCCCCGTCGAAAACGACAGCATCGAGGGAGTCATCAGCCCTCTCGAGTTCGGCGCGAGGGAGTAACCTCCTTGACCTGTTGTCGTCATGGAGGCAAAAGAGGGCACCGAGATGTTGCTTGGCGGCCGGGAGGGGTTCCAACAGTCCATACTGCTGGCAAAGAGGCTGTCGCTGCCGCCGTGGCTCGCAACCATTTCCGTCTCCATCTGCATCTGCGAAGGAGCTCCCATCATGTCCCAGTTGTCATGACTACTGTCAGAAGCGAGTAGGGTGCCAGCGGCGGCAACAGCAGCGCTGCCATGTTGTTCCGGACTACTGCGAGACTGGCACATGTCCCGAGGCAGCTCAAAGACTCTTTCGAGGTACTCGATAAAGCCCTCTTCGTGCCAGATCTCCCAGCTGCCGCCGCCACCGGGGCGGGTGGGATGAGGTGCTAGGTTGAGGTGGGCGTATGCGCTAGGCTTCGCGCGAGCACCGCGGATCTTCTTTGCCAGCGTGCCCTTGCCGCGCACCGAGATGTGTCCAAAGAGAAGCACGGCCGTCTGTAAGTATTGGCGGGCACCCGGCATTGGGGACTGGCGCTTTCCTCCCTCTCCCTCCAACAACATGAGACCGCGGCGGACGTAGGCTTGGATGCACAGGCTGTAAAATACTAAGAGCCAGTTGTCGAACCGGGCGTTATCCCGTGAGAAGAGCTCCGTGGTAAGCGCCTTGACGTACCGCGGCGCGTACCTGCTGAGCTTGCGCAGTCCGGGCACGATACACTCGTTGCGCTGCGCGCAGTGTGCGTGTATTTCATCGACGGGGGCGCCGGCCGCTGTCGGCAGTACGCCCCCAACCGAGAGTCGTATGCCCTCCAGGCAGTACCGCAAGCACTGCAGAGCGGTGTACACGATGGGCATCTTGTTGTTGGAGCGGCCGTGCGTAATCTCGCACAGTGAGGCGGTCTCGAGCAGGGCGGCCAGATCCACCACGGACCCGATGCCCAGCAACCGCGCGGCGTCCGGGTTGTCCTCCAGCTCCCACATGATGTTGATGATGGGCTCGCGGTGTGTGTCGTTTGAAAAAGTTATGCCCAACTCATGCAACGGCTGGATTTTTTGGGCATTGTGAATTCCGGCACTGACAACTTTAAATAGGACGCTGTCGGTATCCGGCCCGGCAGATGGCGATGAGGCCGGATCTGAGCAGTAGCCTCTAAGTCTGTCGACCGTTTCCTGCTGCCGCCATCGACTGTCATTGATGCACCTGCCCGCCGAGTCGAGTGCGGGCGGAACGTCCCGCGGGCTCGACGACTTGGGCGGCAGGTGGCAGATCGCCCCCTGGCCTATCACTTCGCACACTAAACCGCGCTCGCAAGGGATAGCTGACGGTGCCGGCGAGTTCCTGCACTGTTGACAGGGGTCTTCGGTATCGCACTGTGTTGCTTTGTTGTTAGTGATAGCACATCTTGACTCTCGGAGGAGTGGTGTGTATGTGAGCAGGAGAGAGACATGTAGCGGTGATACGGAAGCTCGGGTGTACCCACGCCTGTGCGACTCGCTCTGCATCGCCAGCAAGCCTGGCCGTCCTTGACCCGCTCTGAGGAGCTGCTGAGATCTCCTCTGCGCATGGGCCAGGGCCATCGACTTTTGAGTCCCTTGTGCCAAGATATTGACTGGGGAAGGACGTGCGTGTGGTGTTGTTGCCGCTGCTGCTGTGAATAGGATATGGCTGCTGCACCAATTACTGTGGGTGGCGGTGACTGGAGAATGGCGGCGGCCCCTTGTTGCTGGACATCGGCCGCAAGTGTGTGTGGCGGGTGACAGGCCGGGATGAAGGTGTCAGAGCCCTGCCACTCCTCGGGAGCAGGAGGCAGGACGAATGCAGCTGGGTCAACTGCGTGTGCCTCATTGACAACGCCGCTGGAGAACCAGTTGCCTTGGACGCCAGGAAAATCGGCAGGCCAAGCATCCCACAGCCCGGGATCGAAAATGGTGGCTGCCTGCTCTGGCTGCAGTGTGTCGTCCGGCTGCTGATTTGGGCCGGGTAGAGGGGGAGCCATGGCGGAAAACGGCAGGTGCAAAATTTCCACGTGGTTCTTCCATCAAGGAAATGCCCTGGATGAGGAACGGGCCATTTTAAAAAGTCGCGCATGCATGCAGCATGTGTGTAAATATACACCTGCAACACATACCCACAGCAAGCCACGTCGATAGAGCCGCAATCTTTTTGCCAGAGAGAAGTGCAGTTTCTCGACGCGCTTGATAAGATCATGCTTCACAACAAGCAGGCACCGGGAAATGAATCCTGTGGTAGCTCCCCTGACATTGTCCACCAAATGGTCCCTGCGCCCTTGGCTTGCTTCGCACCTTCGCTCGTCCGAGCGGCGCAAGGATTTCAGCAAGTCATAGCAGATTCCTCAGCAGGGTTTATTCACAGCAGTTTCAGCTCTCAAGTTCAGATGTCACCGCGCCGCTCCTTTTTTTGCACGCGAAGGGAAGGGCTCACGCCAGCACTTGACGAAATCTAATTTTAAGCCCTTTGGAAACGCTGTCGAGCGCGCACCCTTCGATGTCGCACTAGCATCCATGGCCGGGTCACCTCATCCGCGCCAGCCCAACAAAATGCCAGCTCAACCTGGGGAAATCCAAATCTGCCGTCTGCATGGTCTACCTGTTCGTCATCCTCATTGGTCACTCGTAACTCCCTCCACATGGCCGTCCACATTGATGAGCACAGCAGACCACAGACTCGGAGGTTTGGGAAACCGGCCTTCTAGAAGCCGCAATTTGACACCGGCCGATGACATTACGCAAACTCGATGCAGCCAGTAGGCTACTAATCTCACCCCCATAGAGAGGTATCAGACCCATGGGTTGCAAGCCCATCCAACTTTTAATGCCCGCCCCGCGGACCTATCGACGACGCACTGCTTTACAACTTTGTGCCCCATCATGCCAGACCGATGTCGAATCTGGCGACCTACCTACTGCCGTGCACAAGCACCACGTCAATTTTGCCAAGGCGCTAATTTTCGTCGTCGGCGGCGGCGCGCGACAACCTCAAAAACCACAACTTTAACAACCCACTGCAGGCCGCACAACAATTCAATTTTTGAATGGCCGGTATCGCGGAAATCCTGGAATTCGGGGCTTTCTTTTCGTACCGCACAAACCGTGCCTGAGGGCGTGGCTGAAAAGTCGAAAATGCGCAGTCGCCACAGCATTTGAGCCGCATCTGCACCTGCCTCTGCGCCTGCCTCGCACCGACTGAAACCACCACATTCATTCGACGACTGCAGCCCACACAACGCACCGGAATTGCAATGGCTATGGCCGTTCGAAACCCGGAATCCAGGCCTTTCCTTGGGCACCGCATTCGCTCCATTCAGCAGTGTGGTTGCGGAGCGTTGAACCGCCGACCGTGTGCACGGCAGTAGCGGCATGCTCCGTCTTAATGTCACATTTGCGCACGCCACCATGCTGCTTTACTCCTCAAGAAGAGACGTGGAGCTAACCAAGTTTGAAGGCAACCAAAATGTCCACAGCCAATTGCGTTCGGGGCGGCGACGGGAGACGGGCCAGCGGCGCTAGCAAGGCCCAAGTCCATGCGGTGCGAACCAGTCCATGTGGTGCGAACGAGTCCAGGCGGTGCGAGCCGTTCTAACAAACCTCTTAGTATGTCGTGAGATACCTCATGGGTAGGGGAAGTAGATGGGCAATGGACCAAAGGTTCAAGTCGTTCACTATAAAGTGGTAAAAAAAGTCTCGAAAAAATGCATTGGATTCTCAGTGCACCTCGGCGACAAGCAATTGTCAGAGTACGGCCCAATCTTCAACCCTTTCTCTTCTGAGTCCGGCCCTTGGTCATTGGTTTGCCATCATGTCTCCATCCCGCACGAACAACAGTGTTACACACGCTACAGCCGCCACCCCTGTCCAATCTCTCGTTACAGCTGCCAGCCAGCCCAGCTCTACCAACATGATGGCGCGTTGGCTGTCACAACAACCGAGGGATGAGAGCTGGAGCCCTCTGACGAGCTTGCACGCAAACGGCGCGGCGACAACTGCGACGACGTCGACATCACTGGCCTCCAGCAACGTCAACGGCAACGCTACTAGGGCCGGGACGAAGAGGAAGCAGCAATAAGTACTAGGTAAGGCACCCCACGGTCCAAGGATGGGCGATATTCTCAAAAGCGCTGACTCTGTCAATCATGAAGTACCTCCCGTGCATCAATGGGATACTTGGAAGGGTCCATCAAATGAAGGGGCTCGCGAAGGGCAACTTTTGTACCTGTTGGGTAACCGATCACTATTGGCTGAGGTGATGGCTGCGAAGTTGGCCCTTGACGTATGCCCTTGGTTGAGGAGGCAGAAGCGATTAAGGGGAAATTCATACCATCGGCTTTCTTTCAGGGCACAACCATGGCAGATGCCACGCGATGGACGAGCAAATGTTACCCAACGTCTCCCAACACTGCCCGGCAGGTGCTGCAGTTGGATCAAACAAGCACGCATCAAATAGTGGCAGTCTTGCCGACTGATCCCTCCGATCCAAGTTCAAAAGTTGCACAATGAGATCCAGACGGGACGGTGCCCTGCAACTTCAACTGGCGAGCAGATAGTTATTCCCGTATTACCGTGTACTTGAGTGTTATACATGCCCCCGCTCAAATCTATTGCCCTCCAGATTCACAGAACGGAGTGTTGGAAGTGGTATCAACCCGTCGTCAACCACAATCTGGATAGATGCGTTCAACAGTGGGCGGACGGCCGATCGTCTGAAGTCGTGGTGCACGTCCTGCCATTGCAGAGCCCGCCTGCGGGTTACCGGGAGGAGCTCGTGGTCTGCAGCTTCGAGTGTTGTCAGGCTTCATTCAGTTCAAGGTAGCTTGGCGGCAATCGAGCTGAGGACAATGAGGCGTCGTGCGTACCATCTCTTCTTCTACCTCTTCGACTACCTTGAATGCACAGTTCCAAATAATGAGAATTGATGAAGGCAAGGCTGCGAATAGGGCGATGATCGCGATCGTGGCTTCAAGACTTATTTCCATCGTAAGGTGGTGGTGTGTAGCGCAGGGGGTGTGTGGTGGGGGCGGGCTTCCAGTGCTGGGCTTGCAGGTTGCGGGCCGGCTGGATGTGATGAGTCGTCTAGGCACCTCAGTAGGAGATGAGGCGGGGCAGTTCCGACCTGAATACTGTTTCTGCTTCTCGACTTTCCTGTTCGCCAGCCCCCGATTACCTCAGCCGTCTGCTCGTCTGCGCACCTGCAATCAGGACAAGTTGCATCAGTCAGTTGCGACTTTCCTGAGAGCAGGGCAAGACACCTAAGATGGGAGCTTAGTTTGCGACTGTACCTACGTACCCTTTCCGGTCTTGTGGGAAATAAGGTACCTCATCATAACAAGGGGTATGTAAGCAGAGAGAGCTAACTTACCTGGGCGGGGTAAAAGACCGAGGACGACCGACGAGCATACAATGATTTAAGTAACGTTTGCATGGAAATTGACCTCGTCAAATATCTGTACCAGCTACCTACCACGAAAGCCAGCTCGCGGTCTGGTGACTGAAATACCTTGCTGTGTGGGTTGGGATTTGGGTTTCGGGGCCCATTCTTGATTGGGTGGTTGGTGCATCCAGCAGGTAAATCTACATTGAGGTACGTGGATGTTTAGAGGTAAGCTATAGGTAGCTACGGGCAGCCGTGGAAGGACATCTGGGTTGCGGGTCAGCGGTAAAGTGCGGGGTATCGCCTTGGAAAAGATACCTCGAGGTACTTGCGTCGATCGGGAAATACCGGGCAACCGCACATTTGACATTGGGTAAGGTAACTGAAGGACGGTTGGTTGGATCCAGTGCAATTCCCCGAAACCGGCAGCAGGAACCCCCGAAAGAATCAAGAGACAGAAATGCTGTGTTTTACTCATTTTCAATTGAGACGTATAGATGCTTCACTTAACTCGAGGTGGCAAATGCGGCTTTGGGGAGCAGATTGGGTGTCTTGCAGGGCCCGGGTTGAAGCTTTTTATTTGCACTTACTATTATATAATATGCGCTGAGTTGCAAACCTGGAAACAGGCCGAACCACACAGATCCCCCATCCACCCTTTGGACCGAGCACACTCAGGTGCTGTTTTTGATTTATTTTGCAGGCGAGTCAAGTCAAGTGCATTTCTCTGAGCTCTCGGCAGGTTAAGGTAGGTACAAAGTTGGTCTGGCTATCCGCAGGAAAGAGCGATAACGGGCAGAGAAAAGCAAGCTATCACTGGTGCGTTGAATCCTTTACATAAGTTGGTTGTTTCTACAACTTGGTGATACCTAAAAGTTGAAGGGGGCTCTTTCGTCGGTCGCGATGAAGCAGTTTTCCGTCACCTTGGACCCGATCCTCTGGGTAAGAATCTTGGCTTCAGCCCTACGGTGGCGTCAGAGCACCGCTGTGCTCTGAAGAGAGCACCGTGGCGGGTTGCGCAACAGCAGGTGATGAGCACAAACTTTCCTTTTAAGGTTGAGGCAGAGCCAGCAATTGGCCAATGAGGAGACTTTGAATTGTGCTCTTTCGGTTTTCACCCCGAGGTCACTCATCCGGTCTCGCCGCGCGGGTACGCCTTGAACATGAAGGCGCACCGAATCGGACCGCCGTCCGGGCCGCATGGGACTCCGGGACTGCTCCGATTCATTCAGGGGTTGGCCCATCGGATCGAAGATGCAGGCACCAAGGCGGGCTCGCTTCTAGATGTATTAAAAGTGCAGAGGCCCTGACTACCTGGTGTAAATACTGCCCTACAGGGAGCTTCCTACCTAGGATGTTGTGTGGAAAGCCGCTGACAAAATTGTCGGGGCTTGCACAGCTTGCAAGTGACGGCCAATTCGGACAGATCACGCAGTAAGATCACGCAGTAAAGGCACGTCTCGCAAGGCATAAGGGCACGGAACGAATGGCTTCGAGACTCATGAATATGACATTAGTAAGTACTGAGTACTGAAAAGATGTGAGTGGCGGCCGCGCAGCCACGGCTTCGTTATGCCACAAAAAGTCTAAAATGCCACAGAAATCGATGACACACCACCCCGTCACCGGCAAACAAAAAACCTAACCTTCAACAAGCCACAAAGTTTCGGCAAACCCAGTCATACGGCGACGACTCACTTCCGAGGATGACCGAGCCGAACCTTAATCGATCTGGCAAATGGCCAGAGATAAAAAGGCCCTCATCGCACACAATAGTGCTACTCATCATCCCTCCGAGCCTTCCAACCCACAACCACATTTATCTCAACAGACATTTTCTAGGTACAGAATCGCGCTACGGCGCGCTAGGCAGGAATATGCCGTTGAGGGCCCTCCTGGTCCATCATATGTTCCATCTCTCAGTCCCAGTCACGGTTTATAGCGTGATTCTAGTGCGTTTCCATCTTCAGAGACACTTTAGGAGCTGTGCGCAACAGGACTTTCTGGGTAAGAATGTCGGAGAAAGCTCGATGAATGGGGTTCGTTTCGACGTTCAGGCCTCTCTCCGACGTAGCCGTGCCTCTCACCCATTCCTTCAGCAGGAACTTGATCTGAAGATCCATTACTGGAGCATGGACATAGAACTGCTCCTTCGGATCCGCCTCCTCGAGCCGGATGCCATTCCTGGGGGCGTCCTTCAGCAGGCATAGTCGAATGAGCTGCAGGCAACCGCGATTACGAAGCATGAGCTCAAAAGGACCTTCCTGTGAGTACTGATACTCACCCTCCTCCTTTATAGCCTCGTTCCTGACGCTGTCTGGCAAGGCGCTTGGATGTTGAAATCGCGGAGGATTCTGGGAGAAGTCCACGACACCGTTTGTTCGTTCCGTCCACTCAATGATGCTTTTCAGGGCGTAGTTGTACGGGTCGAGTTCGTTGGCAAACTTCTTGATCGTGGAAGGGAAGACACAGCGGAAGTGGTCGTATTCGTCGTTCTTGTATGCCTCGACGACATCCTCCCAGGTCTTGTTCTTCCAAAAGGGGTCCTCGGGTAGGTCGCTGCTCCTGTGGACGTTTGGGTCGAACTGGGACGGATGCAACAGTCCGTAGCCGCCAGCCAAGGCGTCACCGCTTGCAAGCGCAACCGCATGGTTGTCTGTCCACGGCATCGCCACTTGGTGGTTCGGAGCTGCCCTCTGGTAGCCGACACGGCAAAAATAGTCAATGGCGCTGAACTTCTCACCCCTGAATTGAGGCATATTCACCCTGTCCCAGGACATTATTTCAGACACGAAATACTGAAGGTCCTTGAGAGACACGGCCGCAAAATCGTAGTAGCCGCCAGGCGGGAACAAGATTGGACGCTCATCGAGGTGGTGCCTCTTGTCCCTGGTCTGACACAAGGGAACCGGGCACTCTACGATGCTGCCGGGACTTGTCGCAAGAGGGACGGTGCACCGGTAAAGCCAATGCCCATTTGCTTTGCAATTAATGCAATATTTGTTCCCATTGCCCAGAGCTTTCTTGCGCTCAAGCAGCCACCCGGTGCCCTTCTTTGTCTTCTTTGCTGTGACTGGCTTCGCTTGCGTCGCTTCCGGTCTCTTGGTCTGGGATGGGAGATCGTCGAATTTTACGAGTATCTTGATCTGGCCCTTCTTCAGTCTCGCGGCGGTTTGAAGCAGCGAATTCTGAAGCGCCCCGACGAACTCTGGCATTGCAATGAGGCTGGCAACCCAGGTATTTTCGTCGTGGCTGCTCGCGGGATCTGGCCCGAAGAATATGGCATTGTTGGGGTCGGAGCTTGAAACGTCCAATCGATGACCGACAACGGGACGTGTAATCTGATCTGTATTTTTCTCCGGCAGAAAGGCTCTCGGGGCCTCAGATCTCGGAAAAGCACGGGCTGGCGTCCAGGCCAAGTCGAGAGCATCAAGAAGGCTCATGTTTCGCATCATGGAATTCAACTCGTGCGTTTGGGCATCTCGGCGGCGGCTTTGCTGCTGGTGCGGGATGGATTATCGTCGTCGAGGCGACGTTTCTTGCTGTCGTGCGCAAATGACATCCTTCTTGATGCATAAATAAGTTAGAAAAAGGCGTAGTCTGCGGAGTGGAGGCGGGTTGCATTACCTTGCTGAAGGGCTGTGCGGCTGGTTAATGGAGAAGATCTGCGATGGTTTGTCGGTGAAGCTGTTGCAGATTCTGCTCGATAGGCGGGGTATTGACACCGTTCCACCGAAGTCCCGTCGCCTTCACCCAGGGTCTCCACGCGCCCTAATGTTCCTGCTACAGGCCTCAGGCAAAGTCATCGAGTGCTCTTTGCATAACAACAAGCGCTCTTTTTATGACAACCAGCGCTTTTTCGATGATAACGAGCGCTTTTTCCATAATAACAAGCGCTCCGAGTCTTTCGTTAGGAGGTGCTACGATTTCAGGCCTTTATGCTGTTAACTCAAGCCGTATTATCTGTTTTAAGTACTTCGGTTCTTTTGGCAGCAGCACGGCCTTGTATAATTATCGTAGCCACCCCTTGTTTTGCAAACGCCGGCAAAGAAGAATCTGCTGCAGTGTTCCTTCCTTGTTCCCGTGGGTCTTCCCGATTTCCTCAGCCTTCCTGCCCAAGCCAGTTTCAATTCTCAGACCTTCTGGTATCAAGCTTCCCGTCCTTGTTCATCAGCGGCTGATGAGGCTTCACTCAATTTTCTTTGGCAAAGTTCAATGCCAATGTGGGCAGTTGCTCACATTCCTTGTGTGAAGGAGTGGGTTTGGCACCCCGTCTTTGTGTGATCTGGGTTCTTTGTTTTCAGCTACATAACTGCATTGTGCACTGTCTTGGGCTACTCAAAAATGGCTCAGATGGAAATAGCTGCACGCAACTTGGAGACTGAGACAAGTTGGGCAAGATCCGTAAATGCGGCTGGCTGTGTTCCGTCTCCAACACCCGCCCCGTTCATCACGGGTTGGGCGCCGGCTTGGGCGCCGAAATCGCGCTTCTCAAGGTCGGGCATTGCTGTCGGAATCTGCAGAACGACCAAAAAACGCACCCGTCTAACAGGGGAACTCTGCACGTCAAAATCAACGGTTCTTGGCTGCGGTTGGCTGCTATCCTGCATGTGGCATGCAATTCGACGGGCCTGGGCCCTTCCTGTAACAATCCGACCAGACCGCTGCGCTCAGCCGCACAGAAGCGATTGGGCAGTGCGACGTTCCTGGCCGCACGAATATTCAGCCCTATACAATAGTGCTTCAGCAGATGCTAGGACAGGAAAGTTTGGCCGGCTCATTTCGCGCCAAGGCGTCCGCAGTCGCATGCACTGCCTCGGACGACGAGCACGTTGCCACCCACCAATGACGTGTATCAACCAAGATCTCGGACCAACAGCCGTCAGAAGATCAACCGCGCACCTCCCATCGGGTGAACGTCGTGCCACAAAGATAAATGCTTGCGACCCCGCACATTTCGGGCGCTGCCACTTTCGCGACCCATCGACATTTCTCCTCTCGCTCGTCACGCATCTGCCGAAGCATCGCAATCATCGATTATTCCACATTTTCGACCACTCAAACACCATGGCCGTCCAACTCGCACCCGTCCAGCACCCGCTGGGCATTTGGAACCAGTTCCTCGCGCGCCAGTCCGAGACCCTGATCCTGCGGGAGAAGGTCATGTCGCTCTCGGGCGACAGCTTCGACATCACCATGGCAAACGGGCAGCCCATCTTCAAGATCCAAGGCAAGGTCATGTCCATCTCGGGCCGCAAATCCGTCTACGACATGGCCGGCAATCATCTCTTTGACATTGTCAAGGAGCATCTGCACATCCACGCCACCTACGCCGCCGTGGGCCCCGACGGGAGGAAACTGCTCGAAGTGAAGAGCAGCTTTGCGCGTAAGTTCTGTAAAGTTATTTCAAGCGATTGACTTGGAGCTGACATAATGCTAGTCCTCGGCTCCAAAGCGACGGCGACGTTCACAAACGCTTCCAACCACGCCCAAGAATCGTTGAAGATGAAGGGCAACTGGTTTGACAGCTCCGCCGATATCGTCGACGAGAAGACAGGCTACGTCGTGGGCCGCATCGACCGCAAGCTTCTCAGCGGGCGCGACCTCCTTTTCGGGCAGCAGACATATGCGCTGACGGTTGCACCAAACGTCGATCTCGCGCTTATGGTTGCCATGTGCATCTGCATGGACGAGAAGAACAACGAGGGCAAGGGCGGGTTGCTTCCCTTCTAAAGAGTCTGCTTCTAGAAGGACGGCGAGTACTGGTGTGTTATGACATTATGGATGGTTTGCGAGGCTGGATACCCCTACAGAGACTGGAAAGTTTCACCTTTGATATTATAATCGAGCATTTGGAATAGTCTGGATATGATTTCGTATGATCAATGTTTGCCTTTACTGTCTTGACAGCAGGGAGAGTGAGGACGCCCTAATTTAAGAATATCTCAACCGCACCGTCGCTTCTCCTGAGTCGGTCGCCTCCGACACCACTCAACTTCCGCTCAGCATCTCGCTACCTTCCTCCCAAACCTGCGGTTGTTCCCTCTTCAGTATCCTCCTCACCAGAATCCTCTTCTAGTTGAAGCTGACATGGACGTGATCCCTGATGCAGGTTAGCTTAGCGATCAACAAGCACAAGAAGAAGAAGTTTCTTACCAATGGTTCTGCGTAATGTCGCCACGATCCTCCATCGAGCGCCACGACGTCCACGCCATGACCGAATCGACACCAGGGCTCCAGATGCGCTGTCCCCAAATCACATACTTCAAGTTCAGCGAAGCTCGGTTGTTCATCACCCACTCGGCAAGCTGCCTGCCGGAGGACGTCGGGACCTACTTCGTGTTAGCTATTACACTCATCACTGCCTCCATCAGCAACTGGACTTACACCACCCCCATCCGAGCACATGAAATCGATCGCCTTCCCGCAGCAGTGGTCCGACGTTCCGGGGCAAGCACAAGCCCGCGTGCAGTAAATCTGTCTCACCCGGCCGGGCCACGCCGCAACGAGGGCGTTGGCACCGTTGACCGCGACGGCCTTGCAGGCGCCGACGGCGGGGATGGCAGGGGCGCTGTAGCCGCCGAAGCCTGTGGCACTGGATGAGCAGCACTTCATCTGCGCGGGGCCGGGGCATTGGTTGGAGACTGAGGTGCCGGCGCAGTCGGAGGTCCAGCGGCAGTTGCCCGAGGCGCCGTTGGCGCAAGACGGCTTGGAGCAGCATTTCCTGGATCGTGTTAGTCGGACGATGTACATGGCCTGCGTTGGGCTCGAAGAAGAGGTGGCGAGGCATGGAGAAAAGGAGTGAGAGGGAAGCTGGTTGGACATACACGTTGGAGGCATCGGCGGGGCAGGCGCCGTTGATGGTCGTTCCGCCGGCGGCGGTGCAGGTTGTGGTCGTCACGCAGACGCCTCGAAGATGTTAGCATGGACAAGAAGTAGGGTAAATGTATGGAGGAGGGGGGCGCACCTGCGATACCCCCAGAGCCATAGCAGGGCTCGTTGAGAGCCGCAAAGGCAAGGGGCGCCGAGATGACGGAGAGAAGGAGAGCTCGAATCTGAACCATGTTTGCGCCGAGCTCAAAGATGCTTGACTTGCTGCTCTGTTTCCCAAAGCCCGGTACACCACGGTCTTTTTGTACTCCAGATCTACACCATCTCCGACCAGCCCAACGGCTGAGACATTCCGGATCAACCCTCTCTCAGCCCTCAACCACCCAAAGACACCACGTCCAATATTGCCTCAGCCACCGCTGCATTGCATCGCCAGTACGCCTTGGCTGCCTTAGCCTTACCTCCGGTCGACTAGGACGCTGATAGACGTCGTGCCCTCTTTCATTGGCCCTCGAGTAAGATTACCCATCGGAGCTCACCGACGAATCTGACCCGCTCTGCCCAACCTGTACCACCACCGCCGGCCAAAACACCATAAGCAACCATCACCGTGGCCACGCAGGGCTGGCGCCGTCTGTGGCTGGCGTTCGGGCGCGGGCTAAGGTTGTAACGGCCATCTTGGCTGCATGCGCGCTCCCAGCTCTAGCGTCAAGATTGAGACAAGTTCGCTGCGGGCCGTCCCCCACTGCGCTTGTGCATGGCAAAGACGCCAACAATACACTGGAAAAATCGCTCTTTTCCTACACCACACCGTTACCGGCAGGCCAAGGATCTAGAGCTGTGCGTAGTCGCCGATCAGGAACAGGGAAAGGCTGTCGACGTGTGTTGTGCATCCGCTTTGGATCGAGTGCGGCAGGTGAAATCAATAGTGCAACCCACCCCAAACTTGACAGCCCCCCCGTGCCGTAGAGATACCTACCCCCGCCCGGTGATAAGATTAGAATCAGGGACGGAGGTGGGAAGGAAGAGGGTCCAGCTGTTAGGTAATGCGGTTGGAGGGTTGTTGAAACTCGATGACTCCATTGTCGAGATTGAACTTCATGCGTACCTGCCTTCCAGGGTTCGTGGAGTGCAGATCTTGGGGTCGGTAGTGGAGGCGGGATGGCGTCGGGGGTTGAACTTGGATATGGTGTCGCTATCGCTATCGTGCTCGTGATAACACTCCGACGCAGAAAGCGATTACAAAACTCTCCAACTAAACTGACGACTCTTTGCTTTCAAGATGAGGAAGAGAACCCTCACAGATCCCAAGGCTGTGATTTGGCATCGCGTCATGAAAGGGTCTTCGCCTCCATCGAACTCCATCTCCGACTCCTGACCCCGCACAAGATATCCATAAAGACCTTTCCTACCCCGCTTTTCACCAATCAGCATCCACAGCGTCAATGGTCTAGTGGTTAGGATTCAACCCTTCCAAGGTTGAGGGGGGGGTTCGATTCCCTCTTGACGCATTTTTTTGCCTCCATTTTCTTTCCCCTCTCCCCCTACTCCACATCCCCAAAACCGCCCCTCTCGAACCGCTCCAAACCACATCCTCTTTTTCTTTTCACTGTCAAGTTCCCCATCAGCATCGGATCAAACACTCCACCTCTCTGGTCCCAAAAGAATGCCCGACACTCCACCACTCAAAAAGCAAAAATCACGAGACCTGTCCGAGTGCGGCCCAATCCCATCCCTCGCAATTCCCGTTACGCGCTGCAGCGACATCTCTCGGCCCCACCGGAAGCGATACGATGATGTAGGTCGCACCGCGGATGATGCGCTGCACTGTACTTCAACCCTGGGTAAAGTCGGGTGTAGGCCCCGCCCACTTTCCCAGCTTCGAGAAGATTAGCCGTGTGCGAAGAGAGAGCCATCTAATTACTGCATGGCATGGCCGCGTGTGCTTGTGGGAAGCTTCAATCTTGGTCGGCAGCGTCGGTTACGTCGGCCGGCATGGCATTGGGCTCCGCTGGCGTTCCGCATCCCTACCTAGAAAATGTGATGCTTTCGCGGTAGCGGTTTGTTTGGTTAAAACATGTTTCCGCGTGTGGTTCGTCGTCGCTTAGGTCAATGATGCCGCTGTCAGCATCCAAGAGACGGCAGATTCGCGCGGGAGAGAAGCGATTGCATCTGCGAGATTATCATCGGTTTGTTTGCATGAAAGACCATTGCAGTATCGAGATTCTTGGGAGTTCATGTTGTTTTGCGCCCCTTGCCGATCACTGACAAACGACTGGCCGCACATTCGCTGCTTGGGAATGGTGCTCCCGATGCTTGGTAGCTTGGCGATCACCGAGAGGGGGGCGGGCTTCTGCTTCCAGAACAACGGGCGGAGATCCTCAACGGTTGGGGCAGGTGCCTTTTGGCGGCCCTTCGCCCGTTATGGAGCCCGCCACGCCCGCTATCACCCTCGCTTCGGCCCATGTTCCGGCTCGTCACATCGTCGATATTTGGCCAAGAAGTCGTCTCTTGCTGCTGCGCTGACCGAGACCACGGAAATAGGTTATACTGCGGTAGCGGCAGGCATAAAAGCTGCACGGGTCGACTGCCCGCGCGGGTCCATCGAGTGTTTTTTTCCAGAGCACTGTGTCGTACAGCGCCGTAACAGCGGTACGTTCGCCTTCAGCCAAAAAGCGCCAGCGAGTGCGAGGCGCCGCGTTGCAAAGCCGTCGCGGAGGTCGGAAATGCGGGGTGCAGCAGCAAGCCATTTAACTGCCGAAAAAGGGGTGGTATCCAAATATACAGGGGAGGAGCAGGGTAATAGAGTTTTGGTATCGACAGTGTAGCCTCCTGGCTGGGGTCGCCGTCTTTATCCGCTTTTCGAAAACAATTCTGCCAGGCCTCCCGATTCGCCTTTTGCAGCGCTCCATATGAGCTCGTCTTGTCACGCGCGGAGATTAAGACGATGGGACGGTCTTGGCGGGGTGCAGCGCACTCCCCAGAGTCCCAATCATGGAGTTGCGGTGGCATTCTCGCTCGGAACTAAGTACGATTCCGGTCGATATCGCTGCCGAGTATAGTGTCCATTCGGAATTCGGCTGTAGCAAATACACGCCTCTGCTACCTTGGGGCGAAGGGGGGGGGGGCGAATTGCCATGGCACGACCCGGGTATACTGCCGCACTCTAACGAAAGTGCGAAGCCGAGGCCGGGTAGGGGCAATCTGCAGAGGGAGCTCGAGCTGTCAAGCGGGAACATGAACCAAAGGTAAATATACCGGCCGTCCGCTGCTGTGCTTTCTCTTGGCCCGGTTTTGTTCTCCCTCCCCCTTTTCCTGTACCGACGGAACTTCTGCCAAGTCTGTGAAACCATCACCATGGGTCTCAAACAGCTTCTCTCCAGCGTCCTGCTGGCCGCGCCTCTCGCCCTCGCCCACCCGGGCCACAAGGAGGAGGTTCACCAACACGCCGCCGCCCCGCTGGAGCGCAAGTCGTTGAACCACTGCTCCAAGGAGTTCAACGACCCCGCCTTCATCAGGCGAACCGTCGAGATCCATGGCGAGGAGTACAACAGGCTCCGGAGAGCGGCCGGTCTCCCGCCCGTTAGCCGTGGCGAGCGCAAGGTGCGCCCGAGAGACTACCTCTCCGTCTCCCGCATCGACCACAAGAGCAACAAGGCCGTTTCCAAGAACATGGACGCCACCACCCTCTTCAGCGACTACGGTGCTTGCATGCTGATGCCCGTTGTCGATGAGGGCCCGCTGTGTATGTGCTGATCCGACGAGCGTAGGACAAGAAGCTGACAGTTTGTAGACGTCAGGGGACAGGAGGTCCGCAAGGATATCACGAACGGAGAGCCCGGAATCAAGATGACTCTCCTCATCCAGGTTGTCGACTACAGGACCTGCCAGGTCGTGCCCAACGCCTACGTCGATATCTGGAGCTCCAACTCTACCGTGCGTTCCCCCGCTGCTTTTCGGAATCATAGCCAAAGCTGACGTTCTGTAGGGTATCTACACGGGTGTCCAGGGCTACCCCGGTATGGGCGACCCGAACGACTCCTCCATCCTGAAGGGCACCACCCTCCGCGGCGTGCAGCCCACCGACACCAACGGCATTGCCACCTTTGACTCTCTGATGCCCGGTCATTACGAGGGTCGCGCAACCCACATCCACGGTAAGACCACCCCCTTTCTACCCCAGCTGCGTATCTAAGGGAGATCCTGACTCGTTTCCCAGCCATCGTCTACCTCGGCGCCACCAAGAACGCCAACAACACCATCAGCGGCGGCCGCGCATCCCACATCGGCCAGATCTACTTCGATCAGAGCCTCCTCACCAACGTTGGCAGGGTTACCCCCTACAACAACAACCGCATGGCCATCACCCAAAACGTCAACGACTTCCTCTTCCGCGCCGGTGCCAACGGCGACGACCCGATTGTGCGCTACAACTTCGTCGGCAGCAAGCTCGAGGACGGTCTCTTTGCCTGGATCCGCTTCGGCATCAACCAGCAGACCTCGCGCCCGCTCAACCCGGCTGCGTACTGGACCGCCAACGGCGGTGTCATGAACCCGACTGGCCCTGTCAGGCCTGGCATGGGTGCCGGTGGCGGCTTCGGCGGTGGCTTCCCCGGTTTCGGGAGGCCGCAGGGCGAGGAGGATGATGTTGAGGAGGAGGCTTAAACGCGACGAGGACATGGAGGCATAAAGACGCCGGTATCATTGATCGATTGTATCTTGAGCGCGGTTATCTGGCCGTAGTCGTTCGCTTTGCGGGTGTAAATAGGAATTGCGAGCCAGCATTTGCGCGGACAGTAGTGCGCTTCTTGACGTTTGGGGTGACGGGGGCTTCGCTTCCATGATGCTACTGTGATATTGTACCGGATTCGTCTTGTCTTGGAGACTGTCCACGCCTTGGGCGTCACATTAGTGGCCTTTGCCAAAGTGATCGAGCGCCCCTTGCACGATAAAGAAGGTAATGACTAGGTACACAATGAAAGGTCTCCGCTGTCGACGTAAACCACCACGGCGTTTTGCGCAAGGCGCTGCCGCAAGGAACCACGAGGAAGCGCATGTTGCAAGGGATGGTGGATTTGATAAAGCGAGCTCGAACGGTTTTGGAAACTCTCGGCTGGCTGCTGCGGCAGTGTGTCAGGAAGACAGTGCTGAATGCCAGCCAGTATGAGGGGCTAGGTAACGGCTGCAGACCATGGTCCAGAGTAGAGAGGACTCATTGAAAGCAGACGGGATCATGTAGGGCCAATCTGGGTTTATCGCCAAAACCGGGAGCAGCGTACTCTTGCTTGTCGATAGCGGGAGGAGAATGGAAGAAAACCTGGCAAAGAAGGGACCAAAGTTTCAAGCTGGTGTGCATTGCTCGCTCGCTGCCACTGTGGAAGGAACTAGCGGAGGTGGGTATCCGCTTGGGTCTGGGAAGTCGTAAGTTATAACACGTTGTGGATACCTTGTAACCTAGGTAAGTTAAACCATTCAGCCCGCCCGTCTCACAGAGCTTCACCTCCGGCACCTTCAACTGCAACATCTGACTTAGGATGCCTATGGTGGTTACTGCGTCACGTGGCACATCCAATGTCGTACGAAGCGGCTGACGTCGACAGAAAGATCGTCATGAAGCGGACTAATTGCATCCCGTCGTCGCCAGGCTTCCACAACCCCGCACAACCCAGTGCCTCTCATTCCACTGCCCGCTCGGCTCCCAGGAAAACGCGATATCTCGACACTCATCCAAACAATGTCCAGCGACCCCTCCGATATCAAGGCGACTCTCACCCGCCTCAAAGTCTCAATCGAGAATGTGGCCAGCCTTATCATTCGCGAGATCAAGCCCGAGATCAGCCAGGATCCTGGCAGAATCAATGAAGTGATGGATCGACAACAGTTGCTGAGCCTCGGCATTGACATGTCCGAGCTCATACGGATCGTGCACTTTATCCACCTCGACAAGATCCCGGCGTCACATTACCCAAGCCTCCATCGGGATCTTCTTGAGTGTGAGGGATGGGCCGACAGTCTGCTCAAGCACGGGATTATAGACGGGCGCGAGGGGCGGGTTTATTGGACCTGCTATGCTGGAGGCCAGGAGTTGAAACTGGTGATTGAGCGGCATTCGGTTAAGCTATGGCCTTATATGCTGTGGTACAATTTAAAGGCCGGTGGCCACCCGACGCTGGGACGATTTCGACCGGACTATTCGGGCCCGATGGACACGATGCCGCCTGAACCGATTCCGCCGAGGGAGGTGGGAGAAAGCCCTTGGTTTGACTATGGAGGGTGTCGCTATCTGCGCCCGCAGCCGTCCACTCCACCCCATACTAGGGTTGGGGTTGCCACCAGTGGATTTGCTCAGGCGTCGGACATGGAGTGGGAGTCCACGGTAAGTTGACACATTGGCCCGTACGTAAAAGTTGGCAGCTAACACGCCCAGGGCATGAGATCCTATGCCTACCAACAACCAAGTAGTGGAACGGGACGCTGAAGTGTGACGTTGTTCCGGGCGTCAAACAGACGCTAAGCGTGAGGTCGTCACTCTCATCTCTGTGGGTCTACCTCGTGTTGGTTGCTGCTGCTTCCTCGCCGAGACCAACCATTTATCTTCGCGCAAAGGAGCAAGTATAAGCAATAATAAACTTCGAATCCGATTTGTATTACATTGATGAAGGATGAGAAGATGCGAGACCAACACTCGCAGGGTTCTACCCATACATCTTGTCGAGAAGAACGTCGTCAAACGCCCACAGGACAGACTGAAGTTGCATGCTAAAGGCGCCGCCTGTCCACCAAGTACCCCTATGCCCCTGCAGGCCGTAGAGCTTGTTGATGTACCCCTTTCGGATGTCATCCGTCGAGAATTGTGCGTGCATGCTCCCGTGATTGGCCCACGCCTTGAACTCGACGGTTCCGCTCCCTGGGTTCGGCACCGATCCGGCAGCAACAAGCGCATTGATGCTGCTGCGCACCACGTCCTGGGCCTCGGGAACGCTGAGAGATCCACTGCCAATGACCATGGCGCGGAAGACGGTGGAATTCAGACCCATGTGGTCGAATCGTGGAATAAGGGTCGGTTTTGGGAGTGCCAAGTAATTGCCACCGGCGGCCGCAGGGGGCATGTTTACAAGTTGACCTCCGATAGGGAGAGAAGGATGGGTGAGAAGTCCGACATGGACTGTCAGGTACTTGAGCTTGGAGAGGACGCCCTGCTCCTTGGCATCGAGCGAGAATGGCTTCATGTTCGCGGGTGTCGGCTCAATAGCGACGATGAGCTTCTTAGCCTGCACAATTGTGCAGCTGCCGCTGAAGCTGTTCTTCACCCAAAGCGTATGGCCATTCGGCTTTCGATCACTCTTCTCAACTGTGCTGTTGTACAAGACTTCGTTGTTGAGATGAGCCTGAATCGAGTCGTAGACATCATGGTTTCGTTGTGACTCGGGCACGAAAAGGGTGCCATTTCCCAAGAAGGCGCGAATCATGGGCTGGGGAAAAGTGCTCAAGAGGTACAGGGTGATGGCGCGGTCCCAATCTCCGGCGCCGAATCCCGTCACCTGAAAGATCGTGTAGGCGGCGTCGTGGATGTCGTATTTCTCCACAAACTGGCTGAAGGGGAGGAGCAGGTCTGCGGGAATCCGGCCAGGTGGCGGGAAATTCCAATACCCAGGAAGCAAGTAGCTCTCAAACGGCTCAACCGCATCGAGGAACCTCCTGAACGCGGCAGTCTGGTCGGCCGGAAGGGGAAACGTGTAGTTGACAGGAACTCCTGTCTTGAAGTCGACGACCTGTCGCCCGGGTATCAAGTTGTTGGCCCGGGGAGGCCCAGGGGTAATGCCGAGGCGCTGGAAGAAGGTGCGGGCTGGTCCATAGTCGTTGAACTGCTGCACGCCGTATTCGAAGCGGATACCGGTGGTGGGATCAGTGTACTCTGCGACATGGCCTCCCTAGATCGTGTCAGACACCGTGAGCCACCATTGAGCCTCCACAGGCCACTTACCAGCCGCTTCTCCTTCTCGATCAAAACAACTTTCTTGTTGTAGTCCTCCTTGAGCCTCACAGCTGCATATGCGCCGCTTGCGCCACCGCCAACGACAGCGACATCCACATTGAGTGTGCTGCAAGCGTTTGAGCTAGCGGCAGCAAGCGAAGCCGCTGCCAGGCAGAGGCTGGAGAGTTGCGAGAGAGAACGCATTGTGTACCCGAACCAAAGTTGCCGAGCCTGGTGGAACGAAGGACGCCATCTTGGACATGGGAACAAGCCTATTGTCATGTATTAATAGGCACCAGAGCCCGGTGACCAGGACGACCGCACGGGGATTCACGCACGACGCGTTGCATTCTCTCTTCGGAGTCCGGATCTGATTGCTGCGCCTCTGAGTTGCAGTAGGCAGGCTTCATCCAAGCGACAGGGGTCGACGAATCGCAGAGCTGATTCTGAATGCGGTTGCTGTTCCCCGACGTTGTGCAACCTTTGGATGGCGGCTGAGATGTAGTTTTGCGGCTAGAAACAGTTAATATTTGAGGATTCTAGAAGCTCTTTGACACCTCGCTTCCCTCATACCTGCGTCCGTCATTTTGGCTGATTGTGGTGGTCGACGATTGACTTTGTCCACTTCGAATGTTGTTGCGAGGTGAAAAGGGTGCTTCGGGTGAGGCGGGGGAGATTGCGATGCCAAGCCGGGGAGGTCACCCGTTGCATGTTCACTATTGGCTGCTGCTGCCGTTTCGAGGTCAATATTGCTGGTCTTGCGTCGTATGCGACGCCGCGGCTGTTGCGGTCGCCAGCTGAGCCGAGGCGGCGTCAGTCGATTTGCACCTCGGAGTTGGCGGCCTCTGTTTGTCGACTTCGCGATATTGGAGGAAACAAAGGTGGGTCGAGCATTCCTCCCGAGGGTTCGGATATGAGTGACCCACTTTTCGGTCGGCCCCGATCCGCGGAATCCGGGCAAAAAATCTCCCAGCCCCGCCAATTGGTGGGTGCGTATCGAATGTTTGTCGATTTCGGATTTGCAGTCCAAACATTCAACGTCGCTCCTTCACCGTTGCACCCGCCTCGTCGTTTTGAGCACCCGGGTCAGCAACCAAGATGAGTTTCATGATTGAGCACCAAAACTCCAACTTTGGAGGCGATGAATTCTCT
Source organism: Podospora aff. communis PSN243 (assembly GCA_033296975.1). NCBI lineage: Eukaryota > Fungi > Ascomycota > Sordariomycetes > Sordariales > Podosporaceae > Podospora > Podospora aff. communis PSN243. The sequence continues at coordinate 204,790 of MU865962.1, read as the reverse complement.
TCCAGCGGTGCTTGGAGCCCGCCGACGAGCAGAGCCAAGTGAGCAGAGCCCCTGACCCTGGCGCCAAGAAGCCCCCACGCTGACTGATGACCAGCTTCTGCGAGGAAGACTACACCATCTCCTTCTACATCGCCGAGTTTGTCAACTCCTTGACGAATTTCACCTACAGTGAGTTCCCTTTGCTTTCCATTCTCGTTGCACCACCCTTTTGCGCCTCGACTGACCCGAGCCCAGTCATTTTTGCCCTGCGAACCATGTATGGGCCCGGAAGCCGCGGCCTTCTCAAACCAAAGCTAGACTTCATGTCAATATCACTCCTCGGACTCGGCATTGGATCCTTCCTCTTTCACGCGTCTTTGCGCCACACGCTGGAATATGTCGATGAGCTGTCGATGCTTGTTCTTACTTGGTCAATGCTCCATTCCGTCCTCGTCACCCGCCAGACCCCTTCCAGAGTTCGAAATATCAGCATCGGCCTCGCTGCGGTTTACCTGCCCCTCCTGGTGTACTACGTATACTCGGAGAACATAATCTACCAAGTGGTCGGGTTCACGGGCTCCATCGTCATCATCGGGTTGAGAACCAACTACATCGTCCGCTGGGTCAAGGCATTCCCGGAAGCCAAGGCGAAAGAGATGACTTCCCGGTCACGTCAAGCTGTCCTAATCGGTCTCTTCGGATACTTGCTTTGGAACATCGAGCTGAAGTACTGCACCGAGCTGAGAGACATCAGGGCACGAGTTGGGTTGCCTTGGGCTTGGTTGTTTGAGTTTCACGGGTGGTGGCATATTTTCACTGCCATCAGCGCTGACCAGTTCATGAATGTTGCAAGGGAAATGAGGGAATTAGCCCCTCGCGAGAAAGAGGAATAAGGACTGTACATACTTGAGATACCACTTGAGATACCATATGATCTGTTTGGCTCGACCAACTGTTTCGTGCTGAGACCTGATCGACGCTTGCCGCTCTTGCTTCCCATAGTCATCTGCCAGCGATGTCCTCACTCAGGGACAAAGCCCCACAAGTTCCTCGACGACTCTAGTCTGGTCATTGGACCAGACTTGGTGAGTTTGAAGTGAATTGTTTTATTGGAGCAGCGCAACAAGCGTGCCATCGGGCAGTCCGAGTCTAGGCTACCGATTTTCTCGGATCGACATTCGCACCTTCCATCCTAATGGGCAATTCCACTGATCTGTCCAGAGTGGCCGTTCCCTTCCGTTCGCAGCTGGTTCACGGGTGTGCCCCACTGTCATTCACTCCAAATTCTCTATCCCAAATTCCATGGTTCTCGCTTTGCTTGCAGCCCCTAGTCCAAGCCCGCCTGGCTTGAAGTACCTTGCTTGCAGCACTGCAGCTCATCACGGCAACGCTGCTCTTGCATCTCTTCAATCGTTTTCCGAGATGCCAGACGACTGCAGCTCGCGGATAGATATGACTGTCATGTGGAGTTGGATGCCAGGCGCCTGCTTCCTAGCTTGAAGTTGCTCCCTCCACTAGCCTCTCTTGAAGAGTCACCCCCTGGCCTTCGGATTGTCCCGACCACCGTCGACACAAGGCTGTACAGATTGCTGCGTAAGAATACCCTCTGGCGTCTTGCACCTTTCCCAAGACGCTCGCTCGTCCCAGTTCATTTTTGTTTCGCATTGACTTGTTGCCAAGCTTGTAACTGACATGCACCATGGGCCAGAGCCATTTGATCCTCGGCGCCGAGACAGCCAAGCGTCAACGCAAGCACCACCAGCACCGCAATCACAGCCCCCAGCCCATTGGCCAGCGTCCCCCGCAGTAGAACGATGGCTCGGACGTCACGCTGGACGTGCAACCCCACGGGCCCCTGCCACTCCAGCGCCAGCCAGCCCTATTCAGGCCGGTGTCCTTCCGGTATTCGGCCCCGCAAACCCAGCCACGCCCGAGTCTCTGTCCCCTCCATCCCCCACCGCACCGGCAGGAGAGTGACCACCCGCTCGACACGCGGGGATTTGGAGCAGGGCTGGACGACGCCTTGAGAGGAAAGAAGTTGCATTTTGCGCCTATCGACGACTCAATTGCGGCCAGCTTAGAGCCAAGGGGGAGGACGAAGCGCAAACTGCATTGAGAAGCCCGAGCTCAGCGAACTCGCGACAGTCTCAATGCAACTAGAGAGGTCAAGCCCGAGGTCGATGAAGTCGCGAAGTTGTGGCTTGAAGGTGGCATGATCGACGCAAGGTCATAGCGAGCTTCGATGCACTCGAACCGAATCATCATCTCAGGGTCTTTGGCCAAGAAAGCACTAACGATGTCAGATCGCCCAAAAGACGTCGATGCAGAACATGGCGGTCTTGTTAAAGGCAACGGAAGCGAGCGGAGCACGTTGTATAAGAAACTTGGAAATGAGTTTGCTGGTCTTTGCGACGTCTCGGCATGCCTTTGCATTCCCGAGAGACCTTGATACCTTGGACGGAGGATATCGATATCGCTCTTTGCATTGCAAAAAAGGGCTCTGTCATTTCGTCACGCCCGTCGACCAGGGCCACCGCGTGCGGAAATACCCTCGGCCCCCACCAAAACATTTCAGAACCGGGATTCGAGAAGGCTTCCACACTCCCGTGTGGCTTGGCGGCTCTGCTGCACGGATTATCAGAATGACGATGAGCAGGGAAGCCACGAGCGAGCTACCAATCGGGCTGGGGCACCAAGCGGCGATGGGTACGGGCGTTCGTTGGTGGCTGAAGCCTGCGCCTGAGCACTGCAGATTCATGTTGTTTGGTGTGCCCGGTGCCTGGATGCGGTGGGCTGGACAGGCGCATGTTATGAGTTTGCCTCAGGTGTTAGCAGCGACGTCCGGTGGTGCGACAAGCAGATTCGACCCTCGACGGGATACGACCCAAAAGCAGGAACAGCGACCCGCCTGCACAATCGCAAAAACACTACGCGGCGGCTATGCGTTAATCCTCGAAGAAAATATCGATATTGTCACCGGCGAGGCGGTTAAGATCCCCAAAGTTCGGATGGGAAATGGTGCAGGATCGGGGCAGTTTGGCGCTCGAACCCCACCCTTTTATGGTGCCGAGACGTTGGAGTGTCAACTGGGCGTTCGTGCGTTGAGCCGCACCAATCAGCTCCACTTTGGCTGATGCCGGATGCCGTCGATGTGCAGAAGCTGCTGCTGTGATTTTCATGGCATTTTATTCTCGAAGCAGGCAAAAAAGAGATCCGAGGGAGATCCATGGATATTGGGATGGCTCCATCACGCCGGGGAATTAATCTTTAAGGGCCTCCTCCCGCTTTTGGATCCCGTCTCGCGTGGTTCTTTTCTTTCTCGAGACAATCCGGGGAAGCCAAGATCCTTGCTGGTCCAAGTGGGAATTCGACGTCTTGGCATCAAGTCCCGCCACTAGCATCGACATGATGGCGGCCCCACCGCTCACTCCCGAAGAGCTCGCTGCTCTCCCGCACGACGACCGAGGCCCGACTATCGTTGCCATCCATTGGTCCATGACTAGCCTGGCTACTATTTTTCTAGGGCTGCGTCTGTACTGCAAACGGCTCACCAAGCGCAGTCTGTGGTGGGACGACTGGATTCTCATCTTTGCCTGGGTACGCCTTCCACCCCCTGTAACTCATTGGACACAACCCTGACCCCGCCAGTTCACCATCATCGCAACCGACATCATCACGCAAATTCTCGTCAACGAGTTCAAGTTGGGCCGACACAGTTGGGACCTCGAGATAAACGACCTCGCAAGATTTATCATCCTTTTGTCCTCGAGAGCCACAGTTACCTTGACGGCCTTGTCATGGACAAAAACAGCTTTCGCAGTGACGCTCTTGCGATTGACGACCGACGGAACAAGGAAGTTTGTTTGGTTTATTATTGTTTCTTTGCAGATCACAATGGGATTCAGCGCTGCTGTTCCTTGGATCCAGTGCAATCCCATCGCCAAGACCTGGGACCCGATGCTTGAGGGTACTTGTTGGGCCAACAAGGTGGGCACCAAGATTTGGATTGGAACTGGAGGTTTGTCTATCTTCTCATCGCAGAGTTACTAGATATGATGCTGACATATTGTAGCATACTCGGCGCTATTGGACTTTACGCTGGCTGCCTTGCCATGGACTTTCTTGTGGGGGCTTCTCCTGAGGAAAGGCGAGAAGGCGGGTATCCTTGTTGCGATGAGTATGGGTTTTGTGCAAGTTGCAACACATGATCTGTTTTGGAGCATACCCTGACGTTACCACAGTGCCGGCGTCGTTGGTATCGTCAAGTGCGTCAAGCTCCCGAATCTTGGGTCAGGGGACTCATGTAAGCTCCTTGTTTCCAGCGCTTCAGGCGGATACTCACCATTCACAGACAACGAGACCGATCTTTATATCTGGGATGTCACAGAGTCCACCGTCACGCTGATGGCGGCGTGCATCCCGACGCTGAGAGTCCTTCTCCGAAAAGCAAGCCCTCCCACTTCGCGACCTACCGGATTTTCCAACACGTTCAGGCGAAGTGCGCCCAAAAGTCCCGGTGGCTATCATGAAATGGCAAAGCCGGACGGTGTACACGAGAAACACTCAGGCGGGTCGAAGAAGTATATGTACTCATCTCCAGACGAGGAGGGCGTATAGACGGGAAGATACTTTTCCCTCTCGTTTCAAGATTCGTTTATCGATATTTGGGTCGATGCAAATGAAGCGTTCCTACCAAACACCAGGCTTCTCTGCTGGTATTGGTGGTTTTATTTGTGAGTTGCACGGCTCCGTGTTAGCGAGGAGCCAGTGCAGCGGCTAATATATTATTTTCCCATCATACAGGCGCTGCCGAGTCCCACCTGCAAGGTACCGTGAACAAGTCCCGCGTGTTTACTTCGACCGTGGGACGGTGGGTAATTGCTGCATACGTCCGATTCGAGCGCATAAGAACCCCGAGTTGGATCGTGTTCGGCCGAATTGCCCGGGCGGTGTCTGGCGCCGTTCCCGACTGCCGGGTATAATCACCCCTCCGGCTTCACGCACCGCATGCCGTAGCACCGTCGTGGATATTCGCTCAGGATACTCCACGGAGCTCCACGCGTGGAATAAAACACCAGGGCCGTCCGTGGAGGGATAGTAGGGGCCATCCCAGAACCACGACTCCTGGTTTCACTCGTTGCGCGCCCTCAACGCGCCGTCAGAACCATGCCCGGCCTCTCCCTCTCCGGCGCCGCAGCTTTGCTGCTGTCGGCAACATCCCTCTTCACCCCAACCAACGCCCAGCTCCCCAAGCCAAACTCCAAGTCCAACCCCCTGCGCATATGGGACGACGCCCCCGGGGCCAACGATGCCTTCCCGGAATACTACCCCCTCGGCAACGGCCGCATCGGCATCATGTCCAGCGGCGACCCGCGCAGGGAGATGATCCGCCTCAACGAAAACTCCTTTTGGTCCGGCGGGCCCCTGAACCGCATCAACCCCGACGGATACACCACCGTCAAGAAGATGCAGGAGCTCATTCTCGAAGGCCCCCACAAGCTCGCGGAAGCCGAAGACTGGGGCGTTCAGGGGTACACCGGCACGCCCATGTCGACGCGGCACTACTACAAGATGGGCAACCTCAAGCTCACGCAGACGTATGCTGGGGATGGGGCGGTGTCTGACTACGAGCGCTGGCTCGGCGTTGACGATGCCGTTGCGGGAGCGTATTACACCATTGGTAATGTTACCTATGAGCGGGAGTACCTCGCCAGTAATCCGGACAATATCATTGCCATCCGCATCCGCGCCAGCAAGCCGGGGAGCGTCAACATCCGCGTGCGCATCGATCGCGGGTCGGATCTGAATCGGTACCAGGGGTGGAGCGTCCCTGCGAATGGGCATTCCACCGTGACGGGTGGGCAGACGGCGGATGCGAATCCGATTATTTGGGCCGTGGGTGGGAGGATTGCGTCGAAGGGAGGGAAGGTGTCGACTTTGGGGGATACGGTGCGATGCGAGGGCGCGGATGAAGCTACGGTTTATATCCAGAGCTGGATGAGTTATCGGAAATCGGACCCGAAGCAGGCGGTTATTGATGACCTCGCTGCGGTTGCGAAGCCGTTTGAGGATATCAAGAAGGCGCATGTGGCGGATTACAAGACTTTTTTCGACAGGGTGGGGATTAGTCTCGGGACTTCGAGCGCGGCGTCGAGAGCGTTGAAGACGTCGGCGAGGGTAATTGGCATTACGGCGGACAAGTTCGACGGCGAGCTGGCGAGCTTGTATTTCCAGCTGGGGCGGTACTTGCTGATTGCGTCGTCGCGGCCGGAAAAGGGGGAGAAGGATTTGAGTCTGCCGCCGAATTTGCAGGGGATTTGGAATGATGTCTACCATCCGGTGTGGGGTTCCAAATATACGGTGAATATCAACTTGCGTAAGTTCCTACAGGGTGGTTGGCAAAGGGGGATGGCTTGGAATGCTAACGGGTAGCAGAGATGAACTACTGGCCCAGTCTCGTCACCGGACTGGACGATCTCGTCTCCCCGCTGAACAACATCCTCAAGACGATGGATAAGCGTGGGCAGGAGGTCGCGAGGAAGATGTACAACGCCAGCGGCACGGTGACCCATCACAACACCGACATGTGGGGTGACTCGGCGCCGCAGGATGATTACCTGCCTGGTACCTTCTGGCCCATGGGCGCGACGTGGATGATCACCCATGTTATCGAGCACTTCCGGTTTACGGGCGACAAGGAGATGCTGCGGGATATGTTCCCGACCATCAAGAACGTGGCGCAGTTTGGGCTGGACTTTTTGACGCCGCACAAGGGGTACATGGTTACCAACCCTTCGTCGTCTCCGGAGAATGCGTTCTTGGTGCCGGGAGGTGTTAATAACCAGCAGGCTGCCATTTGTCCTGGTCCGACGGTGGATAATGAGCTTCTTTGGGAGGTGTTCAGCTTTATCCCAGAAGCTCAGGAGGCACTAGGGATCAAGGACGACGTCTTTGCCAAGAAGGTGGCTGATATGAAGGCCAAGCTTCCCCCGATGAGGATCAACCAGTACGGTGGCATCGCCGAGTGGATGGAGGATTACGAGGAGGTACGCCACGGGCCCTTTTGCCCACTTTTCTTTCTCTCCCGCCTTGCCATACTAATGACTACAGGCCAACCCCGGAAACGGCCACATGTCCCACCTCGTCCCCGTCTACCCCCTCCACCACATCACCCCCTCCAACTCGACCCTCTTCTCCGCCGCCATCACCTCCCTCCGCCACCGCCTCGACGCCGGCGGCGGCACCTGCGGCTGGCCGCGCGTGTGGACCGTCGCGCTCGCAGGCCGTCTCTTCCTCCCCGACGTCGCGCACAAGTACCTCGCGGGACAAATCAACTCGGAGTGCACGTGGAACCGCACCATGCTCAACATGGGCGGCGCGGCGCCGTTTCAGATTGATGGGAGCTTGGGAGCGCCGGGGGCGATTGTCGAGAGTTTGGTGCAGAGTCATGAGAATGTTGTTGAGGCCAAGGGGAATGGGAATGGGACGGAGTTGGTGGCGGCGTATACTGGGGAGGAGGGGAAGATGCCGCTGGTGAGGTTGTTGCCGGCGGTGCCGAGGGAGTGGGCGAGCGGAGGGGGTTTCGTGAGGGGGTTGAAGACGAGAGGGGGGTACAGTGTTGATGTGAGCTGGGATGGGCAGGGGGTGTTGGAGAGTGCGGAGTTGACGAGTGAGGTGGGGGGTGTGGTGTATGTGACGACGGGGAGGACGGTTGTTGGTGGTGAGGCGGAGGGTGTGGGGATTAGTGTGGAGGGCGGGGGGAAGGGGGCGTTTGTTAGGTTGGAGGGGAAGAAGGGGGAGAAGTTCAAGATTAAGTTGGGGATGTAGGGAGAAGGGGCTGTTTGTCTTTGCAGCTGTAATCAGTAATAATACGGTAGGTTTCACAGATATCCACAAATTCCCTCAACTCGAATCAGTGTGCAGCCTGAACTGGGTCATTAGCGGCCTTGTAGGGTTGTTTGGAGGCAATATGAAATTCTGTAAGCGGATTTCGACAAGGCCTCAGAGCGCTCCTGCACGACAATACATCCATAAGAGTCAACATCTAAGACCATAAGAATGAACATCTAAGACCTTCACTCTGTTGAAATAGGTCTCTACGCAGTTGACACCAGCCTGCCCGCGGCTTTGCGCAAGCCCGCTGATACAAGCTTCAGGCCCGGTACGGCCTCCGAGGAAAGCTCCAACCTGTGGAATGATAGTAGGTAGCTTGCAGGTAGATTGGCAACTCTATTGAGTCTGGAATCAATTCTGCAGCGTCGGCTAAATTTCCCGTTTTCAGACTTCTGGGATTTTTCTGGGCAACGCCACGTTCTTGAGCGCAGGCTCCCCGTGATTTCTCTGCTGCCAAGTAGAGGCTGCATCCGTGCTCTGCCCTTCAACTGCCCTCGGGGATCAATGACCGCAGGCACCTGCTATCGCGAGTACTAGGCATTTGGCCGCTTTCGCGCTGTTAGCCACCATTGACGCTACTCCCCAAGATCCCGTCCTCATCATGGCGATGTATTCCCGGCACGCCCACGCTCTCTTCCTTCTTGTCATGGCGGCCATATGGCGACAGCGGAGAAGCCCCCGCGCAGCTACGGGCAATTCAAAGCGTGGTATCCGCAATTTGGCTTCATCTTCGACCGCATCCTCCGCCAAAACTGCACGCAGCAACACGACATTTACTTATACGGCACCGAAAAGAATGTTAGTGCTGCCTGGGACGGAGGGGGCGGGGATTACACGCGATACATCCAGCCGACCATTGAGTGCCTGCTCGACAACGCAAACGAGTACACCAAGGCGAACCTCTCGATGGCGCAAATCATGCTCGGCCTCATGCCCACCATCCTCGCCTTCATCGGAGCCAGCTCCCTGGAAACGTCCCTCATCGCTGTAATTGGCCAACGCCCGCTGCTCGCCACGCTGCTTGCTTTTGGGTCACCTCCCGTTTATCTCGCCCGCGCCCTTGAGTACCCGGACCGTGAGGGAACGTTGACGGGACGAGGGAGCAGCCGCTACCGCCAGCTTTGGGGCGTGTCGCCGACCGCCTTCTCACGCTTCACTGTGAGACCATTGCTGGTTGCTCTCGAGTACTTGCTAGCCGCCGGTGCCATCGCCAACCTCGTGCACGTCAAATTTCTTCTCATCACCCAAGCCATGTTCATGCTCACGCCCAGCTTCGTCCACTGGCCCATCGCATGGGCTGCCAGCGGTATCGGTGTCCACATCATGGGCGCTTTGACCCTCCGCCTCCGCGCTCGGAGAGAGGGCACTACTCTGCATAGCCCCGAACAACGTGCTAGTATAACCTCCCGCGTGTACTATCTCGTCGCGCTCGAGTTCAGCCTGCTCGGCAAGCAGGACGGTGTCGTGCCGGTTCGCGTGCGTTGGTTCGATCAGTCGGCCTTGTTTCTGGTTGCTGCGTGGATCCATTCGCTTTGTTGCATTGCGCACCTCATATCTTCGGCACCATTATTTTCTCAGGCACCCTCTTCGTTGGTCCTCGAGATGGCTTCTGATTCGTTCTTCGCTACCTACATTGCGTCTGCAGTGGTTTGTCGGGCGGTGCTGAGCTTCGAATTGGCCGGGCTGAGGGAGGGGTATCATACTGATTCAGAGGACATGGCCGCTGTGGAGTATACGGTTTCCGGGAAACAAAGAGGAGACTAGAAGATTGTGTTGGGCAAGTGATTGTGTCACGGGAGGTAGTTCGTGTGGGTAACGGTAATAGGTTGAAGGCAGGTATCAAGCCAGAAAAGAGATATTCCAAGTGCATATGACCAAGAACTAATAAAAACCTCTCGTGGCGTTGACATGTGATGGTGACGTGTGTCACAAGGGTGCTTAATGGGCAGGGTAGTACTGCTTGATCCGACGCAAGGAAGCAATATAAGATGCCCCCATGAGACATCATCAAACCGCGAGACGACACGCGGATGGCCTGGATTTAGAGGCATGGTGGGCTTGGTATCAAGGGAGTCGGCGGGCGGCAGAGTGGATTTAGGGATTCAGGGGTTCAGGGGTTCAGGATAAAGTCCAAGTTCCCAATTCCAATCCTCATCGCTCTAGACTCTGGGCCTGGAGCTTCTCGCTCCAATATCTCCTCTCTTCGATATCTTCGACGGATAGCTCAGGTCCGACTTTTCCAAGCATAATCCTGCTTGGGATCATACCTTGGAATTCCCTCCAGGGGGGCGTACTTCTCGCAAAGGAATGCCATATCGTTTAGGGCACTTCGAATTGCCAGCCGTTAGCTTCAGTTCTCTAGCTTCCGGTGACTGGATCAATGACTAACTATTGTCTTGCGATGTCCCCCGGATTCAAAGCCGAGTGCGTCAGATTGTACTTCGCGCAGTACAATCTGTTACGATCGTCGAACTCAGCTTCCGGCTTGGAGGGTCCAACGATCTTCTGGTACTCCCGTAGATACCGCACCCCAAGGTTTCGAGCGCCGTCGCAACTTGAACGCCACATGCCAAGTTCAAGCTCTGAGTGAGCGTAGAGACAGCCGCAGTCGAAGAAGACGAGGTTGCCGGTTTCTTCATCTGTACCAATATTCCCGCTCCACAGATCGCCATGAATGAGGACTGGTCTGATGGGATCGGAACCCTGTTGAAGAGGATCCAAAAGACGTGGAACAACAACGGAGAGGATTTGGTTCGAAGCTAGCCTGAGCTCGTGCCAATGGCCATTGGTTTTCTCATCAGCTTCGAGACAAAGCTCAAGAAGCCTGGCAAAGAAGAGGGTCCAGTTGGACTCCCAACCCTTAGGGTGCGGAACCTTACCGGCGAAAGTTGTCACTTCGAAGCCGAACTTACCATCGGGCGACAGATTCTCGTGGAGGTCGGCAGTTTGTCGGGCGAGTTGAACGGGGTTTGGGAGACCCATATCCATGTCCTTGAAGTCTTCAATGAAGAAGTAAGTGTCAGGAACGGCGGTGCTGTATTTTCCCCAACCGAGCGGCTCCGGCACCAAACCGGGCATCAAGTTGTGTAACAAAGTGATGCTGGTAAATTCGCCCAGGAGAAGTTCTCTTCCTTGGTCGCCCAGGGCGAGCTAGTAAAAGTGTTCGTCTCTCAGCTATTTTTTTTTGACTCAACGCCAGGTTGTCCTCACCTTCAGGAAGTACTTCTTTACGGAGCCATCCTCTAACTCGACTGTCACGCATCCGGTCTGGGTCCATGCTGACTGCCCGTAGTGCTCAGCCGCTAGGATAGTTGCATCGGGCGGGAAGACTGCAGCAACCCGTCAACCCTCGTCGCAAGGCTCCGAAAGCTTTCCGCGGGAGTACTTACGATCCAAAAGCTTCTCGTCAACCAGAAAGTCGCCTTCGATACTTGCTAATCGACCATCTCTCTTGGTAGTATCATCATGCATGGCCGGAATTGGGACCGATGGTCTGGGAGACAGCGTGCGTGTTGAGGTTGTGTCGCCAGGCAGCACCGGCCAGCAGATGCCCAGCTGATGAAGAGGCGCTCGGTGCTCGAGTGCGTGGTCGCACAGCGTTTGTCGGCCACATTTGGACTAGCGCTGCTCTCGCCCAAAAAGGGCCCAAGGCTGTCCAGTCAGGGGACAGAAAGGCACGATGGCGGAAGGACCTGCCAAGACGCGAGAGCAGCGGGGTAATCCCTCGCGCCCGCGCCCGCTAAGGTTGGCGCAACGACAACATTGCGCGACCGCTGTCTCGACGCGCACTGCGATACTTCCTTCCTAGCCGCTGGGCACAGAGGAACGAACGACTGGCTGTGGCCAGATGATCTGCCGGCAACACCCGGCCCTAGCGCCGCGATGGTACGGTTCCGAGAGGCACGCAGACGGGACCCACCTGCTCAAAGCTTCTCCAATTGCGACGTCAACGCTGATAACGGTTGCTGATTCCTCGTCTCCAACAGATATCGGCAAAGCTACGCAAGCGATTCGGGCTGAAGAAGAAGGCCGCTGAAGACCACGCGCCCCCCGACGTATCGCAGACTCCACGCGGCAGGGACGACGCTGCGACAACGCCAGCGCTGGAACCAACACCAACCAGCCGATCCACATTCCCGAGCCTCCTTCCAACTCCGACCAACCCGTCGTCGAGATTACGGAGCTCAAAGAGTCCAGCACCGCGAAACGTACTCGGACTCCACATTGTATACACCCCGCCCGGCCCTGTCAAAGCCAACATTGTCTTTATCCATGGCCTGGGGGGGACCAGCCACGCGACGTGGTCAAAGAACCGAGATGCAGATCTTTTTTGGCCTCGCGTCTTCCTTCCACAGGAGCGCGATATCAACTCTGCGAGGATCCTGACCTTTGGCTACAATGCCGAGGTCAAGGGGAGGTCTAGTTCCAACGTCAAGTCGGTCCTCGACTTTGCGAAGGACCTGCTGTACGACTTGAAGTATTCCAAGGACGAGAATACGGAGGACCTGAACATCGGCTCGGTCAGTGTTGCCGCCTTCACGAACAAAGCTTCGGTATACAAGAGGGCTGACCCGCAATAGGTTCCTCTCGTTTTCGTAGCGCATTCGATGGGGGGGTTGATCGTCAAAGAGGCAAGGCATTGTCCCTTGAGTGGGCTCTCCGCTCGTTCTGACCGTTGCGCAGGCGTACATGCAAGGCCAGTTCGATCCAGAATACGAGCGCATCGTCAAAGCCGTCAGCGCTATACTCTTCATGTCTACGCCGCACAGGGGGACAGACCTCGCAGAGACCTTGAATCGAATCCTTCAAGTTTCATTCGTGTCAGCTCCACGACAGTACATCGACGACCTGGTCAAGAACTCGTCTACCGTTCAGAAGATCAATGAGCAGTTTCGGCACTTGGCTCCCAGACTGAGCATTGTCTCCTTTTACGAAACGCAGCCAACGTCAATGGGGCCCGCCGGTCCTCGAATAGTTGGTCCCCCGTCATTCTCCTGCATCCTTACGCTGACAAGCGCTGCCAGATGGTTCTTGAAAAGGACTCGTCCGTGCTTGGATACCCTGGCGAAGTCTCCAAGCCTCTAGACGCCGACCATCACACTGTTTGCAAATTCGACGGGACTGACGACCCCAATTACATCACGGTGCGCAACTACTTGAAGTCTCACATGAGCAAGCTGTTCGCCCGACAAAGCTCGAGAGCCTCTACCGGCTCCGGTACCCCGCTGGAGACTCGAGACTTAGAGACCTTTTTCGCCATCACGGACCCTTCCGACACGGATTATATCTTCTTCCGGGATCGATGGACACCTGGCACGTGCGAATGGGTTCTGCATCGCCCTGAATTTGTCCGGTGGCTTGACCCAACAACTGCCGGACCGCAATTGCTGTGGTTTCAAGGCCTTGGGGGGAGCGGGAAGTCGATTCTTGCGTCGTTCATTGTTAACCATTTAGTCCAGGAAGGCTCATGTTGCCAGTATGTCTTCGTGAGGTTCAGCGACCAAGGAAAACGCTCCTTGGGATGGATATTGCGATCCCTCGCTTTCCAGATGGCCCAAAGCCTCCCGGCCTTTCGAAGCGCACTTGGAAGCGTATCGCGCGGTTTCAAATTGCGAGGAGCAGACCCAAGAACCATATGGCAGCGGGTGTTTAAAGCAGCCCTGCTTCGGATCGACTTCGCTGAGCCTCTATACTGGGTAATCGACGGGCTCGACGAGTGTGATGACTCTCGGCAGGCCGTCAAGCTTCTCGGTGACTTGCTCCAGACAGCCTCGCCCATTAGAATCGTGATACTGAGCCGACGTTCCTCCGATATCGACGCAGAGCTGAAGAAGGTCCCGTCTCGATGGGAAGTAGCTTCACGGGAGGGGCATTGTGATGACTTCCGCATTTTTATCGACCAGGAGCTCGAATGGGCCGATATTCCTGAGTTCAAAGACAAGATCACCCAACAACTTCTTGAGACGGCTCAGGGCAACTTCCTATGGTTGAGGCTTACCGTCGATCGCATAAACCGGTGTCACACGGAAGAAGATGTTGCCCGTGCACTCAAAGAACTTCCGCCTGGAATGGAGGATCTCTTCGACCGCGTGGCGCAGTCAATCTCAGACCAAGACGACACTAACCGCACACTCACCACCAGCCTCCTGTCTTGGGCTACGTGCTCTATCCGCCCTCTCACAGTACTCGATCTTTCTCAGGCATTAAATCCAGACGCACCTCGCGTACTTAACCTACAGCGATCGATTCTCGAGCTCTGTGGTGGATTTTTGGTGGTTGACAACGGTGGCACCGTGGACATGATTCACCGAACCGCTCGCGAATACCTGCTAAATCCAAAAGGTCGACCGTTTGGAATCGATAAAAGAGCCTCGCACGAAAAGATTTTCTTACGGTGCTTAACATTCTTATCGATGCCTGGACTGCGTGCTAGGATCGGTCAGGGGGAAGATCCGGGCTTTCTTTCCTATGCAGCATCGTTCTGGACCGCGCACCTTCAAGCCTGCAATAACGCATCCCAAGATGTTGCAACATCTGTTGTCAAGTTTCTGCGCAGCCCAAGTGTTCTAACTTGGATCCAGGCGGTCAGTCAAGCTGGTAACTTACATTTTCTGATTCACGCGTCGACACACCTTTCATCTTTTGCGGTCAGGCTCAGCCGGGTCAACGCGGACAAGATGCCACTTGACCACCATGTTACAGACCAAGAGTTGATCAAGTCATGGGCGACAGACTTGAGCAAGATCGTTGGAAAGTTTGGCAGCCAGCTCCTGAGGAGCCCCGATAGCATTTACAGATCTATTCCACCTTTTTGTCCAGCTGATTCGGCCATCTACAAGCAGTTCAACAACAGAGATACACGCAATATCGTCGTCACTGGATCAACGACGACGTCATGGGATGATGGCGTCGCCCGCCTGTCATTTGGTAACGATTATCAGGCCAGTGCGATCTTGGCAGAAGGCTCATGGATTCTCATCTCTGCAATCAAGGACAATGCCACAACCGTTTTCGTTTACCGGGCCGACACCTTCCAGGAGGTGAGAAGAATCGAACATGGAGAGCGCGTCCGGATGATACAAATCAACCGCCTCGGCACCCTGCTTATATCCTGTGGCTACTCGACTACAAGGGTGTGGGACTTGACTACCGGGATATGCCTCGCTCGGGCAACCAACCCAAGCGGGAGGCCGCGTCCTCAATCCATTTCGTTTGTCAGAGACGATACATGCGTCCTCATATCCAGCGAGGATCGGCGTGTCTGGCTGTTGTCAATCTCGGGCGAAGACAGCCTTTTCGAAGAGCTGATAAAGATTATGGATCGAAATCTCGGAGGGGGTTTGGTCAACTCGCCTGTGTGCTCCGCTATCAGCTCGGATGGAAACATAGTTGCTCTTGGTTACCGCAAGAGCCCCTTGTCAGTCTGGGAAGTGGGCGGGTCTAAGTGCCTGGCTCATTGCCCGGAACTCGAGCGCATCCAGGCGATCATGTGGCATCCATTCTCCGGGGAGATTCTCGGCATGCATACGGGAGGCGTCGTTTTCAAGTGGGAACCTGACAGCAACCATCTCATCAAGGTTGCCATTGGCGCGTCATCGATGGCCATCAGTCCAAAGGGAAATTTGCTTGCAACTGGCGACAGTCGTGGCAATATCTCTCTTCTCTTGACCAGTGACCTTGGCCTGGTTTATCGCGCCGTCTGCGAGGATCCAGTCTTGGGCATCACGTTCAGCGTTGACGGCCTCCGACTTTATGACGTTCGTCATTCATATGGGAACATTTGGGAGCCCAGCGTGCTGATCAAGCTTTCCGAGCCCGCTTCCCAGGGCGACACGGGAAGCGAATCCGACACATTGAGTCCGCAGCTTTCCCTCTCCGAAACGCTGTACAACAGGGTCGATCCTGTCACTGCCCTGAGTGCACAGCCGGACGGTCGGCTCTTTTGTACCGGTTCGGAGGAAGGAGTGGCAGCGATCCACAGCGTTGGCCATACCCGAGTACTAGAGCTAAAACGTTCGAGTACTTTTATGAGCATTGAGCAGCTTGCATGGAACGATGATGGCACGCTTGTCTGCGCTGCAGACCTGAGTCGAACCATCTCGGTGCATCGTATCAACCCGACTCCGAAAACAGGAGAAGACTGGAAGGCGGAGACCTTGATTGACGTGGCACTGCGGGACCTTGACGGTAACATCGACCAGCTCATATTTCAGCCCATGGGCGACCTGCTGTTGGTGGGAAACAATCAAACGGCGATTGTCGTCTCCATTAAGAAGAAGGAAGTTGTCCTCACCCAGAACATCAGCAGCGTTGATCGCAAGTGGATCAACCACCCGTTCAGTAACGACCATCTCATCTTGCTGTCCGCTTCGACTGCCGACATCTACACATGGGGGACCCTGGAAAAGATCTCCTGCGTACCGATCGTTGTTTCTCCTGAAGAACACGCCATGGAATCGCATTCACGCCGCAAAGAAAGCAACTCCATCGAAACCGAGGTTCCGAACGTTTCAGTCCAAAAGCTGTTACTTTGCCCTTCTCGACACTTTATGTTGATGCAACTCTCTTTGCAAATGCACATCGACGACCAACCTCAGAGTCTTGTCCGGTTTCTGGACATTTCCCCCCTGAACAGCCCATCACCCAACAACATGGCTGGTCTCTCACAGGACATGACTGATCTGGACCTCGACTCGGAACCGCCATTCATTGCAGTAGTAAAGCTCCCAGAGGAGCTTCTTGACTGCATGTGCCAACCTCTCTCATTCGTCGCCGCCCGTGGATCCGGCCCAGAAATGCTACTCTTCCTCGACTGTGACTCTTCCATCCGCAGCTGGCGATTCAGACGGCAGCTCAAGTCTCAGCGCATTTCTCAATCGACCCCCTCCCTCAGCCGAACACTGTCAAGCTCCACAAAGTCACCCTCCGACTCATCCATCACATCGCCAGCGTCACCATTCGCATTTGGCTATGACTCTTCCCGTTCAACCCCGGGCTCGCCGAAAGCTGAAGTGCCGAGAAAATCGATCACGTACTTGCCAGCGTCCACAAACTCCTTGTTATCTGACTCATCCAGCAGAAGGTCTACAGTGTCAGTCGCTGGCTTTGCACAGCCGCAGACGGTGTCACACTACTGTCTTCCAAGTGATTGGGTCAGTCCAGATTGCGTGAAACTTTTGCACACCCTCAGTGATGGCACCCTGCTTTGTCCTCACAATGGTCAGGTCTCCATTGTGAAGTGTAGGAGTCTCAGTGGCTGACGGGGGATCGAGGCATCCTCGAGCCTAGCACTTCAATCTTGGATAAAGCTAAAGTTACACTTTTTGGAGACCCGAATGTGTTCAATTTCAATTTGTTATATGGAGTCAGGGATGTAGCTAAACATCCCGTTTAATACATGATGATATGAATTATCTCTCAACACTACGAAGTATACCTATATCCGTATCTGTTTGATCGCACCATGACAATAAAATCCTCCTTTATCTCGCCGGGTGACAGTTTGTCCCACACTTGACAGAGATACTCGTGACCCACACGCCGTTATTATGGATACTGGGCTCTGGCAATGTCTTCAGAGCTGAGGCTTCATTCAGCGGAATGCGCCACTAAATATGCAAACACCGACAACCTCGGAGCTTCTTGGCGACTCTAGGACGTCTAGAATCCTTTACCTGGGTGCCTTGCAGAGCGAGTCAAAGGCTCCTCGCCTGGATATAAGCTGCATATCCTCTCTTCCTTGGTAACCGAGGGTGCGAGCTGCGATTGGTAGTGTTGCGGTACAGCAAGTCCCGTCATGGAATGCGTCTCTGAATGATGTAGAATCTGTCGACTGCCTGGTTTCATTCGCTGATGTCATAGAGCAACGAGGAATGCCCTTTGCTTCCAAACTCTATCAAGACAGAATCTGGCTGCGGGGTTTAGAATCAATCATGTGAAAAGCTAATAGCCACTGCTCTAATTATTGTGCCAGCAAAAGTGAAACCACTGATACTGACCTTCCAGTAGCAACGCTATACCCTCAGCTTGCTGTTTCACAAATCATGTATGGGTATTTGGACAAGCGAAATCGACTCAAGTCGGCCGCAAACCCGCAGTAAGGACCTAGCTACCTGGTTCTTCGATGAGCCCTGGACTACTAAAATTTGTGTCGGTTGTTGACCTCCTCCCTGTCGACCATTGCCTGCCTCCCCTTTCTGGTCTCACTACCAGAGGTCCTCTCCGCCAGGCACCTTGGTCACCCACGCCCCCTCGCCGTACTACGGCTGAGGGGACGCAGGATTGAGGTCCTCGGCAGAGAGGTCCGCCCGGCGGGCAACGTCACAGTAGGCCGTGACCATCTCCGAAAAGAATTCGTTCGGAAGTCTGCAGGAATGAGATGTCAGCAAAACCAGTTCATACACTTCCAGCATTAGCAACAGAAAACATACGTCTCCCTTGTCTCGCAGAGGGTTTGTCCCTTCAGCCCCTTGTTTGGCTCATCGGCTGTAGCAATGTCCCTGGCCAAAATTCGCATCGCCAAACCCCAGGTCTCCCCCTCCTCCCTGGTCTCCTTTGCGAGATCGGCCGCTAGCTCTTCGGCAGCAGCGTCGGCGTCCTCGAACACACGGCCGTTGGCGCGGTCCGCGGCGACTTGGTTGCGCGCGGAAATCAGCATGTCGTCGTGGACCTTGTTTTCTGCGCGCTGGTATACGCGCTTCCAGTATTCGTTGCCAACGCCGGGGGGGCACGGGGTTCGCCGCGCCGTCGCACTGGTCCGTGATGTTTTCGCCAGTGGTGTCAGGATCGTTCGGATTGTCGGTTAGATACTATCAAAAGAATGTTGGCATGATGGACACTTTATAAAAAGATACTGGGCGAGCATGAGCGGGCACCAAAAGTTTCACGACGAACAGGCACCGGGAGACTCAGGTCCCTGGTTATCCACCTCAGGCAGACAACTTGGAAGCCAATTTATACTGAAAGCGCGTAGGAGGGCAGACCCGGATCGTGGAGGGGTTCTTTTGAGGCAGACGGGAAGTGACACTTACGCGGCGCTTGTTCTCCTCCTTGTCTGCAGCAAGCGCAGCGGGAGCGGGGTTGCCATGACTGCGCAGATTGTAAGGATTGCCAGCCTCACGGCCGCTACGGCGGTTTGCCTTTGACTTGACCATGTTTTGACGGCGATTGTTGCTAAGGAGGTGCGAGTTTGTGGTGGCGGCGAGAAAGCTGGATATTTGCTGGGAGGGGCAAGCGGGAAAGAATTTCCAAGATTTTTGAAGCTTGAAAATTTCAACATGAGGGGTCAGGACAAGTGAATGCGCCGTAGGGGTGCGGGTCGACCGAAAAAGAGCAAGTTTCATCCCATCTTGACGAGTTTTGCTTCACTTCTGGGGCCAGGCCGGAGAATGGATGTTGACCGTGCGGTTTTCTTCCCATGCCTACCCGGTAGTCACGACTACACAGCTGGGAAACGGTGGTCACCTGTGACTCACATTCATGGCAATATCAGTTCCTATCTGCCGTGCCCTCCTTACACCCTAGGGCCATCCCCAGCAGACCATCTTGCACACCATTGGGCCCCTGTCCTCTCCGCTTGCCCGTATACATGCATCACTTCAACCTACCTATTCGGTTCATCCATGGATTTGGTTTCCAGCCTCAGCCGAGATTGAGATGGACATGCTTCGACGTCAAACTTCACATCTTAAGAGCTGAACGTTTAGGTGTTCTTGTATCCATCCCATCAGTTCCATCCCCGACCCCAGTCGCCTTCATTGTTCTCTTGTTCGCATTGTCCAAGGAAGTCTGAATAAAGAGCCGTCGTGTGGCTTGACAGAGTCTTGTTGTCAGACGATAAATATGCAGTTCCACACTGAATACTGGCCCTCTCACATTCCCCGCCTCATCAGAGAGCAGAGCTCCCTTGATCCTGTGGATCTTTGACGACGGCGAGTAGAAGCCCATTTCAAAATCGAACAACGCTAACCTCCTCACGGGGATCATAAGAACTCACCCCGATTCAATGTTGGCATTGCGCCAACTATTCAGGTTCCCATGGTCAACGGGGAGCCACATTCAAGAAATTCATGAACGCACAGCACATCAACGACAGGTTGCTGCTTAGAAACGCGTCTCCGCAAGGCCAAGTGCAAGCCCTCATCCGGTGATCCGACCAAGCCCGCCGTCTTTGATAAGGGATATGGAATTTCCTGCGCGAGCGACAGGGTTGGGATCTCCAAGTGATGCTCTTCGAAACCAAGAAAGCAGAGACTTGTTTTGACCCTGGAAGGCCCACTGGAGCAAGGAACTGATCATAGTATGGCGCTGGGACATCGCTGGTTTTTTCCTTCTCCCGCGAGAGAAAATAAAAAGTTGGGAGGAAAACCACCCAACGGGATTGAACGAGTGAACGAAGGAAAATGTGCAAATCGATGGGAAGCGATCACTTGACCGCTCAGCCACCCGGCCTAGGATTTGAAAAGTTAACTCTCATGTTGACCGTTATGTTAGGGCAACCGCTCGGGGGAAAGGGGGGAGGTTGCGATCGTCACGTCCAACGCTCAACCCACAAGGTCAACAATCGCCAAAACCTGTTGATCAGGTTCATTGGTTGATCTTGTCCGTGATGCGGCGAAAAGGAACACAATGCGGAGAACACGAAAACGCCACAAGCCCCCGGGCGCCGCAAAACACGAAGCGGTATCAAACCGGAGTAAAAAGTTGATCACCAGATCGAACCCCCATATGACACAAGACCAGATAAAGTTCAGGCTCACAACGCTATGATGTGGAATCAGTGCGCCGCGTCCAGGCAAGCTCGGCCCAAATCCCTCGAATTTTCCAGAATAAAAAAGCTTCTCCTGCCGCTCCACACACATTCTGCCCTTCCTCTTCGTCCTCGCACTCATCTCCATACCATCACTGTTGACGCGTGGGTCCCATCTTTGCCGGTGACTGGGCGTATTTTCGATTCCTGGGGAATTTCTGCAACGGGGCGGCACACGGAGCCATGACTCGGACTGCACGTCGGTCGCGCACATCTGTTTCCAGCGCAGCAGCGCATCATCATGCAGAGACGGACCCCAAAAATCCGGAGGGGTCTACCCCCGAAGATCGCCTAACATGTCAGCCAGCCGCCGTCCCGCAGCCTTCGGCACTGGACCCTCAAACCCCAAAGGAGCCCACCCCTGACGACGGTCCAACCCAGCAACCACCCGCAGTTCCGCAACCCTCGAGAGTGAACCCCCAGTCTCGGGGGGAGCCTGCCCCTGGACACCCTCTGCCACGCCAACCACCCGCCGTTCCGCAACCCTCGGGTGCGAACCCCCAGTCTCAGAGAGAGCCCGGCCCTAAACACCCTCCGCCACACCAACCACCCGCCGTCCCGCAACCCTCGGCAACGGAACCCCGTCGCGTCAAACCGTTCAGCCCAGATGCCCTCCCCTTTAGACCAGCTCCTCTCCCCTCCAGACCAGCCACGCTCCCCTTCACACAAGCTCCCTACCCACCAGTCCCTTACACACCAGTCCCCTACACAACAGCTCCCTTCCCACAAGCCCCCTACACACCAGCCCCCTACACCCCAGTCCCCTACACCATAGCTCCCTACACCCCAGTTTCCTACCCACCACTTCCCTACACACCAAGACCATCTCCCGCCGTACCCGCCTATAGTACCCCCGGCCCAACGCCAGCACCGCCTCCGCCCCTCCGCACAAGGGACTCCCCACCCATGGTCGTCTCCTCGGACATGTTTCGCCCTCCGCATCCGCCCCCCAACCTCGCTCAGATCCGAGACCCGGCGCTGTACAACTACTTTTTGCCGGGGGCCGGCTACTCTGAATTCGCGGCGCAGGCGTACTCCATGGTGCGGGGCCCTTACGACCTGAATGCACCGGGTAGCCTGGTTGCTCTCGAGAGGTCGCGGGCGATGGGGTCGGTGGATGGGAGAGAGGGGGTGGATGGGTATGATAGGAAAGAGGGGGTCAACGAGAAGGAGAGAAGGGAGGGGATCGATCAGAAGGATAGGAAAGAGGGAGTGGACGGGAAAGATAGGAAAGAAGGAGTGGACGGGATACAAGGCAGTTAGGAGGGACGAGACAACGGACGGTGGGAGCACGAGGGGTACGGCTGGGGATAGCAAGAGGACGAGGGGCGAGACTGTGCACATTGAGAGCGCGACAGAGAGGGAGGAGAGGGATGAGAAGGTCAAGGGCAATGGACTGTAAGCGCTTTGAAAGGGGGAGAAAAGTAGGTATGCTTGAATAAGATCAATTTGACTTTTGGTAAGCGGCCTTCAAGGCGCTTCGTGATCAGTAGTACACTGGTTTTACTCGCTGGTTCCCTTCATCCGCGTTTACGTTGAGGTCTTGAGAAGGGGCCCTTGCTCTTGCAGGGTGAACCCTTCGAGATGCCCCTCTTCGATGGCCGGCTTCAAAGTCGCCGGGTCTTCGCGATCCCTGATCTGCAGTTGTGGGTGGTGTTGCTCCCTCAGAGCTGTGGTTGCTCACATGAAACTCCTCGTGAACTGGCGACAAGACTGAACGCCTGAGGTCCTCGAATCTTGAGCCGTCGGACCTGCCGCTTGCTCTAAATCTGGCACCTTGATCGTCCTGCGATGAGGTGTATTCGTCCTGTTCGGGTTGCACGCGTACACGTGCCCTGCGCTTATCAGTCTGGTCGGGGGATGGACTTGGCGTGGGAAGGTTGTGACCATCCGCTGCTCGGACCCGCTGGAACGAAGCCACCAGTGCCTCGCCATATGGATTGATGAAGTCAAAGATCTCAAAGATTTCGCCTTCTTGGGAAGGCGATCTTTCAGGCCGTGTTGGTGGACACGGCAGCTCAGGGGTGTTGGGTGGCGAAATATCACGACGCGGCTGCTGCTCGACATCGGGTGGCGGGATGGGTGGCAATCCTTCCAGCTGTGAGGAGTTTCGGCTCGAAGAAGACGCGTTCGAGTACGTGCTGTATGGGCGAAGCGATAAAGTTACCGAACGTCTCGCCTTGCTTTGATCGTCACCGGAGGCGAAAGGAGGTGCCAGAGGGACCAAGAGGGCCGGACTATGGATGCCAGGCTCTTCTTCGGGACGTTTGAGCTGCCCGTCCAATATGTCCAGCTGATCTGCTGGCGGACCGTTCACAGGACTATGCCTCTTCAATAGTTGGATTGAGAGGTACGGCCGGCCTTGCTGCTCCATGTCTTTGATGAAGACTTCGGAGTGGGGGACGTCGTGTCCAAGGAGCGAGCAGAGCGCTGCAGGCGTTATGTCTTCTCTTCCGGGAACTTTGCTTATCCTCTGCATCCTTTTCTGAACGTCAGAGAAGACTGTGGCCAAGTCTTTGCTGATATCAGACACAAGCTGGAAGCACCAACCTTCCCATCGCAAAACGTCCAGACGCTGAATCCCCACAATGACGTCGACACGTCTCCTCAGTTCCCCTTGGCCAACCCTCGTGCGCTCAAATCGGAATGCAGCCACAAAACTCGGTTTTCGGGTGTACTCCAGTGCCATGGTCATGGTATGCGAATTCCACCGCGACCTAGGCACGACGTCGCTCAGGGTGTAGCCGGAGCCCCTCTTGAACAAAACGGGGAGCCCCAAGGGATTGTTGTCCCAATTTGACGGTTGATTCAGCGCTGAGACCTGGATATGCGGGAGGCTGTGGTGCACTGGAGCTTGGTGGACGTAAATCGTTCGGTATCCGCTTTGTTCCTCCGGCGAACTTGGTGGTGTAGGGATCTCAAAGTTAATGATCAACGAGTTGACGTGGACGCGGGCATACTGGTCTTCCGACACACGACGGAGGCGGATCCCTGGTCGTTGATGATGGCCCGAACAAAGGACATCACAGTCGAGAATCGCATAGTAGTCTTCCTCTAGTGGATCGGCCTCGTCGGGAAGGACTTTGCTGACTGGTTCAAGATAGAGCTGTATACGAAGGCCCTGACTGGTGGTAGCAGCTGGCATGCTTGCGTGCGTGTTGGCTCTGGGAAGTGGCTGCATATTGCTCGAATGGCGGAAATTAGCGGGCGACTGGGCAAAGAGCCCATGAAGCTTGTCTGGATCCGCGTTGTCATTCGGGATCGATGTCCACGCGAACAGAGATTGATCGTTGGTCGTCTTCAGAATCTCTTCTTGCAGGCGGAGGAAGGCGCGACTTCGTCCTTCGCCGTAGAAAAGGGGCAAGTTGATATCGAATAAACCGACCAAACAGTAAGCTTCGTCCTCTGGGCGTGTCGTCTTTCTGTGTGCGGCCCACTTCATTCGCGTTGCAACACTCAGTTGAGTCGGTGCCACCTTTCCGCTGAGCACGTCCACACTGATTCCTGTGATTTCGCTAAGAACCTGGACGAAAGCTGGCGGATGGGATTTGCTGATGAATGCACCGTCTTGATCCTTCGCAAAGAACTCGACTCTTTCTGGCGCGATCAGCTCCTGAAGCGTCCAACCACGGGTAAACCATCGGCTCTTGCGAAATGCCGAGCCTTTCGCTTGAAAGCCATCGAGCGTGGGGACGTCGGCGAGGAAGACATAGCAGACGGCGGCTTGCCTGTACCATTGGTACATGGAATTGATGGCTTCGGCCAGATCTGCGCTGCTCTTCTTGTCGATGCAGCAGGTGTCGACCCAGACGTACTGGAGTGAGCGCTTCGATGCCAAGTTGGCGGCCGCTCTCACTTTCAGATACCCGCGTTTTCGTCGGATCCGTGCTGCCGCTTTTTCTTCCGAGTCTTCATTTTCGCCGCACACGAGCTCCAATTCTTGAAAAGTGATCTCTTCGCCGTCCCAGGTATGGGAAAGTATTGCGTATGGTGGTATAGCGTCGCCGTAGAATTCTCGTGGTTGTAATGTGTCGACGTCAAGAAGTCGCATAGCGAGAGGTTGGTTTTCCCATTGGAACAACTGCCGTCGACGGCATCGAAGTGGGGTCCCCTGGCATTTCATTCATCAGTGGTTCTGCCTGCCTGGTTGCCTTGCGCATATGGCCGCAGCTTCCCGACCGCGTCCCGGCGCTTAGAGAGGTGCTCCGCCCATCCAAGCCTCCACACGGAGTCCTCCGGGCTGAAACCGCGAACCCGCAGCGACAGCGGCAGCCAATCTAGACTGTTTTGGTTTCATTTCGTCATGCATTATCGACGACCGCGCACAGCTGGGCAAGGCAGCTCTCGACACAATTGGACTGCAAAATAAACCGCACAGCAGGGCCGAAATGCTGAATATCGCTGATTCAATGAGAGCATTCAAGATTTCGAACTCCGAGAGATAGGAACCCAATCCCCTCGTCTTCTCTTGCCATTATTCCACCCCCGATGGCTCGCCGCAATGTATTGTCAAAGTCCACTGCTTTTGCCAATCTCGAAACCTTCCATGCCTCTCGGAGACAGCCGCGAGGTCCAGCCGAAGGTAGCCATCAATGGAAACACTGGGCCACGCTGCTTTGGGGCCCGAAGCAGATTCAGGAGGAAACCCACCGGCATCCGCGGTCTTGAAAATGTGCTTCACGGCTGAGTCCTCCTGACCCATGCTCATCACGCCTGCGGCCCAGGTACTCTCCTGTCCCTCAGGAACTGGTCTGAGCGCGTGCACAAAGTGGAGAAGATAGCTCTGATTGTTGGGACATTTAAGGCGGACGAGAGCGTGCATGTTATGGTGCTGGCCGTCCACCATGCCACTGAAGCCCCTGATGAAGAAATTCGTTCTCGAATTCGACATGCGATCCAGAACGAACCACGATGGGTGGACCTCGGCTAGGTGAAAGTCGCTGTCCGGAGATGCAGAATGACGAGAATGAACTTTGACGGATATTTGTGGCAAGACAAGGGAAAACTCCCTGATGGACGTATCAATGTACAACCTGGTGTGATGTGATGTCTGTGATTCGAAGAACTTCGAATCGACAAGAACTGGTCTGCTTGAAGGGTCGACCTGGAGTTGTGTTCCCTCGGATGGCTCACCTCGCAGGGGTAAGGCCACAATCTGCGACGAGTTGTCCGACACGCAGCAGTTGAGAGGCACGAGCACTGTGTTGAAAGGGCGGGGAAGGACAAGTAGCGGCCTTTCAACCAGCAAGCCTTTGTTCGTCAAAGAGTAGTGTGTTGAGTGGCGTCTGAGATGCTCAAGCTGTTGGGAGGAGGGGAGAACCCGGACATTCTCGCAACCTTCAAAGTCGGCCGGCGAGGCAGCCATGAGCCTGGTTTGGCGGACCGCAAGCGGTGCTGCTGCTGGGCTATGGAGGGGGACGGCGCGAACACGACTGTCGCTTACACTGCGGCCAAGCCCCCAGGCAAATATGGATTCATCGTCGGATGTGCGGATGATTTCCTCTTGCAATCGTGTAAAGGCTCGCTCGCCCTCTCCGTACAGCATAGCCATGTTGACGCCAAAGATTCCCATCAGGCAGTAGGCTCGGTCTTCAACTCTAGTCGTTTGTCGCCCAGCTGCCCACGTCATCCTTGAAGCCACGCTAGCCTGGGATGGCTTCATTTTGCCACGGAGGACGTCGAAAGGCACCCGGGTAGTTTCTTCGAGGAGTCTGTGGAACCTGGTCTCGCGGGCGTCGACGCTTGAGAATCGTTTGTGGGCGATGGGTTGCCATTGTGCGTTGAAAAACACCACCGTCTTGGGCGCGATGAGCTCTTGGAGGGTCCAACCTCGAGTGAACCACTTGCTGCGGCGTAAGTCCGAGTCAGTTTTGCCCAGTTCCGTCATAGGCGTGTTGTAGTCGGAGTCCACGTCCGACAGATACGCGTAGCAAATACTCGCAGACTGGTACCAGGCGAACATGGTGTTGATGGCCTCGGAAAGCTCGGCGCTGCTGCTTTTGTCGATGCAGATGGTGTCGATCCAGACATACTCCAGTCTATTTGCGAGCGCTTGCCGACAGCAGCCATGAATCTTCTTGTTTGCAGCCAGATCCTTTGATGCGCCCGGCCCAGTGATGTCACGATGCGTGAGCTCGTTGACCTCCCAGGTGTGAGACAGGATGGCGTATCGGGGAAGCGCGTCGCCGTGGAACTCGACAAGTTTCTTTGTTTCTGCATGGAGGAGGCGCATGGTGAAGTGATTTGGAGAAGACCCTGGCGAGAAGGCGGCCTGAGCATCGCACTGCAAGCGACAGACTTAAGTTTGAGTGACGAAGCGACAGAGGTTCTTGCCACAAGTGGTGCCTGCTGCTGCCTTGCAGGCGTCTCCGCACACCGCTTTTTCCTCGAGCCACACCAAGACTGCCACTCATCTTCATGCTGCGGTGCTTGGGATGGCCTTATTGGTCGAAACCGTTAGTCTCTCGATGCGCTAAAACGCGGAACTGGACAGAAACAGGACTTTCTCCCGCTGAGTATCTCGCGCAGCCGGCAACAGACGTCGATGCGGTGTAGAGGTGAGTCTTCGAGTTCGATGGTCAGGGTCATTTGCATGTTCTTACATACTCCGTGACCGTCCTCTCTAAGTACGGGGTAACTTTTGTCTCGTCAATCTTGCAAAGATCTTGGGGGCCCAAGCCATGGAGATTGCCTTATCGAAGGACCGAAAGTGATGCATGAGTGATGAAAAGCATCCAATGAGCAGCAGCCCGGGCGAAGCGTAACCGAGTGATTTTGCTCATTCTTGATCACAATTTGGACAACGAGTGGCAAAACTGAATACCAGACGCGTCTCCGAGATAATGAAGCAATAACACCGTTGCTGAGTCGTTGCCGAGCCTCCCCAGCCTCCCCTATTCTGACTTCGGTGACACGAACCAGTCCTCTTCTTTTGTAATCGTGCAAGAAGGCCCTCTGTATCGGTATCTCTGAGTTTCCGGCGAGGATCAGCACCAAATGAAAGCGTCAGATAGTTCCCCGTCTCTCCCTATAAGGCCCCTTTCCCTTGTCGTGAGCCTCCATATCCTCGATGGACTGTGCCCATCCTTGGTCCCAATCGACATCGCCTCCCGTCCTGTTCCCAGCATCGGGAATGGCAACCAAATGTTGTCGACTGGCTATACCGGTCGGCTGCTTGTCCCTTGGCTCTGTCAAAGCCATGTTCGCGGGCGGGATCCCAATCGTTGGCATGTTCCTTGCCTTCGACCTCCAGACCATGTCCGAAAATGCATGGCCCTGCTGTGTGGCAGCCTGGTGGGGAACAGAACCGGCGGGGAGATGTCTCGGCGGCGACGAGGACGTCAAACGTTCGATGGAAAGGGCGAGCCCCGAGGGGAGATTCCCAACTGACTTCCTGGAGCGGTTCTTGCGGACTCGTGCGGCAGGGATGATTTTCGTTTCGCGGTGATGTTGGATGGTTTGGAGGTGTCGTTCGAGTTTGTTAATGCGGGATTCGAGGTCGAGGCCTGGAACGAAGAGAGGTTAGCCGTGTTGTTTTGGGTTGGGTTGGGTTGGGAAAGGGGATGGGGATGATGGAGGTTGTACGGTAGCCTGTCCGAAGTGTGTCCATTGTTTGGGCGGAGACGCGCTCAGGTGCCTTGTCCAAGGAGGTGGGAAAGGAGCGGAACATGACCTGTTGTCGATATCTTATCGGTGAGACGCAAAGTCTGGGCAGGGCTCGAAGCGAGCGGTTGGGCCGACATGTCTTTGTTCTTCAAACTCGGGGCTTCTCACACAAAGCCAATGTCCTCTGCTCGGGTCCTGGCACCGCTTTGTATCTGGAGCAGAAGAGCTGGGAACAAAGCCTCGGAACCCTTCTCGGTAATTGGGTTGCAACGGGTCATGAAAATTTCTCCAGCACGTCCTCGATGCAAGGCTCGCTCTCCCAAGCATCACAAATTCATGACAATTCAGCCCGATTCATCAGCCGTTTACGACTGCACCGGGAAACCGCAGCCCGAGAGAACCAACAAGAAAAAGTTCCCTGCATGCTTGATCCTCAGAAACTGCATCCATGCGCCCTTCTGCCGGTGATGCCGAGGAGTCAAACGCTTCACGGTTTGCACATCACCTGTTGGCGCCGTATAAGTAGCACCTCGCATTCCCCGGCATCTTGGCCTCTTCACTCACCGACCCTCTGACGAGGGTAATACTCTCCGCCACAAAGTACTAATAACCCCCCAGCCTGAGCATCCATCCCCGCCCTTGTGCAACCACAACTACCCCCGTCTGACCACACGCAAAGCAGTCCCCGTATAGCATACGGATCCCGCAGCAGCAACGGCACTCGCAAAAAAAAGACGGTAGTAATTTGATCACTAACACATGCCGAACCTTGCATGGTTTACGCGGCAATCGTTTACAAGCAAGGTGCTGGTCCAAAACTGGAGAAAGCGCGCATGGGTTCCATGCGGGCGGGTATGGGGGCCGGAAACCACCATGGGGATCCCGAGGGATCATAGCCGTAGCTCATGCACTGCGGATTTGTCATCCTGTTAAACCTGTTTTGGTTCTCGATGGTAGAGGGCGCCGTTCGAGTCGACTGCCGACCCAAGAGCTGCATGGTTTGTGATGGATTTTCACAAGTGATGCGACCGAATCGGACTTCAAGTTCGATATAAAGCGCCTTCGAATCACCATAAGACAAGATGGTGCCGCCAGTCGTATGAATCGTATATCGCCTTCACGTACCTCCTTCACGTGCGACTGAGAGCGTTCGGTAAGCGTTTAGCCCCTGAGTTGAGGACACCGAACCTTCGCCTCAAAGCGCCCACCAAACTCACCCACAGGCTCCAGTACACTCGTAAAAAAAGCTCATTTTTCTCAAAATCGCGTCCAGGCCTTTCCATGAGACGCATCCAGACCTCATCCCCTCCAAATCCTCCACCCTTCAATCTCCCACCCACACCTAAAACCAAAAACCGCCAACCAATCACAGCGCACAACGCGCTCCCCGCGCGCCACCCCCAACAACACCCCACGACACACACGGGACACGGGAACCAATGCAAGGGCCACGACCAGGTAAAAGGATCAAGATGCCGCGTCTATTTAGCGTTGTCCGACGTCATCGTCTACAGGCATCTTATATCCACAAAAGATCCATCATCATACGCCATGGCCAATCATAACCGCCATCATGCCGTCTTGTGTTTGTGTGTACAATACAGGAGAAAGTATGCAAGAGATTTCCGAAAAGGAGAGACTGAAACGAGGAAAAGACGCGTGTGGCCGCCATGTTTGCACCGTTTAGGCGCGGTACTGGTTCCACATGGAGTGCATGCGGGTCCTGGGATAGATGTTAGCAGTGGTTCAGACAGGGATGTGGAAAGGGGTGCGCACCTCTGGCCGGCGGTGAACTCCTCGTAGCAGGTGTCGTAGGAGTAGTCCATGAAGTTGGTGATGGGGTCAAGACCGGCCTGGTTGGGGCACGAGTCACGGCCGCGGGGGCAGCCGCTGGTGGAGCTGAGCTGGGCGGGTGTGTCGGAGACGAGATCGCCGGAGCCGGTGCAGCTGCTGCCCTGGAAAGTGTGGTAGAGACCGAACCAGTGGCCAACCTCGTGGGTGACGGTGTAGCCGAGGTTGTAGTTGGTGGCAGAGCCGCCGGGGACGGTGGTATAGAGGATGGTGCAGCCGTCGCGGATGAAGTCATTGGAGCCAGAAGCGGCGTTGGTGGGGAAGTAGCAGTACCCGAAGTTTCCGCCGACGCTGCGGAGGAAGTAGAGGTTGAGGGCCTTGTAGTCGCCCTTGCGGAGCTGCCTCTTCATGGCCAGCTCGTTGCCGTCCTGAGCCCAGTTGCTGTTGACGGTGTAGTCGGTGCTCTTGAGGGTGAAGCTGAACCCGTGCGGGGCGAAGGTGTTCTGGAGGACCTTGAACTGGTCGTCCACCATCTTGGCCTGTTGCTTGTTAGCTTCGCTCCGGATGAGTGAGGAAGGAGACTTGCGGTAATGTAACCACCGCTAAGCGCGGTGGACGAGGCAACGACGTGGAAGTAGACGTCGATGTTGATGTTCTGGCGACCCTCGAGGGTGAAGTTGCCAGAGGCCTCGAGAGCAGCAATCTCCTGGGTGGCCGCGATCTCATCAGGAGTGGGGTCGCGGGTTCCGCAGCCGAAGCCGGCGCCGGGACGGACCTCCGGGGCAAGAGGGCTGGCCATGACGGCGGGGATCGCCATGACGGCGGTGGCGAGAGCGGAGAAACGCATGATGGCTGATGGACCGGAGGATTTGCGAGTAGGGTACCGAGTGTAGGGCAGACCAATGAAGGCTGTGAAGTAGATTGTTGAACACCGGAGAGGAGGGCTCGCAATTAATGACCAGGATGGCTGCTCATCTATTCAGCTGTCATTGACGCGGGAGTCGGCTCGCCTTATTATACCACGACACGACTTCGGGACGTCGTCTGGAAATCAAGGGACGCGCTCATGTCCGGCATCCATGCGGGCCCTCTCTCCATGGCTTCCCATGGCTCCCCACGTCTCTTCGGCCGACCTTGGCGACTTCTGGAAGGTCTGGGCTCCGATGCGACTCGAGGTGGAGGACCAGGCAGCGGTGGACTGCAAGGGCAGCAACCTTCCCGATCCGCGGCCAGGATGGCGCCCCGCGGCCGGGCGCGTGCCATTGCGTGCCATAAGAGATGTTGCGGCGAGCTGGCACGAGCTGGCAGGATCGCGGAGGGCAAAGTCACATTGGCTCATCTCACGGGCCGTCCACTCAGGGTGCCCCGTTCCGGGGGCTCAGCAATGCCCGCGGCCTGATCCTCGCGCTAGTGACCGGTGGTGCGGCACCTGGGCGGTCAGGGGCCAGCTTGCGCTCGCTGCCCAGCGGCAGGAATGCAGATGGATCTGGCAGTGTGTGCGGCAGCGAACTCCCGAGGACCTAGGGCCAGGTGGGGAGCCGTGGGGACCTGTCGCATGCCCGTGATGCTGTCTTTTGGTGCGCAGTGGGCGATAAAAGGCTCCACGGTCGCGTGCATGGCTCGTCATTCCCGGTAGTTGGGGCGTTGTGCGATGCCAAGTATCGACGGCACGGAGGCCGATGTGACGCTGCGAGCGTTGGCGAGGGCGCAAGCGACTGGAAGCGACGGCACTCGACTGCGACCTCCCCGATCGGGCAGCCGTTGCTGAATTGCGCTCAGATAAGGACCACAGGACCCCCGAGTTGCCCTCCCGCCAAGTCACGCCGCGACCGAGCATTAGGAAAGTGTGCAGCTGTCCTCCCCCTCCCGCTGCGACCCTGCACCGAGCCTGTGGGGGGCGGGGTTCATCTTGTCGTGCCTGCCTGCCCGTCTGCCCGCGCTCGATAAGCTCCATGCAGCGACAGGCGCTATCGATATGCTGTGTCTCAGCCAGATTGGCACACAGACGCAGGAACGAGAGCCCCTCGATCAATCACATGCAAGGTCGAGGAGGATGCCCCTCGGACAGTTACGACGTCAATCGCAAATCTCTATTTCCACGGCAGTCAGAGGATGACGAAAACCGGGTTTTGGAGGCAATGGAGCAGACAATAATGCCACCACACCGAATCCACACATATCTCCACCACATTCCAGTTGCGGACTGATGATGCGGGACTCGCCGGGCGACTACTGCGCGGGCAGACTCCATGGGTTTCACCTCCCCGACTATCGCGACTTGAAACACCATTTTCCGGTCATGATAGGCACTGACATACCGAATGAGTAGGTGCCGGCGGGTTATCTCGAGATCTCGAGCTTCAACACCCCACTGATGAGGCGATGCAGCTGCAGAGCCGCGGGAGTGGAGGGTCAGCGGCTGTTGCCGTTGTCTTGACCGAGTTCCAAGGTTGGCATCCCTCTATTCTGGTCACAGTTCAACCGGGTTTTCAGAAAGACGGTAGCCCCCGAGACATACGTTTCCTCCCGTCGTTCTCGAACTCGAACTCGAAAAGATTTGGACTACCCCCACGGTCATGTCTCCGACGAGATGGTGTCCAAATGGTCTAGAGGCTTTCCTGAGAACCAGGCGTGACCCAGGCAGACGCCATTGAAGCGTTGCAGTCACAGCGAACCTTCCTTCTTCGGACCATGCAATGCAGTATCTCACACGAAGCTTCGCGCTGCCAGTCACACGGCGAAGCTTTTCGCGAGAACAGACAAGCCTGGGCACCAACAAAGCCTCAACTTGATTCCCGCCAAGCCTCCGCGCCACTTGACACCGACGAATGCACGTCGATAGCCTTCAGTCTAGGCAGCTTCTCTACCCCGGTTGAAAGCCTCCAGTATCAAATCCCGCATTGGCAGGTCCGTCACCGGAATTTCCAGCTCCCCAACCCTCCCCTTCTCAACCTCCTCCCTACTCGCCCACACAAACGCCTGATGCTCCGTCGGATCCAACACCACATTCTCACAAGACTCAACCTCAACCTCGAATGAGAACCGACTAAACTCTATCCCCTTCACTTCATCCCGAAACCCATAACCCCTCTCCGGAGGGTTCCCCTCTGCTATCAACCTCTTCACCCTCTCTACAATCAGGCCAGTCTCCTCCCACAGCTCCCTCGCTGCAGAGAACAACAAGGTTTTGTCCTCAACTTCTGCAGAACCTCCCGGTATTTCCCATTTCCCTGGCATCCAGTAGTCGTGCTTCGCCCGCTGGACGAGAAGGATTTTCCCGTCCTCGTTGAAGACGGCGACGTTGGTGCAGAGGTTATCTAGCTCGGGCCGGTGGGTTTTGATCCATTCTTGCGCGGGAATGGACAAGGGCGCGAGGGAGGGGTTGAAGTCGAGATGAGTGATTGGGAGGGGAGTGCGGGTGGTGGATTCGGGTCGCCACATTGCTGCGGTGAGGATGAGCGCAAGGTCGGCTTGTCGTTGAGAGATAGGATTTTGTGCAGATCTGCGGAGTTGCCAAGTGGGTAGTTGGTTCCTAAGTTTCGGGTTATGCCCTACATGGTAGCTGTCAAAAATTAGTGCCAATGGAGAGAGAGGGGTTGAAGGTTGCGATGTGGCAGCCAGAGCGGGGAAACGAAACTCGTGCATCGGTGCCCAAACGTTGTAAGACGGTTGACATTTATCCGCCTCTGTGGTGACACGACCTTTGGTGAGTTGAATTGTTGAGGCTAGCCTCAGGCGCAATCAGAGCAAATAGAAAGACGGGTAGAAGTTTATCAATGCCGTGCGGTGCTCGCCTCTGGGGAAACCGCCGTCCGTCTTTCACCCTTTTGAGGAGTTTATAGTCCAGACTGCCAACCCGAGTCATCGACTACTTTTCCCCTCGTTTGCTCATTATCATGACCGCTCCTCAAATTCGTCCCTCTTTCCGCGCTGTTGTCCATAGGTACCTACCCACAGCAAGTGCGTTCCCAAGGAACCCCTTGAAATCTCCACTCCGCAAAAACATCCAGACTCCACCGCCTCGACGTTCGAGTCCCACCTTTCACCGGACGCCGTTGTACTCTCCATCTCCATTAGGACAGGTTCGCGGAGACCTGAATCTCATCATCGTCATCAATATCATCGTCCTAGTCACTGAAATGGTGCGCGAGCTCGATCTCTGCCGTCGTCTTTGTCATCGACAGGTCCTTTGTAAATTTTCACAAAGGATTCATTCCTTCCGCTCCGATCCCTTTGTTTTGCATCTCGTATGCATTTTCGCCAATAGACCTGTTCCATTCTACGTTGGCAGTGAATGCACCTTGGCACGCAAATATTGCGTTGTGTTCAATCGGCCGGGCCGTGGAGGAGATGTACACCGAGACGGGTAGGTGGCAGTCGAGGCGATGCAACACCCCGTGAACGCGCAGCGAAATGTCAGAAATCCTATCCGTACAATTTGGGAGTTCGGCGCAGAAGCCCTTGGGCAATTTCGGGGATGGTGCGACTTGGGGTTGGCTTCCCGCTGGTGTGACGGGCTCGGCGCGGGCTGCGCGGGCTGTGCCGTCGGGTTGCGTGTGTGGCAGCGGCAGCGGAGGGATGCGTTGGGACTTGTCCAACATCGCGGTGATATACGAGGTCCTTCTTATGGGTGGGACGGCTTGTTTTGTGACTGAGGGAGGGTAATGCCTTGAGAAGGGACTGTTGTCGTGGCACAGGAGAAATTGCAGAAATTCGAAGGCAGACTCGGGAGCTTTGGAGGCCTCGACATCATTCAGGGCTGATTGAATTCTCAAGCCCAACAATGACAACATGAAGTCTGCCTTGACCGAGAGCCTTGCCTCATCTGGCCGAGTGAGGCCCGAAGACGCGTGAGAAGTCCAAGACCGCGTGCTGTGATCTGAAAACATGTGAAACGCGGACGGAATGCCCTTGCAAAAAGCCAACAAGAACATCACCAACGTCGAGATGAAAGCCAAGAGCAGAGACGGAACGAAACACCAAAACGGAACCACTAGACGCAAACTCTAAACCTAGAAATGCGGACGAAACGAAACCCCAGAGCATCATCACCAACTTGAACAGGCCCCAAACACATCTAGACACACCAAAAGCAAAACACCAAAACCAAGAAGCACAACAGGATACAGAGAAACCAGATCGCTTGTATTAGCAACCCTATTACCATTACGTAATACCTCTCCGAGTCTCAACTGCCGCTCCAACCAATTCCTCAAGAATCGGCACTATTCCCAACCACCAAAGCCCCCCAAAACTCTCCCAAAGTCAGACCTCAAGAACAGCAAAGTCAAAACCCCAATTAGCTCTCAGCAAGAGCAACGTTGACACACGGCCCATTGGGACCCCACTTATCATCACCGGGACCCAGGGACGGACGGTCTTCGTCCTTCTCGTGGTCGCAGTTGCCGTACGCAACCACAACGTTGAAGTGCTCCGCGTCGGAAAAGTACTGTCCCGATGTCGCGCCGGCGCCGAGGCAGCAGTTGAGCGCAATTTGCTTGCCGAAGAGGCCGATGTTGGAGCACTTTTGGGTGATGGCGAAGGCGTTGTCGTTGCAAACTGAAGGGGAAGAAAAAGTTAGTTGGGGTGAGATGGGCAGGGGGGGAGGGGCAAAGAGACTACCGTAGACGCCCGAGGTGTTGAGGCAGCCGTGGCGGGTGCAGGTCTTGGCTGGGGTCGTGCACATGTCGTCGCCGAAGCCGGCGTTGATCTTCTCGACGTCCGAGGTGTCGGCCGTGTTGAAGTTGCCGCAGAAGAGGTCTGAGTTGTTGTCAATGATCCAAGTTGTTGCAAAGAGGGAGAAGGAGGGAAACTTACTGTCCAAGGGAGCATTCATGCTGGCGTTGACCTGGGCGGTCGGGGTAGCAATGGCGCTCGAGAGGCTACTAGTGACGCTGGAGGCGATGGGATCAGGAATCCGGGTGTAGTTGCCAGGGATGTGGGTGACGAGGGAAGCCGTGGCCGACGAGGCGGTGGCCATCGAGGTGATGGTGCGGCTGCTCAGCGGGGAAGCAGTGATGCCAGAGGCGAGAACCGCCAGGCCCGAGATGAGGCGAATGCCGTTGGAGAACATCTTGAGCTTTGATGTAATTGATGTAACTTCAATGAGGAAGCTGTGAAGTTGCAATGTCAAAGCCAAGATGAAGCAAGGTTGGGAGGTTAGAAGGTGAGAAGTGAGGTGTGAGGTGGAGGGTGGAAGGAGGAAAAGAATCGAGGTTTGTGGGAGAGGAGAGGGTAATTTATACCTGGAGGGTAAAAATTTCGATCAACAGTTTTTCTTCCTGTGGGGCAAGTGTCCGAGGTTCTTATTGTTGATATTCCTCGTTGAATTGTAGATGCCTGGCGAAGTTCGGATGGAAGCCGCCAGAGGCGGGGGAGGAACAGTTTTCACATGCCGCCAGCATCAGACAGCCATACTCCGGCCATAAGAGGGCCCGAGATGGCCGACGGTGGATGGGTGACGGGGAATCAGGACGTCCAGTCAAAGTGCGGTAGCATGTTGCGCGGAAAAACTCGTCCTGGTTGGATCTTTACTCCTGATATGCAGCCTATCGATCCAAAGAAGTGTCAGGAGCAAGAGGCCCGGGCCGGATCACACAGCCTCTGTCTTCTTCTTCGAAGACGTCAAGGCTTCAAAATATCTCCGGAACATCCCTGGTGCTTGATCCCTAGCCTCGCCTTGAGCTTCGTTAGAGACTCTTGACCCGGAGTCATCATCAGACCAAATGTCAGAAGAAGCCGAAGAGGAAGTACTGGAGGTATCAGAAAACCAGTCTGGCACGATCTTCTCAAGACGAAAAAGCCTTGCTACCCTCCTCGTAGACATGGTGCCCCACGCCTTTGCTTTGCGCAGCATGATCCGTGGATATTCCAGCCTGTCGGCAAGCCAGATGAGAAGGAGAGCGAAGATGTAGGTAGACATGGACACGACAACCGTCGATGTTTTGAACCTGCCGATGGTCTCTTCGGTGTCTTCAGTTGTGAAAAGCTCTGTTCCAAAAACGCTCTTCACGAGGTCAGTTCATGTCACCTAGCAGGGTGCGAGATATAGTCACTCACTGCAATAAGACTCGGGGGGAGATATAGAACGGTCACGATGGTGAAGACAATGACATAGCGGTTCATGGTAGTCGATCTTGACGCTTCGCGTAGGGATGTGGCGTTGAAGAGCTATTCGCCGAGCGAGGTCAGAACTGGGATGCAGCTTCATTATTGCCAAACTCACCCCATCCCTCAAACTCTTGATCTCCTCAGTCTTCTCAGCTATCTGCTGAAGCAGCTGCTTCTCAGATTCGAGGTAATAGCTCCAGAGAATCTTCCAGTTGGCCATCAATATCTTGTCGTCCGTAGCAATGGTGTTGGGATGGATGAACGGGCGGGTTGCTCCCGTCCGTATCGAAAACACCT
This sequence comes from Podospora aff. communis PSN243, assembly GCA_033296975.1. Taxonomy (NCBI): domain Eukaryota; kingdom Fungi; phylum Ascomycota; class Sordariomycetes; order Sordariales; family Podosporaceae; genus Podospora; species Podospora aff. communis PSN243. The sequence continues at coordinate 167,307 of MU865962.1, read as the reverse complement.
TGGGGATCCGCTCGGGGGCTAGGCTGTATACCGCGCGACGGGTTGATTTGACGGTCTGGGAGAAGATGCGAAGCACCTGAAGGGTCTTGAAGTATATTCTTGACCTCTCGAAGCTGCTGTCGAACATCAAACGCTCGCTTTCGTTGTGGTTCATGATATCTTCAAGCTGTTCTCGTGATCAGTCTTCTGAAGGTGAAGTACAGAGATGAAACTAACCTCAATTTTTACTACCGAATCAAGCCAGTCAAGACATTGTAACCACTGATCCACCCACTCGTGAAGTGCTGCGAACAGTGTGCATTGGAGTAAGTGATGGCCGGCATTGAGGCCTTGGACGACGAATCCTTGCTCCTCCCAGTTGATATACCGTTCTCCAGTGTCTCCAGAACTGGGCCAGCGATCGTCAAGCACCGCGATGGAAAAGGTCGGTGGCCGAGAGTCGTTGAAAGTGCGCAGGTATCCGACTATCATTTTGCGCTCCTCCACGAAATAGCTTTCGGCCTGGTCGAGTGAAACCAAAGAACCGAAAGAGCGTCTGCAGTAGGCCATGGCCCTGGCTGGTAATTCTTTTCGACTTCGCGGCAGCCGTCGATGCTCAACGAAAGAGCGAGAAAAAGACCGCAACGCACACCGCCACAGACACGTATCGCCGTCGAGAGTCTTCTGCCAGTGCGACAGATTCAGGGACGCGAAGTAGGGAGAACCGCCATAGAAGTCGAGTAGCACCCTATTGAATATGTCATTGGAGGGTACTCCAAACGATGACAGACAGGACGCAACGAAGGCAAGGAGCCGTAGATCAGCTTTCGGGATCACGCCGAAAGTTACGAGGCCACGGAAGACCCTGCTAACGTGTTAGCGTGAGGGCCTAGTCCCTAGGGATTTCGATTGAAACCCACCATAGAGAAGCTTGTTTGGTCATCTCAAGTTGCATGTCCTCAGATCGAGAGGCCCTGTCGTCTAGGATGGAAAAGGCGGGGAACAGTCTACCGTTGGGGTCGGGACACAACGGGGTGCAGAGAAAGTTAAGGCTATGCAGGGGTTCAAATATCCATGGTGGCCTAGGAGCCGGCAGAGAAGCCGCCGGAGGCGCGGCCGAAGATGGGCTAGAAGTTGGTTCCGCGGCAGGTGCTGGAGATGTGACTGTGGGGGGGAACGCAGGCCGGGTTGGCCCATTGTACGGGACGGCAGACCCAAACTGGACGTGCCACTCGATCTTAACTGCAAGTGGCCATGCTGCCTCGAGGGCGGCCTGGATTGCCGGGGAAAAAAACTCGTCCGAGTCCACTTCAGAGGATACACCAGAAGGGGGATATAGCCTGCGGAACCTTGGAATGTTGTTCCAAACAACGCCATCCGTCGGTGTAAGAAGCAGCGGGATGTTCATCATATAAATCGAGGGGGGATTTCGCGATCCGGGGCTCAGAGCATCGATATGAGATTGGATGTTGGCGTCTGGGCGTAGCACGTTGAAAAAGTCGTTGCGCAAGTTCACAGCGCTCTCATGCTCCATCTCGAACACAGAGCGAATCATGTCGTCAGTAAGTTGATGGGCCTTGGTCCATAATCGATCCCTAGTTTCTGCTGCAGGGTTGGAAGGTGCTCTAGATTCTACAGGCGGCCGGGGGACCTGCGAACTGTCACCTGCGCGCTCTCTCCCCGAGGCCTGATTGGCGACGCTGTCGTGTTGTTGGCGCACATTGGGCAACGAAGCCTTTTGAGTGACCAGTGCTCTGAGCAATTCATTCGTCTCTCTAATTCGAGTAGGATGTCGGCAATAGTCGCCGCGTCTGAGGCCGGACCGAGCGCATCTGGCGCGACGTCCGTGATCCCGCCAACTGTGATGTGGGTCTCATCAGGGGCTTGTTGATTTTGCGGATCGCCGTCCGGTGAGGGTGGGGTCGATGTTGATGTCATTCCGTCCGGCGCAGCATGACCTTGCTGAAGGGCAGTACTGCATGAGTTGAACGCATCAGAACACTAGATTGAAGGGAAAATTATTTTTCGCCGCCGCCGGTTCCATTGCGATGTTGCTGAGGTTGCCTCCGCAGGAACCGCAGACACCTTCGCTGCTGCTTTCGGTCGCAGGTTTGCTTATCGAGGCCTGAAGGATTGGGTTACGTAAGCAGATGCTGGGTCCAAGCTCCCGACCTCGATCGACGCGAGCCTGAACACCAAGAACCTTCTCAATTGCAGCAGCAACCGCAGCGGCGCGCCGCAACCCCGCCACGATGTCTAGAAGACCGCCAAGAGGAGAGTATATCGAGACGGTTCGTATTTTTTACTCTGCATCTTTGACTCTTGCGCTAACCCATTCCCTGCGCAGGACACGGGCAACAAGGTCGCTCGCAAGGCGAACCTTGTCGGCACCCAGAACATCATGCTCGGCGGCAAGACGGTCATCCAGCCCGAAGCGATGATCCGCGGCGACCTCGCCCGTTCCGTCCACCCCTCCTCGTCCTCCTCCGGCGCCGCGCCCGGAAGCAACACCGCTGTTGCAATCGGCCGCTACTGCTTCCTCAGTCGCGGCTGCTGTCTCCGCCCTCCAGGGCGCCTTTACAAGGGGTGAGCCGACCCCACACCCTTACACCCGAGTGTAAAGCTGAGACGACCAGTGCTTTTACATACACCGCCCTACGAGTTGGCGACCACGTCTTCATTGGCCCCGGATCCGTCATCCAGGCAGCCTCAATCGGTAGCCATGTCCATATCGGCGCGAACGTCGTGATCGGCGAGCTCGCCATCATCAAGGAATACGTCAAGATATTGGACGGCACCGTCGTCCCCGCAAACATGGTCATCCCCAGCTTCAGCATCGTTGCTGGCCAACCGGCCCGGGTCATTGGCGAACTGCCCGAAGGCGGGCACGAGGCGTTCGAGCTGCGAGAGCTGTACAAGACGGTCGGCAACAACCCACAGCCAGCGCCTTCCTGAGCATTTGTGGAAAGAGGAGGGACATCTACATTGCCTGCGGACTCTAGAAAGTCCAATGACGGCCCCAAGGCCTTGGAGGAACACTCTAGCATTTGGCTTGTCAAAGACGCCAGCCTGGCTATCCGCTCGTCGTTGACAAAGCCGTTCTCTTGTCTGGCAAACCTGCGTCTTGCGTCGACAATTATCGATTTCCAAGACAAACAATAGTCACCGCCACAAAGAAGTTGCCCTGAACGTCGTTTGCGCGACAGGGAGTTGGCCTGGACTGGGATCGAATATTGTCGTTGCTAACGACCAGGAACACCCCACTTCAGCTTCTCAGCACTAGCGAGCATCTCTATTCCTCCGCCAGCCACATTTCACCGAGACCTCCACCCTCAAACCTTGCCGGTGAAGGAAAGAAAACGCAGGGGGTATTTCCGGTGTCTGCATGCATGAAGCATTGCCCAGGACGATAGAACGACGGCTCACACACTGCCAATCCACCTTGAAGAGTCGACTGGTGCCAGCTAAAGCGTCTTTTATAGCATATCAATAACAACACAGTCCAGCCAGTGGACCAGGCGCCCGCCCAAGTACCGTTCTCTTCTCATCCACCTCTACTTGCCTCAACGCCATACTTGTGAGCTGTGACCCCTTGTTTTTCCAACTTGAGCCAGCTCTTCGCGTTCTGCTTGACGCTCTCCTCCAGCTTTGTCCACCCATCTTGGCCCACCCGCCGCAGCAACTCCTCTCCCCGCTCGACGGGTACTTGGGTGTCGTCCCAGCCTGTGTTCTTCACCTTCGCCAGCTGTTCTCGATGATCCGGATACACACGCCCCAAGATCTCGGCCACCTTGAACCAACTGTACCGATCCCCGAACGCATAGATCCTCTCTCTGTCAACCTTCGGCGAGGTCACCAGCACTGCCACGTACAGCAGCCCAGTGTCTCGACAATCCACATGCCACTGCGGCCTCATCATATCCAACACATCCACATACTTATTTTCCCACACCCACTGCACCATCCCGGCCGTTGATGGGATGCCCTGGTTTTTCGGATCCAAACACTCGCCCATCACGGTATCTGGTAAGATCGCATTGAACGCAAACTCCGGTTTCTCTCTTCTTACCCACTCCCACACGCCCTTCTCCACCAGCGTCTTGAGCGCCATGAACCCGGCCAGCCCCTTGGCCTCCGCAGACACGCTCTTGTCCCTCGCTAGCTCCACCGCCTCTTCATTCCAACTGTCCTCGGTCAACTTCACGCTCTGTTTTGTTCCCGGCGTCCATGCAGCCCATGCAGACGAAGTAAACACGAACGACTCCACTGTCCCTGTCCTTCTTGCTGCCTCGAGCAACTCAACCTGCCACTTCAGCTCTTCCGCCGCGGACTCGTCCGCGTCTTGAACGCCCAAGTCCGTGGCACCGAGAACGTGCGCAATCGCGGAGACACCCTTGACCGTGTCGTCCCATGCTCCTGGGGCGCTGACGTCCGGAACCTCGTGCAGAGAGAAGCGGGAGGGATGGCCGTGGCGGGCGGTGTAGAGGTCAGTGAGATATGAGCAGCGAGAGATGGAGCGGACGGTGCCGCGGACGCGGTAGCCGTGGGCGAGGAGCTGGTCGGTGACATGGGAGGCGATGAGGCCGTTGGCGCCGGTCACGAGGATTAGGGAGCTGGGAGGGAGGAGGGGGTTCGTGATCTTTGCTGGGTTGGAGGTGGGCATGGTGGGTTTGCGTGTGTTTCCAAGGGGTAGTGGGAATAGATAGGATCAATTCTGTGTCCGAAGAGGAGACGATAGAGGGGCACTTCGAGATATTGGTCCCAGAAGCATGTGAAGAGGGTAGCTAGTCATGAAAGCAGGCGATCCGGAGCTATTTGCATCTGTCGGGGGTCAGCCGCAGCTAAATGGATCAAGCTTGGGGTTCGGCCGCGTTTTTGCGCGCGCAACCATGCCGGTTTGCCGGCGGGACAGTCCCGGGCCGCCAGCAGGGATTTGGTTCGGGCAAGCGAAGACGGATTCGGATCTCGCATTTATCCACGAAAGTCATCTTCAAGGGAATCCCTCTCAAAATGTCGATAAGGAGGTGAAGTTTCGACGAGATGATACGGTCCGGTGAGTTTGCCTGCAGTCTGCGAGAGAAAAGGGCGACACAGTCAATTGAATCGGTCCGTGGCCTTGCCCCCCAAGGACAAAAAGGGGTAACCCTAACCCCGACGGAACAATGTCCTTGTTCTCTTTGTTCTCCTTGTTGTTCGGATTTCACAACAAATGGATTGTTCCAGATTGGCTGCGTTGATGATAATAGCTCTGTGCCAGAAACCTTGACCCTGATTCCCTGCCCGCCGAGGACTGACAAATATCTATATAAACCCGCGAACTCACCCCGATCAGAGATTCAAGACATCATCGGCGCTTTCTGCATATCACCCCCTCACACACGTTCAGCCTCACCAGCCAAGGAAAGGCACCAACAACCCAACCGAAACTAACTTCACAGATCTAATCGATATGTGCAAGCGCATCACCCCCAAGCACCCCTGGTGCTCATGCCATCAGTCCGGCATGATCGACAGCTGGCTGGCCCAGGACAACGGATACCCCGACTGTCCCCACCACATCACCATCACCAACTTCGGCATCGGCGACTTCAACGCAGAAGACGGTTTTGTTCAGGTTCTGCGCCATCAGGACCACGAGGAAATCGTCTCCATCCTGAGGGACTACCCCGGAGCCGAGGCCAAGTGGGAGCACTGCGCTCGATACCGGGAGATGTTCTCCTTCAACGGAAGCATCCACCCCGGTCTCGAGCGGATGTGCCCTGAGACGACGGAGAAGGAGCTTCGGCGGTCGACGGACGACAACAATGGCGAGAACATCTTCAAGTGGGATGGGCTCTGCCATCGGTGCGACGTCAATCGGCGAGCAAAGAAGGACATGATCCCGCTGCGGCTGGTGAAGCTCCGCCGAGGCACCAAGGCGGAGGTCAGGACGTGGGCTAGAAATCATATGCTCAAGGACTGGCCCGAGGGTTTTCCGGTCCTGGCGTATCCCGACGGTACGCTGCTGGAGGCGAAGATTGCGGATGCCATTGTTGATCGTCCGGCTAACTGCGTTGGGCAGCGGGTGTTTGTCTATTTGGCCACCGACTTGAAGCCTGTGAAGTATGGCGGAAGGTGGGTCACGGGAGAGGACTGGTCGGCGGTCTTTTTGTTGCCCTCGCCTGATGCGTTGGACAACGATAAGGCGCCTGCGCCGATGCCGGGGACGAAGATTCAGGCGCCGCAGAATGCCCTTGTGAAGGGCTTCTGGAGCGCGGTGAGCTCGATCTTTGGTGGGGGGAGGTAAGTCTTCGATTGATGACGCATCTAGAAGCTCTGCGCTGAACGGTGAGTGACGAAGAAACTCCTTAAAGACGATTCGAGGCACCTCGACATAGGGGTGCAGTAGACGGTGAGTAGCCGATGAGAATGACATAGAAAATGAAAATATACTTTGAACCCTAGAAACTGCAACCTTGATGCTTCCCGTGATATGTTCTTGCACTTCTCCTACCTTCTTGACCTGAATGCTGTGAAGTGGAGCGCCTGAGATTTGGTTGGCGTTGAACAAGCAGGGAAAGAGCTGCTTTGGCACGCCCCTTCTCAAAACCAACCCCGGAACGGCCACATGGCAATCAAGACATGTTGAATGCACCAAATTCGTTTGGGTTTTTTTGCAAGCCAGAAATCTTTTCCATTGCTGTTTCCAAAACATCGCCGTGCAAAACTCGACGTCTCAAGAACTGGCATGAAAGGAGCGCTACCCTCCCCTTGCCGTCTACCTTTCACCGGCCAAACACAATGCTACTGTTCCCAGATTGTACAACAATGCACCTGCTCATCCCGTCCAATCGAATTTTGGCCACAAACTTATACGCCGTCGCACAACAAAGATCCCCGCATTGGCCCATCACTCAACGTCCCGAGTGCGTCGACCTCAGTGCCGGCCGGCCAATTTATCTCGGCATACAGCCGAAACTAGCAGCGAGCCGCCATTCATCCATCCCGAATACCACCCCAGCTATCGAACGGCAGCAGCAGCAACGATGTTCGGCATTGTGCTTGCAGACCCTTCCCCTCACCCGACCCTCGTTCTTCCCGAGCTGACTGCATTTCTTATCAGGGTCCCGCCGGGAGCGTTTTCCGGTGTTTACTCGATGTCGCGTTTTTACTCCTTCGATTCCCAGATCGCGCCAACTTGAACTTCGAAGCCCCTTTCGACAGCGCCGAGCTCGAGTCCGTCGCTGACGACCTCCTCCAACTTGTTCGCAAGCACCTGATCAGCCCCTGACACCAAACTGCCAAAATGACCCTCCCCACGCGCGACACGCCCTTCCGCAAGAACCTCCACTGCTTCCTCATCTGCCTGCTCATGTCCCTCGCCAACCTCCAATATGGCTACGACACCGCCACCATCGCCGCCTTCCAAGCCATGCGCGGCTTCCTCCAAGTCTTTGGCTACCGCGATCCTGCTCTCCCGGCAGGATGGGGCATCGAGCCGACGCACCAACAGCTCATCACATCCTTCATGAACGTGGGGACTATGTTTGGCGTGTTGTTCACCGCTCCCTTTTCGCGGCTGCCGTTTGGGGGACGCAAGCCGGGGATATGGATGGGGACGGCGATTTGCTTCGTGGGGGTGGCGATTCAGATGGGGACGGAGAGCATCGCGGGGGTGTGCGTCGGACGGGCGTTGATTGGCGTGGCGAATGCGTTCTACATCACCTTTGCGAATGTGTACGTGAGTGAGTCCGCGCCGAGGCATCTGAGGGCTGTGAATGGGGGTCTGTTTGGGATCATGCCGACGTTTGGGGGGATGTTTGGTACGATTACGGTCTATCTTGCGAAGAACATCGACTCGAAGCTGTGCTATCAGATTCCGCTGGCATGTTTGTTTGTGGTGCCGACGATACTGAGCGGGTTCATTTTGTTTGTGCCGGAGTCGCCCCGGTGGCTGTTGATCAAAGGGCGGGAGGCGGAAGCGGAGAAGGCGCTGAGGTCGTTGAGGGGGAACGCGGTGTCGGAGGAGCAGCTCCAAGAAGAGTTTGTGGAGATGGTGAGGGGAATCGAGGAGGAGAAGGCTTTGGCGAGGGGGGCAAGCTGGAAGGAGATGTGGGAGGGTGTGAACCTGAGGAGGACAATCCTTTGCATCGGGGTGTATTCGTCGAGGGCCGCGAGCGGCCTTTGGGTGTTTATTGCATACGGGGTGAGTCGCGCACAACCGGAGAGATGGATGCAGAGAAACTGACCATTTCAGACCTATTTCTTCCAGCAGGCCGGCGTCAAGGATCCTTTTGCGATGTCGATGTACACCTTCGCCGCAGGCATTATCGGGACAATCTTCGCCATTTGGTGCTCGTACCAGTACCTCGGACGCCGACCCATGGTTCTGTTCGGGACCGCGGGTGCCGTTGTCTGCATGTTTGCTGCCGCGCTTGGTGGGACCATCGCACCGGGGTCACCCGAAGCATCAAAGAACTTCATGGCATGGAATGTCATCTACAGTGTTGTCTATGGAGGCTTCGCCGCTACCATTGCCTGGCCCATTTCAGCAGAGGTTGTCAACTCAAGACTGCGCGTCTTGACACTCTCCGTTGCGACCGGTATTGACTACATCTTTGCTTGTAAGTCACTCGAGCGTCATCCCAGGAGGTCTTCTGCTAACTTCCTTAGGGCTCATCGCCTTTTGCTCCCCGTACTTCATCAACCCCAAGGTTCTCAATTGGGGCATGAAGTACTGCTGGCTGTGGGCTGGGGCGAATGTTGTCACCCTGATCTTCTTCTACTTCCTGCTGCCCGAGATGAAAGGACGCTCACTCGAGGAGATTGACGAGTTGTTCGAGAAGCGCGTCAGCGTCAAGGACTTTGCGACATACGAGTGCGAATGCACAAGGAAGGCACACGAGATCGTGACCCAGAAGACGCTGGAAACGAGCGTTCTGCATTCGGAGCAGAAGGAGGAGTGAAGGTCTACTGCGGTGGGTGAGGGTTGTCTCGGCACTCTGTTGACATCTGGTTCTCATGCGCCGAGCGCGTGATAGACGCCTATCATGTGCTAGCACGGCAAAAAGTCGTGACGCCAACAACTTTAATATCCGAAACTTTGACATTTGTTTCCCATATAAAGTTTTCGCCCTTCGCCCCCGGTCACATTTTCAGCCATCTTTCTCCTCCGTGTTTTCCCCCAAAACTAGACACAAGGGCATCCAACACCCGCCTAGCACCGAGCTCACTGGCAGATCAACACGCTCACCCCGAAACCTCGGCTCCTGGGTGATCGATCGTCATGGACCCCCTTCGGCCCGAGCGGCATGCGAATGAAAGCATGTTTGACCGCTGTCCGAACGAGATTCTGCTCATGTTCGCGGCCCCCCTCCGAAACACGCCGAAAACCTACACATCTGCGCTTGCCGCATTAGCCCGCACCAGCCAAAGGTTTAGACCCGTGTTCGAAGAAGAGCTCTACAAGTACAATATTCGACGTCAAGGATCATCAGTCATGGCGTGGGCTGCTTCAAAGGGACTCATCTCAACTATGGAGAAAGCCGTCCACTTTGGCGCCCCGATTGATTCCCCAGTGGAATTCGAGGTGCAGATACAACACCGGCCCTCCGATCCGTCCTTAACTACTGCACGTCAAGTGACAGCGCCTCCACTCCACTACGCCGTGGTGAGCGGGGAAGACGATGCGGTCTGCTGGCTTCTTGATCGGGAAGCATCGTTAGACAGCGGATCAAATGATATGTGCCGTTGCTGGTTTGACGATGACCTGAAAATGCTGCCATTGCACCTGAGCATTTGTGAGTGGATGATAATTTCCCCGGTGGCTGGCGTCGTGTTGATTTTGCTGTCACAGGTCATGAGAGAACCAGCACAGCGAAGATCCTGCTGAGCCGGGGAGCCGGGCTCATTCTTGCCTACCGACCTGACGACCCGAAGCCTCCCCCCATACGCGACGAGTACGAGAGCCACGCCTGGCACTTTGCATGCTATATGGGGAATGTCGACTTAGTCCGGTTCCTGGAAGACAAGTACCAAGGAATTTCCCATTCGAGACTGCGAAATAATGCCACGGCACTTCATGCAGCGGCGTCCGCACATGGGAATACTGCTCTCGGGGCAATGGAAGTCATCAACTTTCTGCTGAAAGCCGGGCTTACGGCATGTCTGAATGACGAAAGCGGCACAGCCTCCGAGGGCCACAGCGCACTTGATCTGGCATTTATGGAAGAAAACTGGTCCGCTGCACTCGTGCTGTTGAGACACGGAGCCCAACTTCTATCGGAGCCGCTTCGTGTTGACCTGTTCATATTAAGGGACCCTCCGGAAGAATGGGGGATACATGGTTTTCCTTACCTTGGGCTGTCGTTCGGAATGAGTTCCGTTGCGCCCAACATCAGGACAGAACTTCTGCGGGAATTCCTGAGGCATCAAAGTCCGTACCGCCGTGGGATGGGGGGCGATGGCGACGGCGACATCAAGGCCCTGTTTAAAGATTTGTGGGACGGCTTTTGCTCGAACGACAATGAACCTGTGCTCGAACTCCTCGGCCACGCTGGCGACATGCTATCGGGTTCTCAAATCCTGGATCTTCTTAAACTGAAAGTTGGTCGAAAAAGCCCTTGGTTTTGTAAAGACGGCGAGTTTTGGAAACCGAGTGTTCAAAAACTGGTCACGCTAGGGGCCGATCTCCACGATACATCATATCCCGTTTTCGGGATGGAAAAACCGGTATTGGGGTCCGAAATGATGCACGGCAGCGAAACCTGCCTAACCGCCTGTATCGAGCCCGCCTCAGTTGCTTACGCGTGTCACGACAACAGAATGTGGAATCCCTTGGACCCCGACATGATTTCTGCCCTCTTGGAAGTCGGCGCCCCTGTCAACCTGCCGAACAGGGCGGGAAAAACACCTCTGCACCTCGCTCTCACTGTACTACGGGACAAGTGCCTCAAAGGTAGCCGTGTCAACCCGCATGCAGCTCATCCCGTCGCACTGAGGTCTGGCTGGAGATTCGTGTCCGTGCAGGAATTGTCGGACCTCTTGTGGGCTACAATAAATTGTCTGCTGGGCCACGACGCGTCTCTCAGCGCTCAGGATCTCGATGGAAAAACCCCTATGGATCTAGCCATTGAGCTGTCTCGTGACAGCGACGTGGACATTGCGCAGCGTGGTGTTGCCGCCCTGAAGCTTCTTGAAGACCATGCGGCTGCTCGGGCCCGTCTCAGACTATGACCGGTTGGTATTATGTTAAGCGCGCTGTCGTAACTGGGGGGTTCAATGCTATGGACGATGATCTGTGGATACAACAAGAACATCCATGCTTCAGTAGGGGTCCTTGTCATTTGGCAGAGAAGAGGTTACCTGTATGGAGAGGCGGGCAGGGATCACGGGTATGAGGGAAGTCTTCTCGAGCCACCAGGAGGGCTACTCTCCAGACCCCAGAAACCTGTCAGTCGAGATGCGCAAGCAGGGTTGTAAGTACGAGTAGTTATTTCTTCAGCAGAATGAAGGCCTGTCAAGTTACGAGGGTGGTCCCCTGTTCATTTGCTAGAAGCCTGGAAACAAGACGGCCGAGAATTCAAGGCAGAGTCGTGAGCACATGCAAAGCAGGAAAGACTGACACTCTGTGTATGTCAGATCTGCTTCAAGAGCGGGAAGAGCCCTAGAAAGACAAGGAAGGAGTTTGTTCATCAGGTACTCTGAGTCCAGGGCAGACGAGTCAAAAAAAAGTCCGCCCCAACATGTAATGGCCGCCTGTGTACAATAATTCTCCCTACACGGGAACCCTTCATAGCTCATCCTCAATCTCGCTGGCAAGCGAAATCGCAGCCTCGCCCAATGCAGTCACCGCACGAGCCCGTGAAATCGCCGAGACGCATCCGTCCTCGACGTGCTTCAGCAGATACGTAAGAACTCGGAAGCCCCATGTTCTCCCCCCCTCCGTCGCCATGATGTCAAGTAGGATGTCAACCGCCGTCTTTTCTTCTCCGTCGGGAATATCGAGGGACGCCTTGTGTCGCAACATCAGGCGGAGCGATTCATATAGCGTGCAGGATCTCGCAAATTTCAAGAGAGCACTACTATGGATCCCGAGCAGGCAGTGGATAGGGGTCTGTCCTCTGCTGTTGCGCGTATTTGGATTTGCCCCAAACTCGAGAACAAGGGAGAGGAGTTCCAGATCCTCCATGAGCGACCCCGTCCAAGCGAGGATGGTGGCCGTCAGACAAGTCTCCACATTACCCCCATCACAGTTCCTCGACGACAAATGAACAGGCTGGTCTACTTCCAATAGTCCGGCCAAGACAAGTTGACGAAACTGTCTCTCTTTGGTTCATCCATGTCGGGGATCGGAATCCCGGGCGGTCCCCTTCCCATCTAGACCTCTCCAATATGGCTGAGAAGCTGTAATGGTACCGACGAACTGCTTGCTGATAAAAGTCGCTTTCGGGAAGGATACGCGCAGCCGTCCAGTCGTCGTGGAGCATGGCAGAGACCATCGCCGCTTCATGATCCACAAATGCTTGTCGCCTCATGGCTTCGCGCAAGAAGATGATCAGGTGCTCATCGTCTGCGTGACCCTCGTCGGCCCATTGGTACATAAAGCTGTCGACCATGTCCCGCATGAAACGTCGGCCGAGGTCCGCCCCGAGATTAAGAAGGGCGAGACAAGCTTTCCAGCTCCTGTTGGCGATAGCAGAATCAAAGGGAGTCCTCGAAAAATGTGTCACCGCAGAGGTTACTGCATTTATATCAGCCCCAGCCTTCACCAGAGATGTGATAACGTCGATAGTCTGGGTGGGAGTGTCGGGTTCTCGGTCACGGTGTGACCACGGCTCGCCAGCAGCGTAATGGAGTGGTGTCACCCCTCCCTTTGCTTGAACATTGACGTGGTCCGATCCGTGGGTTTCGAGGAGAAGCTTGACGAGATGGTGACTTCCCGCATATGCCGCCGCGTGCAGGGCGGTGGTTTCGGAGTCGGGATCTCTGAACGCGCCGGCTCCGAGACGAATCAAGGTTTCTGCCGTTGTTACTTTCCCGTGACAAATGGCCGTGTGGAGCGGCATCCAACGAGGAAACCCGGGGAGACTCAAGTGCACTCCACGACATGCGCAGAGCCCAGTCGCTGCAATGTCCAGCTGAGCGCCAGCTCTGAAGAGCCACTCGACGGCTTGACCCTGTCCCCCAGCGGCCGCGTATTGCAACGCCGTACCGCGGACATTGGCCATGACGGCCATGATCGGCTCAAGGAACATGCATTCTTCGCAGTCCGGACAGAGGCTGGGGAGGAGTTCGAGCGAGACACTTCGGTGGTGGCCTGCTTCATTGACCAAGGCGCCTCGCGCAAGTGCCTTCTCCATTGTCATAATGTTGCCGTTATACGCGACCCAGAAAAGAGCCGACGAGCCTTGGTAGTGAACATTGTAGTTGTACAGTCTTTCCTCGAACACGGCCTTGAGTGTGCGACTCGTTCGACAGAGTGCGGCAAGAGTGGCCGCGCACTCCTCCGGGTTCTCTTGTAGAGTCGCGCAGATCTCATGCAGAATCTCATTCGGCAATCGGGAGAGGCGGTCGCGGGGTTCCGCCGTGATCGAGTGCGTCTCCATTTTTTCTTTCTCAAGCTCAATCTTCCTCTTCTGGGCGTCGTTAGAATTTGAATACGTTTGCGCAAGTGACAGAATCCAGAATTTTGACTCACAGAGAGCAGCTTTGGGTATTCGGTTGTGATGCTCAACTTGTTGAGGCCGAAGAGAGGAGAGGCGCAAGGTGGATGGAGGAAAGAGTAGAAAAGTGAGAGCGGCTGCCACTGGTTATGGTGAAAAAAGCAGCGCTGGAAAAGCCCCACTCTGCACTTTTCTTCATCTGATGCGTCAAAAAAGATTCACTGTCTCGTTCCTTCCTAGGCTTTTCATGCCGAGGCAGTCGCTGCAAAAAAGGGAATGGGACATAAAAAATGTGGAGAATGCTTCAAATGAGGAAGGTACGCTTCTTGGGAGAGTGAATTGTTGACATCAGAGTTATCGGGGATATACCTAGCGCGGTCGACTTCTAATATACCTACCTAGTGTGGAGGAACGGCGGGGGAAAGTCTGCCTCGATACTGCTCGCGCTTATCATCGCGTCTGAAGCGGGTACTATATCTAGAGAGTTTCCAGGCTGAGAAGCCTCTTCTGCCCAAGTCATTCTTTCCTCACTGATGCAAGCAGACAGCAAAAACTTACTTCACCATCCGACCCCTTTGCCAAACATCAAGCACAAACCACTTCCACAACAAACGACGTTAGAGACGGAGGGAAGGCCGCTGATAATTCCAGCCCCCGTGGTGTTTTGTTTCCACGCTCAGTTCTATCCAGCTCCATACAACCCTCACAATCCCTCCCGAGCAAGGCTCACAGCCGCAACCTACGGCGTCGCCATCTCAGTCCTTCACAGCTCACCTCAATGTACACCAAAAACAGAAACCCCGAACCACCACCTCCACCACCCCTCATCTCCTCTCTACTTGCGTATTTCGCCCTGAGTTACAACCTCCCCAAGTTCCCCTTCTGCAGCCGTGCAATACCGATAAAGCGGCACCGCCTCCGCCACAGGCCTCGCATAAACATACCCCAACACGCCCTTCCTAGTATACCCCTTTGAAACCTTGACCACCTCCTCACTCTGATCAACCGTGTAGAAATGGATCCCCTTCAACGGGTGATGCAACACGTAAAACGGGATCGTGCCCTCCTGTTGCGTCTTGTAAATCCAAAACGCAATGCCCGGGGGGACGTATTTGGATTTCGGGGCAGGCGCGGCAAACCCGCCTGTGGGATCCGTGCTATAAAAGTAGTCGTAGTTGGCGTAGTTGCACCAGCGGTAGACGGGCGTGGTGAAGGGGAGCTGCTTGTTGTCGACGTAGCAGGCGATGCCGTCGTATTTGTAGTACCGGCGGCGTGCCTCGGCTTCAAGCGGGTCGTTGGGTTTGATGGTGTAGTGGTATGGCATTTTTTGTGCGGCAGAATGGGAGTTGACGGGCGGGTAGTTGAGACGAACGCTATGGCGCGAGATTCGGAACTGGTGATGGGTAAGGAGCCAATGATTTCCAGAGAAGAAGGCTTCATCTTCTTATACTCGAGGGACCCGGTGCCAGAACTGAGAACAGGAAATGGCAGAGGCGTATGAGTCCTATTCAAGACCAGCAGGCAAATCCAGCGCAAACACATCGAACTCAGAGAGCAGATCCAATCGACCAGTTTGTCCAAAAAGCACAATCAAAACAGGTCCAACGTTTGCTTTGTCTCCATGCCCGCTCGCCCACTCATGCCGCCGTGAGCCATGCCGTTTTAGCTGTCGATCTCCGCAGCGTCATCACCCATCGCCCATCTTCCCCTGGACCCACAAAAACAAACCACCTCCCTGCCCAACAAGTATCCCCCTGGGGCAAAAAGATGGTTTGCCCACAGCCAGAATTGAACTAGCGACCTTGTCATTACGAGTGACACGCTCTACCACTGAGCCAAGCGGGCAGATCCACACGACGAGGCCATCGCCGTGCGGATGCTGCGTCAGCCGCGAATCGAACGCGGGGCCCATCGATGGCAACGATGGATTTTACCACTAAACCACTGACGCTGGTAAGATTTATGATGTGAGAGGCGCGTCTATTCCCTTTTGCGCCAGTAGCTAGTCTGTTTGGCTAAACCGGCACCCCTTGTGGCGACGGTGTTCGGCGAGTACTGATCGTATCGTGCGAGAGGCTACTTCGCCCGCGCTCCGGGGTTTGATGATGCATATTTCTCTCATCCCTTGGCTCAGCCCCACTGCTAGGGTTGTCCGCTGGGACGCCAACTTCCCGACCGAACTCGGGGCTTGACACACCAGAGTCCCCAGAACTAACAGGACGCTGCTTTTGCTCTGCAGGCAGCGACGGCGACTCGAGCAGTTCACGATCCGTGGGTAACGCCGAGCCTGTCCCTGCTCGAACTTTTAGAGTCTCCAGGTACTCCGGCAGCGGGTCTGCACCGGTCCGGTCGACACTCGCAACGGTAGCGCACATGTCCGGGTCGCATGTCGTCCGCATGACGGTAGAGAACTTATTACTGTACGACGCACCGCTGAGCCACAAGCTTCCAATGCCCAGGACCACGATGACCAGTGTGAACCCTATGGCGAGGCCGTATGCCAGAAGCAGCCGCGACGGTTCGTAGCTGTACTCGTTTTGCGTGGATCGAATCGTCACGTTTGTCATCAGCGCTCCGTCGCGGAGGAAGACCTGCTGGCTGAATAGCGCGAGCGTCATGTTTTGGAACATCTCTTCGATAAGAGTGCTCAGCGGTCTGCCGAAGTTTGGAGACACCATCGCTTGCGCGACGGTGATGTTGTATGCCTGTTTGTCGCTGGTAACGATCGAGAGTTTATATGTGGGAAAGAGCTCAGCAGAATAAGCCAGATCAGTCTGCAAGAAGGCCCCGGTCTCGTGTGGCCGCCCGTCGGTTCCGTCTGTGTAGTACCGTCCGATAAGGATGTTTCCCAGACACTCCATGAGGGCTTAATAACTCAGAGGAGGGCCGTATATGGAGAGATCGAGGAAAACGTCTGGGAAACTGTCGAGCAGGCCCACGCTCACTGGGTGGGTGTATCGAGTGTCGGCCACGGTGATGCGCTGGCCGTCGACGGGAAAGTTGTAGTCCACGGTATACGTGGAATTCCATAGAGAACAGTTAAGAACAATCATGTCTTCGCCATATGGGGGTTCAGTGTCGACAGCGACGAAAACAGATGCCGGCTCGTGGCCATAGGGCCCAAAAGACCCCACGTTGGAATCCAGGACCCAAGGCCCTCTTCCATATGCAATACTTCCGTTCCCAAAAGGTATGATGGAGTCGCTAGACGGAGGCCAGGCCATGTAGTAGTAAGAAGCGCCGCACTCCTGGGTGGAATAATTTCCATCGTTGATGACTGGGCAGCCCATGACAGGGATGAACCCGTTGAGAATATCGACCGAAATCTTCTCACACTTCACGGCTGGGGCGTCAAAGTGTAACCGGTATGAAGAGTTCTCAGCGGGGGAGGGAATATTCGGGACTGCACCGTGCATTGCAGTGGCCAGGGCAAGACGTGAGAGCGGCTGGCTGGCGCCATCATACCAAGGCGTGGAGAACGCTGAGGAGTTTGTACCCATGTGAGGTCCCGCTCTTGACGATATGTATGATAAAGCAGCCATTGGTGCCGTCGCAAAGTCGATAGCCGCCATGGGATGCATGACGTACGATTCGATCGGAACAGACAGGATGGTGAGGGTGGCCGGCGGTACGATGGTTGCGAAAGGCACCAACCATGAGACGGCAGCGATGAAGAACAGGAAGGGGTTGGCGCGAAGAGCAGCGAGATCGAAGAAGCTCAGCGGCGACCCAAGGAGGTCGGCGAGGGAGTCGACAGCAGCCAGGGGAACCGCGGTGCGGAGCAGTGTCCGCCAGAAAAGTTGGAAATACGCAGCGCCGATGGCGATGACCAGCGCGGCTCGAACAAGGTAGGATAAGCCAGTGCCGATGCGGATGTTCATTTGTTGGTCGTAACTCGCGTCACTGACGGCTTTGCCATCCAGATCTCGATAGAAGATATGATGCCCCACCGCAAACAGCGCTCCGGCGACAAGCCCGAGGAGCATCGTCACCGGTGTTTTCCAATGGACCGCTGTTGGCTTGACCTTGTCCATCTCGTCCGGTGTAGTGCTGTTCGTCTCGTCTGGTTTAAGCTCCATTTCGCCCGTGTCTGCCATTGCAAGGTTGAATGCCGTAACATAATGGCGGTGGACGGAAAGATGGTCCAGAAATATGTCGCAGGCGGGCAGGGCAGCAGACGGTGGGTGCCAGGGAGCTGAATTCGAGGCTTTCTTGGAGATTGCTAGCGTCCTGCACCTCTATGCAGTGCATTATCGCAGTTGGCCCATTGGCCATCCTCGGGCACCGCAAGGCTTTCATCACTGCCCAGATACGCAGCATGGCGGGATTGAAATCGGCGAACGAATGGCGATTGGCGGGGGCAGGTTGTGATTTGCTGAGAGGTTTTCAGGTGAGTCGACGATTTCCAATGGCTGGCTGAGCTGCTGTGAGGAGACGGGGCCAAGACCTGCGGCATTTCAGCAGGTTCGGAACGCCCATTGACCCGCACCTTTTGCTCCGGAGCCGCTCCTTCTACTTTGAGTCTTGAAGGAGATAACTACCTTAGGTAGAAAGAGCTCTTCCTCACAACCTTCGGCCAATTGTTCTTTTGGACCGTGACCCACATCGCACATTCTCCTTTGCCACGACAAAGCATGTCTGAAGCTGACGGGTAGGTAATGATCATCCAAACATCCATTATTAGTGCCAATCGTTTCTTTTGGCCGGAACATCGTTACCACGAGAAGTAAAAGCATCCAAAACTTCTCACCCACCGCTACTATTACTCACATAAACCACATTCCCTTTCCCACTCCCCGTATCCTCTTCACCCACAAATCTCACCGGCCTGCTCCTCCCCATCTCCCCTATCCCCTCCTCCACACTCGCACTACTCCCCCTCGCGATCCTCTCACCCCTGACCCTCACAAAGTCCACATCCTCCCCGTCCCCCTTCGACCCCAGCAAAATCCCACACCTCCCCAATCCCCTCTCCAGCGGCCCTTTCAAACTCGGACTACACGCCCCAAAGACCGCAATAAACATCTCGGCGACCGTCCACGTCCCGATACTTACGGCATTCGCCCACGAATCCTGCGTCATATCATCCGGCGCCCAGCTTCCAACCATCACCGCCTTCGCAATACTCGCCCCCGAAGCCAACAACCCCACACCGGTCAGAAAACACACCAACACCTTCTCCCTCCTCGGTCTCCTCAGCCTCGACAACACCGCCACCATCGGCGCTAGCGAGAGCAGCACATCTGTCACGATGTTCACCGCGCTGCCGATACTCGCAACAATCAGGTCCGTCTGCAGCGTCAAGCAAATGGCATGCGGCGTGGAATAATCCCACGCGGCAGAAAGCGGGCGACACTTGGTGAAGGTCCAGGTGGTGTTTGCGGCGAGGTAGACGAGCTGGGTGGCGATGGTGGCGAGGATGAGGGGGCGCCACCAGGTTGTCGTGGTGGAGAGGGGGTGGAAGCGGGCCAGGAGGGTGAGGGCGATGGAGGTTTTGATGAGGGTCATGGCGAGATTCCAGAGGGGGACGGAGAGGTAGGCGAGCTTGATGTCGTGGATGAATTCGGCGTAGGTGAGAAAGGTGGGGGCGGTGTGCATTTCGGGGGTGAGGAGGGCGAAGGAGGTTATCGCTGTCATCTGGAAGGGCGTCAGTAATGTGAATGGCCACGAGAGAAGGGAACGTACGAAGCCCAGGGCGATGAGGAGGTCATCCCAGCCGACGCGCCATTGCGGCCATGTGCGGATGTAGCACCGCGCCGAAAACGAGATGAGACCGAGAGCGAGGAGCGGGACGGTGACGCCAAAGTGGACGCGCGCGAGGTAGGCGGCGTGCGGGGTGATGGGGATGAAGGCGCCGGTCGGCATCGGCGGAGGCCCGGGAGTTGTCGAATTTGGGGCGTCCATGCCGAATGCGCGCCGGACATTGGCAGGATGAACCCTAAAACCTAAAGACCTTTGCCAGGGGGACTAATGCTGCATGTCAAGTTTGACGTCGGGAGATCGAAAGATGCAAAAAAGAAGACCAGAAAAGCGCGACTGATGAAATGTTTTCTCTTTGACCATCGCACAGACTCTGCACTGGCAGACACATCCAATCTGACCAGGGCTGAGATGCAGGCTTGAGGCACAGTCGCAGCCACGGAACACGAGGGGAACGCTACGAACCGGGATCCGACGCGGGGCGGTTAGGTAACGCGAAATGAGATTGGTGCGGAGCGCGTATACCGGCTCGCGGGCCTCTTGCACTCATTCCGGAGGAGCAACTCCTTTTGCGAATTCGTGCTGGTCGTCCGAGGCAAGTAAGAATTCCATGACCGTGGAACAATTCGATTGGAACGTGGTTGCAAAAACGTGGTGATCCCAGCCGAAGCCGGGAGGCTCCTTCCCTCGTGTCCCACACACTGCCAGGCCGCCGAAGCGGCTTCCGTCAATCGGTCCCGTACCCCCTCCAGCAGAGCACGGCACCCGCTATGAACAGCGACCCCTCAGTGGCGTACACCGATCTCCCCGCGGCATCCAAGCTGAGCCATGTCGTTGGCCACATCATTCTTGAGAAGCCCAGCCCGAGCGCACACCATCCCAACAAGGTGATGAGAATGGGCCAGCTCGGATGCCATCTGTTGTGATGCAGCACAATTGCCAGGCCCGAGACGAAGAGGATGCAGCCGTTCAGGTAGATGACCACCGGGTCGCGACTGGGGAAAATCGACGTGTTCTTGAACTCGGTCACTGCGAGGAGGATTGCGGTTGTCCCCAGGAGGCGGGCGAGGAAGGAAGAGGGCGTGGAAGACATTTGCTGCGAGTTTTTTGTTGAAGATCGTCGAAGTGGAAGAATGAGTGAAGTTGGAGGTGTGGCTCGAGGTTTGCACGGGGTGGTGGCGTGCGGTCAGGGGGTTGAGGTTCTGGGGAATCCTTGGCAGTCATCATCATGCCACTGAATCGGCTGAACATTCTCCCGACTTCAGGAGAAACCACGACAACAGTACTGAAATACCGTATTATTCCACAAAATTGGGCTTTTACTCAGACACCGTGCACGCCTTGATAGGTTTATCAAAGGCCTTACGCAAAGCCATTGAGTGCTCCTTGCACGATAAATAGGCCATAGGCTATATCCGGTAAGGCCTTTATGTTACCAAAATAGGCCTCTGCGCAGCTAACACAGGCCACCCTGCGGTGTTGGTAATGCCTCTGATCGACCCAGTGATGCGTGCACAGTCTCCGAGTAAAAGCCAATTCTTTGGAATAATACGGTACTCTCAACGCCAGTGAGAAATCTCCTTGGCCCGGCACCCGTCATGAGACTGAAGCAGGAGCTGAATATAGATAGCTCTTCAATACACAGCCGTACTACGCAGGGGAAGGACCCGGAGAGACCGCACGCAAGCAGCTGTTACCGTGGTTGCCGCGCCCTCGCTTCCCCGGATCTACGCGTCCCGGCAGACATGATGTTGTCATTCTTTTTTTCGTTTATAATAGAAAGGAGAAGGAGAAAGCACTCGCACTGGCCGGTGTAACGTGTGAGGTGTGGAAGGGGATTGACGGAAGAATCCGAAACGGGCGACTCGCTTCCCAGGCTATTAACCATCGTTGCATCAACACCAGAAGCCAGGGACAACATTAATGAAATGACACACGGTATCATAAAAGCATAATAGTTGACGTCTTGGTCTTTTGTGGGAGTTTTGGGGGCGAGAAAGGAACATAAAGAGGAGTCGAGACATGTCAACGGCAGACCTTGAACATCAGACCCCCGCTCTCCATTTCACGATCGAGTCCAACAAAGTTCCCCAAAATGAAGATCTCCGCCATCCTTTGCATCATCTCCCTGGCTCTGGGCGCCGCCGCATCCTGCCATGGAGACTGCAAGATCCAATGCAACGGCACCAACCCAGGAGGATACTGCAATGCCGAATGTGTGGGCAGATGCATGCAAGCCCGCTGCCCCGAGTCCGTTACCCCACAAGTGCCACACGACGCTTGAACATGCGCACTGACTTGTTCCAAAACCACAGACAGACACCGATATCTTCGTGTTGAAGCAGGACGAGATGGGCGCCAGCAGCTAGCAGCTTGCTCGGACCTGGCGTGCGCGTTCAGGATGCAGCGCTGTGCGGGAGGCGAGAAGGTGATGGGTGCTTGGGTTCGCCAGGTGTCGAGAGTGATAGAGCCTCTTGGTTTGCCGAACACAGCCACATCAGTAGCATCAGATTTGAAATGCATACATGCTTCTCTGGCATTCTTAGCTCCGAGGTCACGACCCGGGAGCCCTTGCAACACAGGGAAAAAATTGAGCTCGCCCTGTCCACTCCATGTCTACTGCTGCCCACCACTCCACTGGCTTTGGGTAGAGAAAGCCTGTGACGACCTGTAGGCCGCCGGTGTGGCCGGATCGGACCGACGTGTTCCCGCAGACGTCACAGTGCTTAAGGACCGTGTGTGAACTGTGTAGACACTGTGTAATCACCCTGATCACCCACGCTCCGTAGAGATCACGGTAAACGCTAAGGCTTAGTTGATCATCCTAATCACCCTGTTTTCCTAGTGAACAGAGTAATTATAGTGGTTAAGGTATAAGTTACATTTATTTTCTATAGTATAAATAACTATTAGCGTACTTACTAAGGTAAAAAATCTTTTTAATTCCTCACGTAAGTATTCGCTTTGTTAATTAATCTAACTTTAATTATATTTTACTGTATTATTACCTTTGTGTGTTACAGTGTACTATAAAGACATACGACTATTAACCAGTAAAACCCCGTCTAAAGAGGACTTGCTTCCGCGATTGCCCCTCATACCCACTTTTAGTCTGTGACCTCGGACGTACTCGAGTCTCCTGACCTAACCCTAACCCTACGACCCTGCCGATCTCCATCGACAAGGTACCGGTCGTAACATTTACGGCCTTAGTGGGAACATTTTAAGCCTTGCTTATACCGTAAGGCATTAAAAATCCCCGACACAGGCGAAAACAATAAGGCTATCATCACTAAGATCTAACCGTCTAACACCGAGTAAGGCCCCCTTGCCAAGTGCGAGTGCGAGCCCTTTACCTTCTACCCCAAAGACAAACATAATGACCAACACACTTCCCTTGCCAAACGCGCCCAGGCTGGATGGTCACCATGCAAATGGGATATCTCCAAATGGGGCAAATGGGACCCCTTCACCTACCCCATACACCGCAGCGATATCCCCATTAACTCCACCAACTACAGCTGTTACACAGACTCGTGGCGCCTCCTCGCCGATCTCCCGTCCTACTACTCAGCCCTCGCCCTTCTCGGTAAAGAATGCGAGAAGCAGAACAAGGGGCCTAAGATCTCCGGCTTTAACGTAACGTAGGTTTACCGCGGCGACTCGTACACGTACGTGTGTAATTACTCCCGGCACCATCAGTACTGCAACAGCTACGAGGCTAATCGCACCGACAAGTTTTTAAACTCTTGTTACCCGCGGATCGAGGAGGATGCCGCGTAGCAGGCGACGGGTTAGGTGCATATGGCGGCGAGGGATAAGGCGCATGGATGTGCCAAGTTTAAGGACGTAATCTGTGGGAATTTGCCCAAGCAGAATACCAAGAAGATCCCGCCCGTGGGTAGGACCGAGGGATGTGCCCTTGGCGGTGGGCGATTGTATGAAGATTCGGGACAAGTTTGAGAAGCTCAATCGGTGTGATTGGGAGAGGGAGTTGGGTTTGGGACATTGGTAAGAGGTAAGGCGTACATGGAGGTTTCAATCGTAGGAACAAAGGGCATCATTGATCAGTTATGTTATTCCTATTCACTAATATCGGAACCCTCCCAACTCCCCATGCCGTCGCTTACGGCGAACCACTCGCTCCCATCACTAACACTCCTCAGCCCATGTCCTCCTCGCTCCACAAACTCCCATTTCCAACCTCTCCATGTTGACACTCTCCTCCCCTCCCCCTTCGCTACCTTCCCTACCGGCTTCCTCCCCCCCCCTCCCTATACCTAACAACAAACTCCACCCCACTAACCTCAACATCCTCCCACCCCCTAACCACCCCCTAACCACCCCCTCCATCGGGCCCTCACCCAAATCTCCACCCCACCCATCCACTCCACACCCACCCCTTCCAACCTCCCCCCGGGAGCACCACCTTCAAATCCACCGCATCCCCCATTCCTTCCTCCATGATCCGACCCCAATACTCCCTCCACCACCTCACCGAATCGCTCCATGACAAGTCGTAGCAGCACCCGCACTTGAAGTAGATCATGCGGTTGCGCTTGGCGAAGGCGTCGACGAGGGTAAGGAAGTGTGGGTCTTGGGCGACGCCTTTCTGGATGAGTCTCTTCTTGCGGGCAACGAAGCGGTCGTCGATGTCGCCTGAGGTGGTGGAAGGGTCGTGTTTTGGAGGCTTGGGGGCGGACTTGGATTTTGGTTTTGGTTTTGGTCGTTGACCCTTCGGTTTCTGTCTGCTCTTGACAGTGTCCATTGGTTCCCATGCGTGCCGTCTGTCCTCAAGTCTCTCGGATTCCCGCTGGATCTCCTTTTCCGTTTCCCATTGCCATTTTCGGTACTCGGTGGCATCTTGGGACCAGCCGCAGGCGGTTGTGAGCTTCCTCCGGTCCCACGGGAGTGGATTGCGGTGGTGTTTTCCGCGGGGATTGCGGGCTGCTGTGGCCGGACGACCGACGATGTGGCGGGTTTGCATGAGGTGGGCGAGGGGGTCAGCTTCGACCTCGAGGGCGTGGAGTTGCCTGTATGTCATTTTGGCGCTGACGCTGGGCGAGACTCTGGGGATGGGTTGAGTGATGGCGAGGTGAAGGGGATCATAGTCAACACTTATATCAACGGCCGTGACATTGCCAAAAAAAAATAATTCACCTTGGCTTCCAAGACGGTGCTGGGCCGTGGCGTTTCCGAATCGGGAAAGGTGCGCGTGAGGACGGCGAGGACGGTGATGGGAGGCAGCCGAAGCGAATTGCCTGCCAAGCCATCACCACACAGGGGCTTCTTTCTGTCTTGGCAGATCAACACCTAATTTGGAGGAGAATGTTTATTTGCACCGTGGCATCCGTCCATTTGCAACGTAACGCCAACATCCGTAAGGCCTTCGAGGAGGCAACAGATGCCTTTTGGGGGGTAAGAGAGGCCCTCCAGGATGCAGTCGAGGCCTATCAAGGAGCAGTCCAGGCCTCTGTTGCGTCCTCGAAGGCCATATGGGCGTTGGCGTTACGCTGCAAACAGACATTCGCATGTAGAGAAGAATATCTCGAATTGACTCCAATTTTGGGCTCGGAACTCCAAAGCCCCAAGATACAGAGACTCATAAGTAAAACACTTATTCGAGACACGGAAAGTAGGAATACATCAAGGAAGAAAAAAAGAAGAGAAGTTGACCAGCCCAACTACTACCCACACTGCATCATCGGATGTCGCAGCGAGCAATCCGCCCAAAGGGTTCCCCTTCTCAAAAGGAAAGTTGGGACAGTTGGTACCGGCCCATACGGTCGGGAAACTCTGCTCGTCGTCCGGCTTAAGGGGATCCTCGAGGCCGCGCTTACTATCCCACGGTCCTCTGAATTGGCCGTCGATGTGCATGTTCCAGTTGAACATTCGCCAAAAGAGCTGGATCCAATTCAAGGGCCTTCTTCCATCCCTTTGTAGGTCCTCAATTAGGTGCATCTGAATTTGGGTATCCGGGGGATCCCCACCGGTGAAGTAGACCGTCGCGTTCAAGACGGCGGGTTTAGACCCGCCCGGTACGGTAGTAAAGTTGAGTCTCTAACCGTAGAAGCATTCATAGTCGCTCAACTTCCCCATGTCTACCTGCCCTGTGCAGCTGACGAACCATCAGTTACGGTCCGTGTTTCCGATTACCAGCACCTTGTAATACGTCCAGGAGGTTGTAGTGGCTGCATCACCAGGAAGCGCGGGCCTTACTTCAAACACTCTGCCATATGTAGCCGCCGCGCAGCTGTCCGTCATGGTAGGACCCCGACAGCCGGGTGAGACTCCGTCTGGCGGTCCTGCCGCTTTGCTTGTGGAGGCCGGAGGCGGAGGGCTGGGGATGATGTGGATGACGAGGACAACAAGTGACAAAGTCAGTTGCTCCCTTCGTTGAATTGGTCGGGTTGTTCTAGGTAAAGACAAAATTAGCTTCTCTCCTCTTGTAAAGGAACCACAAGGGGGAGACCAACCCCTTCGGGAAATTATTATTTATGATTCACACTACCTACCTACACCTCTCCTTTTCTCCCCCTCCTCCTTTTACACCTCTTCGATAATCAAATCCACTATACGTTTCACACCCTCCTCTGCAACCTTTAAAGCGCTGCTTTAGCTGTTATGTGGGAGTTAGATATCGTCAAAGTTAACTAGTCAAAGGATTATTAAATCATACGCTTCACTGGTAACGGATTGAATATTACAGCCTAAATTGTCTGCGACGAATCTGGGCACACGAAATTTTCTTTTTGGTTTCCTTCCTGGGCTGGGGTGAGCTGGGGTGATCTGTGGCTGAACTGTCCTGGGCTTCCGCTGATTCTTCCCTGAGCTAGGGTGATTTCTACACGCCGCCGCTGCACAGCCTCAGAAGCCCATTTTCGGTCCCCCCGGCCAAAGTTTCCTTTCGGATACGATCCTGCAAAGCGAAAGAGCCTCGAGCCAGTAGTGCTTTTTGAGAAAGTCATCGATGAAGCCGCCATCTTGGAAAATATCTGGGCGCTTTGTACTATCAATCGACTGCGAGTCATAGAGATGATCAACCCATTACCTTCATGTAAAGCCCCAATAAAGCGCTTTCTGTGCATGTAATTTTTACCTTTTTTTTAGAGGGGAAAACCTAATCAGGCTCTGTCAGATAGGTTGCATCAGTGCTATGATCACTGCTAGAGCGATCAGAATGAAAGAAGGATAATTTTCCTTTTAGTCTATTCTGACGGATGGCTGTTACGGCCTGCTCCAGCCAGCGCTCGCAACAAACCGAACAAACTAAACCTGACCCCCATTGCGTGCCTCTGGCTGGTTATAAGCAGTTTGGCGTAACTAAACATCCTTTCACACTCCGAAGACATCGCGGGGATAGAAAGGATAGCGAGGGCCATCTTCGGAAGCCTAGGGTACCGGGTGGCGCGCTCAATCCACCACTGGATGGGGTTCTTCACTTCATAGGGTTCCTCATTGTGGTACGTGGCAACCTCGTTCATCGCACGGAGGGCTTGAGGCGGTGGCACATAGTCATCACCAAAGAGAAATGTATCCGCGGCCCTGGGGGGTTGCGAGGGCATCTGCATGGCCGGAACAGGCACTGATTCCTTATATTTGTCCCAGTATAGTTGCTTGAGGCTGGCGATAATCTCTTGACCTTTTGCCGGATCAAGGTAGAGATCGATGAACTTGGTGCGGTATCCAGGGTATAGAATGGAGGCCGCCCAATAAACTAATGAAGCCTCACAATTCTCAATATAATCCTCTAGCTTTATAAGGCCAAGGCGGATCGTCTCTGCAATATGTGGCATTACCAGTTACCTCGGAGGGGGTGCCAGAGCCTCCAGATTAGGTGCGTTATAGCGAGCGTTGCGGTATTGTTAACTTGGTAAAAGGCTAACCTCGTTGCCATCTAGTAGATGCTGTAGTAACCTTAAGTTCCATTGTAGCCAACTACCTTATTGATCTTATTGAGTATCCGGTCGAGGTTGTGGTTGTAATGGGAGATCAATTTCTACGCCTTAAACATTAACAAACACATCAAATTGGGCTTCAAAATAAGCCTTAAGCTTGTTAGAAGCAATTGCCAGATGAATTATAATCCCATTGCCCTCAAGCAGCTTGGTGGTCAACTTCAAAGGCCGCAAAAGCTCCTCGTAGGTACTAAGAGTATTCCAATTAGTAGGCATAAGAATCTTATGTTCTACAAACATACTGTTATTAATCCACATTTACAAGTATAATCAAACACCACTTACACCTTTCATGTCCCCTCAATTATAAAGTAAATGGAGTTCCAGCAAGTATTATTATTGCCTTTTAAGTATAAGTGTCCAGCAATTAGATCTCACTTAATAGGGCCATATAAAAGCATTTAAGCCTTAGTTAAAATGCCTTTGACAATACCAATAAACTTCTATCTATATTGGGAGCTTTTGCAAATAGTGTGTAGAATTGTATATAGTTTTCCAATTGTATTAAAGTTCTTCCACTGCGCAAAAAGTTCCTTTTTGTTTTTATTATACAACTCGTATAAGTAGTTTCCGGCCGCAAGTATATAAATAAAGTACTTTTAATTGTACAACAATACTTCTTTGGTAACCAATTTAATAATGTGGCCGAAGTAATAAAGTCGTTTTTCATCTTTATGGCCCGGCCCGTCTACCAGGCTCGTAAATGCCTGGAAGGATAAAAGTGTGCGAGATTCATCCGCTCAACCGAGCCAGCCGTCAGAAACACTGCACACTGGAATTATGTGGAATTGAAGTTGTTGCAACTGCTTGATTAAATTGCTTCTGGAGGTTCTGGCCAGAGGCCAGAGCCCCTGTATTGTATATACCTCTCTGTAGGATTGAGCCTCGCAACTGTGGTGGTTCAGACTCACTGGCGTTCTGGCAGTGCCAGGCATCCAGTCAGCTTCGCTGACTAGATGGCCAGGCCCCCCCGAACCCCATTCTTTCTGATACCAGCAAACCCGCCGATGGTGCTCCGCTGTGCACAACCAGTGACAATCCGTCGATGCCCCTAGGCGCTAAACCATCAGCTGGTGGAGCCACAACACAAGCAAATACACCTCTCGACGTTATCTGTCTCTTTCACGCTGGCAAACTTTCCGAAACGGAGCCCAGGTTCGCAAGAGGCGTGCAGCAGAGCCGGAGCGCAGCCCGCTTCTCGAATTTCGCGGACGCCCATGTGGCTAACCACAGGGTCACTGCTCACCAAGTACGTGGTCCAAAACCTCGTCTGGCAATGGGTTTCCATTTGGCTTTTCATCGCCATGTTCTGCTTCACCCTGGCATTCAGTGGCTTCTTCACGGGAAATCTACGGGCCGACAGCTATCCCAGGCTCGTAGTCATTCTCATGTATCTCGTTGGCTTTGCAACCCACACGTGGTACGTCTGGACATCAACCCGGCGGTTTTTCACCCTCGTCGCCGCCGGCGCAATGTGGAGCCTGTTGAACAAGGCGTCCTTCGCCGCCAAGGATTTGGGGCAGCTAGAGAACCGACTCGCCGGAAAATGGCCCGATCCCGTCTTCAGGCACCTCGGCCGCGTGGTCAAACTTAGTGGAGGGTCCTTTCCGGCCTTGTCGAACTCCTACCGAGACCGAGATAATAGACCGTAACTAAATCCGCGCTCTGGCCTATAGTCTTGCCTGGCTTATCCGGCGGAAACGCTGATATCTTTCCCGACAACTCTTTTACGCCTTTGACGCACCTGTAAAACTTTTTGGCTATTCTTATCTAATTTAGCACTGTGTGTTCGTAGTATGTTAACTATACCGTGCACAGTTGTGGGCTTGGTTCGGTCCTTCTTGTTGAAATATTCGTTATAGACGACTAGATACTAACCACGGCTAAAGGAGGGCGTAAAGCTGATTGACTGGTGAGCTAGCCGTGGACTGTGTGGGCCTTTATTAGGGGGCAGCGGGGCGGCTATGTTGGGCACGGCCGCGTTGCTGGGATACATCATGCTATGGGTGAAGAACCCGCTATCTAAAGGCAGTGGAATATCTGAGGTGGATTTATTCTGGCTTTGGCAGCGAGAGCGGGAACCCTGGCAGGGTTGGCTGCAAGGGACGCGGGGGCAGATGATTCGGGAGTTGAAGCCAGAGGTTGCGGGTCCCGTGAAGAAAACAGCTGCTGCGCTTCGCAACTCGAGGTTGAGATTGTTGAGCAACGATAGGTGTAATTCCCCAGGCTGTCTGACACCGAGTGTAGTAAACTATGATATTGTGGCTTTCCAAGGGCAAAATTTTGTTCGGAGAAGGGTGGTTTGCGCCCCCCCCCTCCTCCCCCCCCCCAAAAAAATCAAAATGCAACCTATGTGTTGGAAACTGGTATTACCATATCCGCTGTAGGATCGACGTTGTCGTTACCGTGACATGAAACAGAGTCGCTCGTCTTAATCGGCCGTGACAACAGACCACGACTCTACCGTGAATGAAAGCTGATCCCGAGTCCTCAAGCTCTCGGGGTCTACCAAAACCCTCAGACCAACATCCTCAGCCTCGAGATTAAACACCCTGAAAATCATGTACACCGATGCTCGGTTGCCGTTTTCGTTGGTGTTCTCTTGCATCTGCGCAGGATCCGTCAGCCTCATGTTCACCCCTCATGTCGACGACACGCATCGCATCCGGATCAAGCCACACATACCAGTCGATACTGAGCCTTGCTTATAAAAAACCGCGCGCTGCAGCTCGCATTCGTCGTTGCCTTGACCTCGATGTAGTAACGCGGCCTCCTATCCGTCCAAAGATCCGCAGCAAGATATCCCTTGTCCATCAGCAGTCTTGTCAAGTCGCCGCCGGCGTCGTCGTATACAATGTCCGATGTCTCATTTCCCTTCCATGACGGGAGATCCGAGTACTCGGGGTGGCTTGCGACGTAGTGGCGTATAGTGCTCCGCCAGTTGGCTCTGGAGAACCTGGGGAGTGAATGCTGGAGTTGAGAAAGGAGTTCGAACACCTGGAAATTTATATTGGTTTAGCGCTGTTGCTTTATCCTGATGGTTGGTGAGGAAGGGGGGGGGGGGGGGCAACAAGAGCGACGATGGCCTTTTGGCTGGGTATTGTGTGTTCACTCACGAATAGCTCCCCTGCCGCACCGATCTGCTTGTCGCGTTCTATCTGACTTTTCGACCGAACGCGATACCTCTCGTTCGTCAAACCGCTCTGCTCACCGGCATCAGGAAGTGCGGAGCGCAGGGCGGCGATGTTGAAGATTCCTTGGGACGGGAAGGCAGTTGATCGAGCGGCCCTGACGACGTTTTGTAGGAGACGATAATATGCATCTTGGGGTTCTGGGCTCAAGACTTGCGTTGGGCGTAAGGGAGGTCTGGCCGATGCATATGCGCTCTGGACCGCTAAGTAGGACGAGGCAGCCGTTGGCGCGGGGGAGGCCACAGGGGACAGGGGTGTTGCCATGGCGGTAGCTTCCTCGTCGCTGGATTCGGGCTCTGTGTGGCTGGACGGGGCAGGGCGTCGCGGAGAGGGAGTGACAGGCGGTGAAACGGCAATCGCTTCAGCTCCATCCCCCGAGACCGCGGGCGATACCGGCCTGGCCGGAACCAGTGCGTTGTCTTGATCCATACCATCGTCATCCAAATTGGGAACGTTGACTTCGCCAATGCCGTGCTGGTCGAGGATGTCCTCCAGAGCAAATGGTTTGGCATTGAGAACGCTTTGGACGGCGCTGAGTGCCTGAGGTGATATCCGCTCTGTGATTTGCGTTGTTGGGTCCGTCATGAGCCACTCGCAAAGTCGTTTGGGCAGCTTGCTGTTGAAGCAGACTTCTTGGCGTCTTTCGTCCCTCGGTACATAAACCGCGAGCTCGTCGTCTGACTCTCGGAAATGGACGAGGACTAAATCTCTTTCTACACGGTAGACGTGATCTCCTTGCGTCAGCAGAATCTCGGCTGTGATACTCTCTGTCTCTAGAATCTTGGAGTTTCGAAGGAACGTGTACAGTTCGTCAAGGCTGGATTTTATCCGAGGGCTGTTGAAGAAGGCCGCGATTCTATGGCAATTTTCGTCAGCGCCAGCATCAGCAGGGGAGGA
Source organism: Podospora aff. communis PSN243 (assembly GCA_033296975.1). Taxonomy (NCBI): domain Eukaryota; kingdom Fungi; phylum Ascomycota; class Sordariomycetes; order Sordariales; family Podosporaceae; genus Podospora; species Podospora aff. communis PSN243. Next base: position 135,939 of record MU865962.1, on the reverse strand, counting down.
CCCGAACCAACCTACCGAAGCAAAGCATGCGCCTTTGCCTTGATTTGTCTTTGAGAGGCTGAGATCGGCCGCGTGGATTCTCTGTCCGCAGACGTAATTTCCTTGACAGATGCAGACAAGTACCGATTGCCCAATCCAACCCACTGAATGAAGGGCCCCAAAATGCGGAGCTCCTGCAAGCTGCAGTCGAGGAAGTTAGCGACATGGGAAAATGCCTCGCCGAGAGGTTTCTGGTCAAGCAACGAGAAGGCATCGGTCCCTCTGCGGAGGCCAACCCGTCCACCAGGAGTACGGACTGGAAAGATTCGGTTTGCCCGAACCGGCTCAGGTTCGAAGTTGCCGGGGTCTGTTGCCAGAAACGAATTGAACACCATTATGGTCTCCTTGGCCTCCGCAACCGTGAAAGAATCGTCATGCTCTGTCGTCAACTTCTCGTATACCATCGCGGCGGTCATGGTCGAGACGCCCAGCATGCCGACGAAAAACTCCTTCAGATCCCCGTAGACGCGGTCAAGGACAAATTTCCCGCCGATTGTGGTAGCGCTCGACCACAAACAGTCATGAGGCTTGTGCCAGGCAGGCTGGCCGTTGTCGTCCATCGAAAATATGAGCGCCTCTTCAGAAAAGGCTTGCCTGTATTCCGTCAGTCTCCGTGATTTGCGTGTATCGAGACCAAAGTACAGCAATTGGGTCCACAGTAGACACCTACTTGAGTTTTTCTACATCATCTCCTAGCAGACCCATGTTCATAAGGCACTCGTACAGTTCTGTCGCTCTGGGGTACCTTGTTTCATTTTCCGAGTCGTCTTTGTGCCAAGAGATTTCCGAGATAATTTCAGGCCACCCACACCTGGCATCGATCCCCAAAGTATGGACAAAAAATCTCTCCAGAGACATGACCTGATCGGGTGTAAGCGAGAAGGCTCCGCGGTAGCACGTTTGCAAAACGTAAAGCGCATTCAAAGTAACAGGTGCCGACCAGACACATAGAAGCGGAGTGGTGAAGCCGGCGTCGGCCGAGGGTGGCGGTATGTAAAGATACCTTTCGCTTTCAAATGCCGCTCTAGTGTCCCTGTGAGTAAGAATTGCGTCGGAAATTGGTTAGATCGTGCGCTCACCTGATCGTCTTACGACATTCCTGTGGGTCGCTAGATTCGTCAACCTTGGACTGCAAGTAAGTATAGAGTTGATGCATCCGCTGCGGTCTCGCAAGAGATTCCTCTGCGTGGCTGTTTGCACTGTATATGTACTGAAGCGCCACGAGTGCGAGTTCCAACCATGGACGATCGTACCCAAGCCCGAACGCCGAACCCAAGGCGCTCCATTCAAGCGCGGCTCTGGTCTCGCTGACCGAAGTCTCCAGTTCCAGCCAGGGAAAGAACTCCCCCTCGACCATGAATCGATCGCAGAGCGCGATGAGGTCTGGAAGCGGAAGGTATGTCAACTTCAAGGGCCGAAGGGCAACAACCCCTGCCCCCCGACATAACACAGGGATCTGGCCAATGGCGTCGATGATCCGGGCGTCCCGTCTAGCTTGAGAGCGGAGCGTCTCTTCCCAGTTCATCCGCAAGAGTCCCATGAACTTCTCAGGCCTGTGTTTAGAGACGTATTTGCCAGCTGGGGTGAGCTCCCCACGTCGGGCGTCATAGATCGAAACGGTCTCTGTGAGGACACAGACTTTTGTCAGCCACTGGCTCCATCTCGCTATTTCACCCTCGGTTGGGCTGGGCAGGCTCGGTGGGTCCTCGAAATAGGCGTCGTTGACAAATGAGACGACGAACCCGGGGGCACCCCTTCCCGGACCAGATCCAGGCTCCGTGGGACAAAAGAGTTGCGCCGCTCCGTAACGATCGTCGCTTCGAATGTAGATATCCGCCTCCCTTCCGTCCAGAATGTCACCATTGTGGTTGAATATTCTTAGCACCCGGGGTTCCGCTGACCCGGGTGCCGCAAAAGCCTGGGTTAGGAACAAAAACTGTAGATACTCTACGCTTTCGAAGAGCGTGAGAGGGCCGCTTTGGCACTTCCTTGCCACGAGGTTGCGAACTTCCACGGCCGAGATATTCTGGACACCCACGGCGTCGAACAGCCTCTTTCGAGACGTGTTGGCGACGGCAGCGGGGTCAACATTTCTGAGTCCAATGCCGGAGGGGATCAGCAGATCGGCCCCCTCGAGATTGGCATAATAAACTGGCCCGAGGGTTGTCGATGTCCATTCTCCGCTTCGCAGTGGCAACAATGCCAACTCCTTCACCTCCCTTATTCTTTTTTCCCACCGTTCCCTGAATGGCAAGTGGAGAAAGTTTGCAATTCGCGTTTGCCAATCCTCGTCAACTTGGGTCTTGATCCTCGAGGTTGTAGAGGCAATGTCGGCTCTTGCCCTCAGAATGTGTTCATCCATGGCCATGAAGCGCAAACCAACGTCCTTGAGTCGGTCCAGGTCGGAACTCTCATATTTCGTAGAGAGGTATTTGTGGGGGGGTATATCAGGAAGCAATGGCTGGCCATATCTGTCGATGCTGTCGGTAGTAAGCCGTAAACATTCTCCTACCCGTCGAAGTGGCCCTGGCTTGGCAGGGGCAACCACAGGGTGTAGCTGGATTTGCTCCTTGATCCTTGTGATTAGGCTCTTCCAGAATGCATCCCAGGGATAGGCATCCTGCTGTGGGAGGTACCGCATCCACTGGAATAGCAGGGTGGGATGGTCGCACATCTGAAGAACGGCCTTGACAAAGGCATCCGCAATTCCAACCGCCAGTCCCTCATTTCTGGCGGAGCTCGTAACGATGTCTTGGCGGTTGGCTTGGGTATCGAAGTCGGCGTGGATGAGGAACTTGAACCCCATCTGTCGAACAGGCAGAAAAGCAAAGAGCCATTGGTTATCCAGCACAGGCACTGACTCGATTGTCACCGGAAAGGCGAGGACGACCTCCCCCTGGGAGTAGACCCGCGAGGCCTCTTCCGAGTTCGAGTAGGTCCGGCGTTGCGATTTTGCGAGGCCTGTAGCAGTACGGCCTGTGACATGGTAGTGCCGAACATCTGTCACTATATCCTGCCCTAGTTGCGACGTCCGCTTCCTGCATACAGCCTTGGTTCCCGATCGTTCGATGGAATGGATGATGACCTTGCGTGGCGCATCTGCTTCGCCCCACTCCTCGTTGTAGAAACAAATCTCGAGCTTCTGGATCTTCTTCATAAAGAGGAGGATGGCGTCGTGGATGTCACCAAGCTGGTCGTAGATGGCCTGGTTTCTTCGTGCCCTGTCTTCCGACGATCCCCCTTCTCGGAGGTCTAGGGTGATGCGGGTGCATCGCTCGCCCACAGATGGAACCGGTTCTTCCCAAATCGGGGTTATCATTCCCATGCCCGAATCCCCTTGTTTGTGGGCGAACCGGAAGCACAAGTGGCCTGACTGGATATGAACACGGTCGGCCGCCATGAACACCGATTTGAACCCGATCCCCTTGTTGCCAATATACCCCCCCCCCCCCCCCGCGGCTGTCTTGGAACTCTCGCCGATGGCGCAAATGGCCGTTAGGTTGACGTCGTTGAAGCCATTCTCGTTGCATTCGAGAACGACATGGTTTGGATAGAGGCTGATTGTGACTTTGGGGGCCTCGCCGTGGTTGATGGCCTCGGAATAGTCATTATCCTCGGCATTCTGGAGCAGCTCGAAGATGAAGCGGGCGTTGCTCGTATACAGATTTTGGGCGAGCCTAGGTAAAAAGAAGAAGAAAAAAGAACAGACATCAGTCAGCAGAACGAGCGCGCGGCCGCCTAGCATCGGGAAAACTCACGTTATCACGGATGAGCCGATGAGCCGATCTTTCGTGGCAAAGGAAAGCTCAAGCACCCGGATTTCGGCCTCGGTCAGCTTTTCCGTGATACTCTCCCAGTCGGCCTGCTTCGGACGGCCTTGACTCTCCAAAATCTTGTCGACTAACTCTCGAGCTTCCTCCCGGCTACGCGGTCGATTCGGGGCGGCCATGACGGGTCATGCATGTGGGGAATGCTTGAGGGGGGGCGACAAGAGGTAATTGGCGTGGGGTGTTGCCGGCCATCCTTTATGTCCGACTAGGCTTGTCAACTGGAGGTTGGCGCTGGGATCTTGGGCCTGCGCCGCTGGCCTGCGCAGTCTGTCGCCGGTTAAAACCGACTGTGTTACAGAAGCCTCGTTGAACCAGCCCGCTGGGTCGACATGAGACCCCCCGAAACACATTTGCAGGGGGTGTCAGCAAATCACCAGGTGCGGGGCAACGATGGACTCTCGCATGTAACTAGCTTTGACACAGTGCCTCGGAAAAACTGGAGGAATACCATTGAAACCTCACTCCCTGCTGTATCGCCTACGTGACCATTGGGAGATCAGCTACCACGCCCTCGAACCGATAGTGACGGACCGACTCCCCCCCCAGTCCCCTACTCTTGAAGCAAAACAGAAAGGTCCGTAAGAGACAAAGCATAGATTCCAGTTTCCAGCGTCGGTTGTATGAGCGATGCGTTGAACGGAGAATGGTTGATCGGAATAGCGTCGAGAAAACGGTACTTCCTGCCAACGAACCAAAGAGACGTATGGGGCGTTGATTCCATCTGCCGTTGCCAACCGCGAGAAATCTTGGCATGGATGGCTTGGTAGATAGTCGACGACATTTTCGGAACCAAAGAAGCTGCCAAAGGCGTCCTTCAGTTTCTCTGGCCGGTGGGGGTCGTTTGAGGTCAGGGGCGCCCGTACAGATATGGTGGTATTCACGGCACCGCTAAGCCGAAATCAGCCGCTCGCTGGTCCAAGCCCTATAATAAACCCTAACCCTGCCACCTTACCACCGGCGAAATCCGTAAATATCTACAGCGGCCTTAGTGGTGGCTACCGTGCTTATTTCCAAATATTTACATTACTAGCTAATCTAATCACTAATTCACCATAACCCCTTAAACCTCTACTATAAAACAGGGCGCTAATATAATATAACTATACCACTACAGTAAAACTAACACTATAAGAAATTATTAACTACACCTTTTAAGGAGTTAAAACCCCATTTAACTTTACTTTAACTCTTTATTCCTAACCTTTTCTTTTTTTTAATACTATAAGTTAGCTGTTACGACCGTCACCTATATAAAAATAGGTTAAAACGTAAGGTTAAAGGTAAGTCAGAAATCCCAGGTATATTTAAGGTTACGGATTAAAGGGTAAGGGTAAAGAGGGGTAAACACGGAAATAAGTCCTTATAAACAGGGGAGTTTACTGAGTTCACAGTCGTATATAACTATAATACACTGTAACACACAGGGTGATAATGTAATAGTGTATAACTAAAGTTAATTTAATTAATAAAGTAAATACTTACGTAAGGAACTAAAAGAGTTCCTTGCTTTATAAGTACAACAGTAGGTATTTATACTACTAAGAACAAATATAACTTATACCGTAATTATCGTGATTACCATATTTAACAGTTAAGCGTGTTAATCAGGTTAAGTACTTTTAAAGCTGTGCTTAACATACTTAACACCTTTTAAAGGTAAACGCGTTGATCACACGGTATATCTTACTGTTTTTATACTGTCTTAAGTACTGTGATGCTGTAGAAACACGTCGGTCCGGTCTGGCTGCATTGGCGGCCTGCAGGTCGTCACATTAGCCTTTTTTACATTATAACTTCTTAAATATAGTATGTATTAGTGTTAATACTAAAACTAGTCAAACTATTAATTATACTATTTAGATTAAGTAGTATAAAATAACCTTTAATTATTTAAAAAAAACTAACGTAAATAAGGATTTTAATAATGTAGTTAAAGTGTATTATCGTTAATAACATTAAGTTTTAAGCTAATATATAAAATATCTTTACTATAATTAAAGTCATACGGCTGACAAACATAACGTGAATATATGAACTAAAGTAAATTCTTTTTTAATAGTTTTAGTAATGGAAATAATACTAAAACAGCAAGACGGTATTAAAAGATAAACTCTTTTTTTTCCTTATTAAAAACGTTATAAAATAACTGTTATAATTATAAAACCAAAAGGTTAATACTAATATACCGCTTTTAAAGACTTAACTTACCTAACAGTTAGATGAAACCTATATTACTATTATTACTAACTTTTACTAATTACAATAAACCCTTAATAAAAATACTGACAAAGAAAGTCAGGGGAATGTGGTATATCACGATACACAAGCAATTGTGGTTATGTGGTTGTATTTTTGTGTGGTGTGTGATGATGAAGAATCTTCTTCCACCACTGCGTGGCCACACAGATTGTGTGGCTGCGGCGCACAGACCATTTGCAGGTGGTCTGTGCTTAATCTAGTCTACATACGGCCTAGTGCCTTCATGTCCATGAAGTTCCCGTATCAAATACATCCCTTTTACCCTAAAAGGATAATATTTAAAAATATATTAAATCTCTATAATACTATAATATAAAGTAATATAAAGGTAATTATACTAATAAGGGCTAAGATATGATTTTTAACGGCAATTTAAAACATAACCTTAAATAAGTTACCGGTAATTTATAAAGTATTATTGATTAATTAATTAAATACTATTTCGAGACTTTAATTAATATACTGTTTAATTATCATATACTTATGTATAGTAATAACTATTAAAGCCTTTAAGGTCTTAAACCTTTTTAGGTTTAAATTTACTAGTAAGGGCTTTATTTAATATAGATTACTTATTACAATTATATAAGTTAGAAAATGAAACTAATACAGCCGTCTAAGAACCATTAATACCTTTTAAAAGCTAAGATCTGTTTATTTAAATTTTTAATATAGTAATCCTTTACTTACTATATTAGTAAAACCTTACTAATAAGGTATTTTCTTGCTTTAAAAGCTAAATGTATTAATATAATATTTAGTTATTGAAAAGTACTAAAGCCAGTCTTACCTCTGCCTTAATATATAATAATAGGTAAAATTAAATTATTAAAGCGTTTATATATATTAATATCTGATTAAATAAAAAAACCCACGTTAGTTCAAGCTTTAAAGCGACAACAGTTAAGTTAAAAGGGGTAAATAAGGTGTAGATTTACCATATTAACTAATAAAATTAAAATTAAATAATTAGTTATTATTTAAATTTATTAGTATAAAAGTTTATATAAATTATAACTGGCCATTAAGTCTCTTAGTAATATTATAACTTTATTAGTTGATATATATATATTTTGTTTTACAGTATTAGATTTTTCATTATTTTTCCAACGGTTTTTTATAAGAGAGATTTACATTATTACTTTTAACGCTCTTTTTACTAATAACAAAATTATCAAGTACTGTTTATAAAGTTATATAATTATTTCATTTAGTAATTTAATGGTTTAGAAATCTTTATAATAAAAGACAGCAATTAACTTTATTACCAAAGTAAAGCTTTTTATTTTTAAATATATTATTAGAGAATTAACAGCCTGTAAGCGCTTTTTTTACGATATTAACTTTAACTTAGGGGTAGTTATATAAATCTACTGTAATAACTTTCAAACGATTCACCTAATTATTAGTAATAAAGTAAGGGTTAACATTGAGTTAAAGTATATTAATATTTAAAATGTATAGTTAAAGAAAGAGTTTCAAAAAAAATTATTTAAAATTATTGACTTACTTATAGTTAAAATACTAGTTAACAGTTTTATTAAAAACCTTACTTATTGTAAGTTTTAAAATTTTTAAAAGATATTTAACCTTTAGGATATTTATAAATACGTATAACTTAGAAGACTATAGTAATTATAATAAATAATTATAACGATTGAAATAACGATAGTATTAATTATTACTAATAGCTTTGTCAGGTATAAACTAGATTATTTTCAAAAATACTAAGTAATTACTATTACTAGTAAGTAATTTTTTATCTTTTAATAATATTTTACTTTATAAAACTAAGAGGTATATTATAAAAGTCGCGTAGTAATAGTTTTATTTTAAGTTAACGGTTAGACTGTTAAGTCGTCCCTGTAGCCACCTATTTACTATAATATTACTGTATATAGCTTTATTTTAATTATCTTTATTTGCTTGCTTATTTTTATTTCAGTTAGAAGACTTTTAAATAAAACACTATAACAAGCTTATGGCCCCCAGCCAGCCAAAGTGGCACACCAATTCACTCTGAATTATTTGCCGCATTCCAAACACGGCAACTGCCACCCGTGAAGGTTTTTCTTTTCCACCTTCAGATGAATAGAAACAACCGCGACGATAAAGCTGTACTCATGTTTCACCTAGGGGCAACAATTCCCTCTCATCAAGATCCCACCTCCGAGAAAAAAACCCAGCAGCAAACCCTCGGGTGTTATATACGCAGCCCACTCGTCTCTTCAGAAATCACCCTCTATTGTTACCTCAGAAAACGTCCTTCCCGCCAGGCATCTCCGCCGTCAGCATAATCCGAGTCCATACCGGCCTGCTCCAACCTTCGCCCGTAGTCGCACCTTGGCGAAGTTACCTCGCCGCTCGATTCCTTCGCGTAAAGCCGCCGGCCGAGTCTTCAGCATCTGCGAACATACCTAGTAAGGCAATTCCCGAATTTCTCTCCTGTCGTTCCTAATTCTTAGCGTGCATCTTAGATACCTCATCTTGTTGAGCCCGACCTCAACAACCGACAGCCCGCCATGGAATCTCCTCCTGAGCTCTGTTGGATTTTGCGCCGCCTACCAGTCGAAATACTCCTCAAGATTAGCAAGGCATCCGAAGACTCAAGCGAGACGGCCCCCGCTGAGCATCTATCGCTCCTCTTTTCCCTTTCCGCGACGTGCCGAGCATTTCAAGCGATCTTTGAGCCCGAGCTCTACAAGTACGATATTCAGCGAAATGATTCCTCGGCCATGAACTGGGCAGCGTTCCACGGAAATCTTCAGACCTTGGAAAAGGCTGTGTCTTATGGCGCCGACATCGATGCCCGTGGACAGCATCTCGGCACATGCCACGAGGTTCGGGCTGCGGGCCGTCTGTGCTCTCCCTTGAAAGACGAGGACGAAGACAAACAGGCCACGTTAGATGGCAAAGTTACCGGTTCGCCAATTCACTTCGCCATCTATGCACAAAAGAGAGAGGGAGTCGTATGGCTTCTTGAGCACGGAGCAGACCTCGGCCAGGTGTCAACTGACATCATGTGCGTCTGTTCGGGTATGAGCAGATTCGATGAGACCTGTTACTGCTATTGGTCACCTCTACACCTGTCGGTAATCACTGGAAACAACGATTTCGTTGATCTTGTTCTGCAACACGGCGCAGAGAGTTCAACAAATGCTCTGGTCCTGTCCACACAGGGCAACAAGACGCAGATGTCATATACTCCGCTGCACTGGGCTGCTCGTCTCGGAGATTCGACGATCATCCGTACGCTGCTTCGCTACTAGCCTAAGGATATTCATACAAAGGACTCGGGTGGCAACACGGCTCTCCACATTGCGTCAGGTGGCTAGGAGGGGAGGGGGCCGCTGATGCTCAAGGATTCCCCCCTCCGCGCTCGAGAGTCTTGTACGGTCACGATCAAAACGCTGGCGAGCTTGGGCGCAAGGCTAAACGATCCCAATGACAACGGATTGCGTCCATTCGAATGTGCCGTCCAACGAGCGAACTGGGATGCAGTCTTGGTCTTGCTTTGCGACCTAGGCGCCGATCACCACGGATTCGACATCTTCGATCTTATGCATCATGACAGAAGTGGATGGAATGACGGTCCGACCCAAACGGCGCAACGAAGTGGCCCTGCTTAAGAGTTTAGTGCGTGCTGGCTTCGATATCAATGTCGCCCCCACTTGCAGTTGTTGCAGTGGCTCGCTGCTGGGTTCGGCAATCACCAGCGAGGATTTCACGATGGCCACACAACTGCTTCAACTTGGAGCTGACCGAGAGCGGGCGTCTAGGATTGTCCAACGGGAGGGTTGTAGAACGTTGATTTCATTTGCCCAAATGACCCACTGGAATCCTAAATTCTATGGTACTTGGGACGAGTGGAGGGAGACAAGGAACACTGTGATTCGCAAACTGGTTGCAATGGGAGAGCCGCTTGAGGTTCTAGAGCCCCACCCTGAGAACTATTTTTTCGAGACCTGTCCCACTCCCTACTTCACAGACGTAAGAAGGACAATCGGAGAACAGACCAATGACTTGAGCCTTCTATCGCTTTTGCTGGAGCTGGGTGCGGACCCCAACAAAAAGAATGGCCGCGGCCAGACAGCATTGCACGAGTTCTTTCCTCTGATGGCCAGCCAAAACGCCACTTGGTTCATTTCTGCTCTGCGCACACTACTGGAGCATGGTGCCTCCTTGGAATTGGCCGATAACGCTGGAATTACCCCGCTTTGTTACGCCAAGGAGGTCTTGAAGAGAAGAGATTTGAGCTTGAGGGTTTCTAAGGCAGTCCTCGCTAACATGAAGTGCTTGTTGAAGCATGCGAGACCGGGCTGTCTTTCGGATACGAGCAGAAAAGAGGCTTTGAGTGTCATGGAAGAGGCTACCTTGGCCCTGGCAACGAGAACGAAGTCATCGTAGTTGGCGACAAGGTACCCCCTTCGTCACCCGGATGCCAAGGGACGACAACTTGATAACAGAGGGGCGTTTTGAAGAGTGTGGACACGTACCTTCATAGCAGCCGAGGAGGGTCTTGTTCGAGGAAGCGTGTGTTGAGAGGTTGAGATATTGGAACGTTCATGTATTTCGTGTTGAACCGTAGTCAATAATAGCGTAATGAGGAAGAATGGAAGCTGCAATGCTGAGGGAGGATTGATGGATGATCCAACAGCTGACTCGTATGGTTTTACCGTATTATCCCGCAATATTCGCATTTCCTCGTGCCCTATGCTTGCGGCTATGCGCAGGCCCTCTGGCGAAGCTTTCGGAGCATGCACGAGGCAGAAGTAAAAGCTAATAATTCGGGATGATACGATTCCCTCCTGGATTGCCTTTCACTCTTGCTCTATGCATGCTGTCAACAGACGTCAGTTGGTTTCCCCCAAGGATTTAGCATGTGTCTACATCAGTACCTACCCAGGGGCTGCTCCATTGACGCTGTTCCGGTGTTGTGGCGGCCTGTGCGGTCCTGGGGCAGGTCCCGCTCGGGGCCGGGGTACACGGCAACGTGGGGGTCATTTGCCCGTCTTGGCTCGCCGTTGGCGTTGATGTTAGCGTCGGGATTCGCCTTGGCGGCCGCTCCTACGGCACCCACCAAACAACGTCAATCCCCTCGGGGTTACGACTGCTGAAAGCATTCTGCAGCACTAGAGAGCAAAAAGGGCAAAACAAAATGCACTGCTCTCCCCTCTCCGTTGCGTCCACGTTTCCTCTGCCGCAGAACAGTCATGCTGCAGCAGCTGCGCCCCAGTGACTGCACTCGACCGCACCTTCCCGCCAAGACCTGGGGCTGGGCAAACGCTGTCCGTCTTCATCTCGGCCCGATTCCCGAAGCGGTGTGCTAATCTTCACGACAACCTTCAGATCGGTAGGTGATCGACAATCTAGATTTGGGCATCCGGGGCATCGACGACCTCGATTTGGCAAAGACGGAGCTTTCCGGCGGACCAATTTGCCAGCGGCCGTCACCCCCGTTGGCTAGCGCGCGACTGCCTTGTGCGGAGCGGGCGCCAGCGGCCAGATTGAGAGAAGCGACAGATGAAGCGCAGCGTGGCGCGGAACCCCGTTTTGATCCCAAGATGCCGGGTCACGTCGATCGGGGAAAGCAGCCAATGGGATCAGGAAGCGTGTGATAGATCGTCAGTCTGGCGGGTGGGCGCCGGTTGGGGCTTTTGCTGACAAGGTCGTCTTCGGCAGTTTGACAGAGCAGACGCAGGACTGATTCAAGATGCTGGCACTCCCCCGATCTCTTCCCACCCGTTCTGGCTCTGCACGCACCAAGTCAACCCGTAGGGCTGCTCTGCTCTTTGTCGGTTCCCGCACCCGAGCCGTCAGCCTGGTCGATGGGTTGTGGCCGACATGGATGGCGAGGGTAGAAAGGCGCCAGATCTTTGGATTGGGTATCGGGCGCTTGCCGTTCTGGTGCCCCTATTTGCCGTCGCCACCGTCGTCTATGGAATCCGCATCTGGACTCGCATCCGCCCAAAGAACCGCCTCAACGGCGCCGACCATGCCATCACCGTTGCCTTTGTTCGTACCCCCGTCCTCATCAGCTAGGGATCCTGCTGACGTCTCCCTACACAGCTCGCGGAGTTGGCCTCCATGATCCTGACGGCCGTAGCTGTCTCCCGCGGGTTTGGACGGCCCATGTATCTTCTCTCGGCCGCCGACACCGAAGTGATCGGAATCAGCACATTCATCGTCTTCGTCATCGGCTACTGGGCGTCAACCTTTGCTCGGGTGTCCGTCGCGCTGCTCTTGATCTCCATCGCCCAGCAGAAGATATGGAGGGGAATTCTGTGGTCCATCATCGTCTTCAACATGGTGCTTCTCGTGGGGATAAACATTTTCGAGCTCTTCCAGTGCCGCCCTATCCGCGCCATATGGGCCGATGTTCCTGGAGCAAAGTGCTTTCCCCCGGAGACGGTCTGGAACCTGGGGTATGCATTCATCGCTGTCGGGATTGTTAGCGACGCCGTCTTTGCCGTGCTCCCGACCATCCTCATCTGGCGTCTCAGCCGTGACCCTGTCGAGAAAGCGCTGCTCTCGCTTCTGATGGGCCTCGGCTTGATTGCAATGGCTGCCGGAGTGCCCAAGATCACGACCATGCAGTTGTACGACACAAGGTCAGACAATGTCATGGGCGACATGATGCCGTGCTACCTCTGGTAGGTTCCCCTACGACCCTGTGCCACACACATCGGTGCTGACCAATTCGCCAGGACTCGAATCGAGGAGATCTTGCTCATCATCGCAGCCTGTGCTCCCCTCCTGAAGGCGCCCCTCGAGGGAATGTTGAACCGTCGTTTCGGACTCCCTCGATTCAGCCCCGGCGAGCGGAAACTCAACACCATCCATACTCTCCCATCGAGCCCAACAAGACAGCAAGGCTACTTCGACAGTTGGAGGGAGAAGCCTTGGCATTACTTGAAGAGCAAGTCTTCGACGACAACAACAACAACAACAACAACAACAACAACAACAACAACAACAACAACAACAACAGCAACAACTACGACGACGACGACGACCTCTGGTAGCTCCAGTCCGATGTCTGTGTAACCTATGCAGGATAGAGTTTTGTTGGCGTTCATCATGATTCACCAGTGAGTTTGGCTTTCAGAGGGCTTGGGCGTTTGGGCCATTGTTGGCCTGGTGTTTGGGGTATTGCTGGTGTTTGGAGTTTGGCGTTTCCTTCGACCATGACTCATGAGATGATTTGCAAACAACAGGACATGTCGGGATCTTCAAGCTCAGCTTTGGCGTATTCTAAAAGAGATTGTAATATCGTCCGCCAAAGGGAAGCAAAGCCCTGGCGGTGTTGTAAACTGGGCGATAAATGTATTCACATCTTCAACTGAGACAAAGACACCATTTCAAGGGGCGCTCTCCGGGAGCCATATCATGAACAAGAGCACAAAGAAAGATTGGCTGGGCCGCCCGGGCCGGGCGTTGATGCTTGTGCGGGTGATCAGGGTGGCGCGGTGAATTCTCACACTCGACGGCAGATCACCCTCCAGCACCCATCACCTCCCCTGACCATGAGGTTTCTGCCCGTATCTCAAGAAACCCGACCAAGCACCTGCTCTCTGGGCCGTCCAGTGCCTGCTGATGGCCATCGCAGAGCCGTAGCGCGCCTTCAACGCGTTCCTTCCAGCAGTCTTCTGGCTCCCTCAACAAAAATTTCTTCCGGCGCGTCTCCTCAATGCTTCCAAACCAGAAATAAAAAAAGCGCCGCGACGCGTCGCCACTTGGCCTCCTACCTATTTAACAAGTTGAATTATCTCTAGCGTTGAGATGGATCTCCCTCCTTCACAACCCCGCACGTTGGCAAGCACCCCCAAAGCCATCGTCCTCAACACCTCAAAGCCATCACCATCACCGCTTCGAATCCCTCACTGCACACTCACAAGCCTCTCATTATCATCTTCATTTCTACCCCTGAAACGCCGACGACAAAGCAAAAGCACAAGCAGACGAATCGACCGCAAACATGTCGCTCAGCACCCTTCAGGTCGGTCGCAGAGACCACCTTTCACGCCTTCCCGTCGAGCTGCTCTTCGAGATTAGCTCAGAGATTGGCAAGCACATGAAGCAGAACAGTTCATACCCCAATTACGATCACGCTTGCGCGCTCGCTGCGCTCTGTCTCACAAACCGTCGACTCAATTCCGTCTTCACACAAGTCCTCTACAAGGTCGGGGGCAACTCCGCCATGATTTGGGGCGCATACAACGGCAGCATCGACGTCATGGAGAAGGCCCTTTCGTTCGGCACCGATATCAATCAGAATGGCAAGCACCGCAGCATCGAGTATGAAATTTCCGACAAGCAATCTGACTTGGAACGTGAGGATGACAAACTTGGCAACCCATGCGGCGCACCGTTCAGATTGAACTACGGTGCACCCCCCTTTGTCTTCGCCATCATTTCGTGCCAGCGCACAGCTATTGACTGGCTTCTCGACCGTGGCGCCGACGTCCCGATCAACGTCACAGAGTATCTCGCCCACCACCCGAACTCGCCCTGGGAGCTGTCGGGAGAGCGATTCTCAATTGTCAGCATGCTATGCGAGCGCGGCATCATCTGCGATCTCGACCTCGAGATGCCCGACACGAACATGACGGCCGTCGAGTGGGCTGTGGATCACAAGGACTTCCCCTTGGCATGCACCTTCCTGGACCTGGGCGCCAGCCCCAGCCAATGGGCCTTGTACCGCATGCTCAAGTTCCTGACCAAGGATCAAGGATGGGAGCCTCAGGCCAAGGCAGGTGAAGACTTGTTCCGCAGACTTGCGGGAAAAGATGGACAAAACCTGAACGTCATCCACACAGGCCGGGAGTGGCAGCTGGGCGGCACTGACTGCACCCCCATGACAGCTTTCCTCTGCCGCGACAGGCACGATCCCCGCTGGGTCGAGTGTTGTGAACACGACGACGTCATCGTCTCTCTGATGTGCGAGCTGGGAGCAGACGTTAATATCAAGGGCCGAGGCCGCATGACGGCTATGCACTGCGCCATCTCAAACTGGTGCCACTCTGTGCGCGAAAGCATCGATCCCGAGACCGAGTATGTATGGGCCATGGGAGGGCTTGCTGTGGTCTGGCCACTGCTGAAGGCCGGCGCCAACCTGGCAACTTCCGACTGTGCCGGTAACACACCCCTCGACTACATCTGGATCTCGGTGATGAAGTGGGCAATGGCATGGAACCACGAGGATGTTCTTAAGGAGGCAAAAACCCTCATGTGCCGCCTGGTTGAGGAAGCCCAGCCCGGGTGCATCGATGACGAGATGAAGAAGGACGTGGACAAGCGCCTTGATATTTGCAACAACTGGGCGTCCTCTTATATTCCGGACTTCGAGGTGGAGTCAGAGGACGCGTCAGACGATGATGCAGAGGCCTCAGAGGAGGAGGAGGAGAATTCAGAGGTGGAGGAGGAGAATTCAGAGGTGGAGGAGGAGAACTCAGAGGCGGAGGAGGACGGCGCTTGAGGCATCACCGGGAATAAGCACAGGGAAGGACCGACGTGTCTGTAGACATAGTCACGACTTTGGGCACGGGAATGAGCAGAGGGCAGGATCAACCTGTTTGTAGGAATAGTCACAACTTCGGGGACGCACTAACGGAAAGGAGCACAGGGTAGGATGAACTTGCATGTAGTTATAGACACAATGTCGGGAGCGCATCAACCACTATGCAGGGCCGTGTCTCCCGGCAGCAGCATGTAGACCAGGAATCAATTGACACGGACCGCTGTTGATATCTCGGTGCCGGCCTTTGTCAACAGTGCAGATGCTTTGTTTAGTAAAGCAGGAGCCCAAATAACCTGGTAGTGAAGTAATAACCCTCTTAGGTGAAGGATACGTCTTGTTTAGTGAAGGTGAAGGACATCGTGAGATTGTCATTTTCAGTGCGCTCAATTGCTTTGCGTCAAGCTCCGGACAAGACCAGGAATTCCTTGGACGAAACCCACAAGAATGCTGACGAAACCTTTACTTTGCGCGCAGTCTCCGAGCGGGGAGGAATCAGGCGGAACATCACGTCGTCATCGAGAAACTAATTAACCTCGTGGCTTCCATCCGCTTTGGCACTTGCCCTTTCCAACGAGAAAACGAATTGCTTGGCGAGGACCTCTCGCGGTTTCCTCGCCTCTTCCACCCCAACCAATTCACCATCTTCCACAAACACCACCTTCCTCGAGGAAATTACAATTGCGAAGCGTCACGCAGTCCATCATCAAGTGGCTCGTCGCCTCGAAGACTTTCGATCTTTCTTCACACCTCTCCTACCTCCACTGCTCTCACCCAAGTCGCTATCACCGAGAAACACTATCTTTGTCAAGGAAAATCGCAATTGCGAAGCGTCGCGCACGACCATCTATCAAGTGGCCCGCAGGACTTTCGCTTCTTCGCCTCAACAAAATTCGATCTTTCCTAGCGCTTCTCCCACCTTCACTGCTTTTACTCAGCTCACCATCTTCCCACAAACACCGGCTTGCTCGTGGAAAGCGAAATTGCGAGGCGTCGCGAAGCCCCTCCAACTGACCCACAGCGCCTTCACTTCTTCGCCTTGAGGAATTTCGATCTTTCCTCGCGCCTCTGTTTCCTTCAAGCGTTTCGCCTCTCGGTTTTGCAGAAGGAATTGCGCAGCCGTTGTCGCAGCCGCGTCCGGAAAAACTCAGCTCCTCTCCGCCCCGCGCTTTCTGCCCTCGGGTACGACATCAAGATCGATTAGAACAGTCAGAGTTTCTATCCTGCAGGTATGTCTCTTCCATGCCTTTGTTCTCTCCGGCAAGCCCAGCCTTCCGCGCGATGACATCTTTCCGTCCAATCGAGACGCTGCTGTTCATGGCTGACCACAATGCCCTTCCAGTCCGCGATCCCGACGACCAAAATGGCTGCGACCAATCCCGGCGGTCGCGATTACCTTACGCGCCTTCCCACTGAGCTCCTCCTCGAAATCACCAAGCACTCGGAGAGTGATGACGACGCAGAGGGACACACCGAGTTCCTCTCAGCACTGAGCCAAGTCTCCTCCAAGTTGAATAATGTCTTCGAGCCCATGCTCTACGGGTTCCAAGCCAATGGTCCATCGGCGTTGGTCTGGGGCGCCTTTCATGGAAGAATCGACGTCATGGAGAAGGCATTGTCCTATGGTGTTGACATCGATGCTGAGGGTCAACATTCTGGCGTAGAGAAGCAACTCGAGAAAACGTTCTCGGTTCTAAAATCCTGGGAAATATTCCGCTGCGCACACAACATAGGCCCGGGCACTGCGCTAACGACTGCAATACTAGGCGGCCAGGAAGAGGCGACGCAGTGGATTCTGGGACGTAACCCGGATATCGACAAAGGGGTCAAGCTCAGGCTCGAAGAGTGTCCCTGGCTACCTCTTCACTTGGCAATCGCATGCGGTCAAACAAGCACGGCAAAGCGCCTATTACGTAGCGGGGCAAAGCTCAACGAAGTATGCTCAAAGCGGTTCTTTCCTCTGAGACAATTCACTGCTCTTGAATGCGCGGTGTTCTACGCCAAACCCGACATCGTCCAACATTTGATGAAGGAATATGGGGCTGGAATTGCTTCGGAGGAGTTCAAGGGGCTCTACTGCTGTCCATGTTGCGGCGGGTTGGTGTAGTGACTCCTGGAGAGAGGAGGACGAGTCCGGCTTGTTAAGGGATGCTGTGGAGATCATCAACATTATGGGGGAGGCGGGCGTGGATTTGGATTGCCTCCGAGCTCTCGGTCCTGGCGGTCGTTGATGTCACCCCACTAGAAATTGCTTGTGAGGATGGCAACTGGGAACTTGCCCACGCGCTCATACCCAACGGCGCCGACTTCTCGACGCCTCACAGCCTTGCGACCAGTGTGACGTTTGAGAACTCAGGAAGAAACTTCCTCTCCTCCCCGAAGTGGTGGGAGAGGGAATTGAGGCTAAGGATGCCCTTGGTTCAGTTGCAGGTCAAGCTTGGACACTACGATAGCAGCGTCCTAGAACTGGCCGTCGATTGTCAGGACTACGCCTATGCATGCCCGCTTCTGGACTCGGGCTTGCCGCCCACTCTCTCCGCTCTCTCGTCCCTGGCGGCCAATCCAGATGATCATCAGATGGGGTGGGGAATAACCGAAGCAGACCATATTTTCCAGCTATGCTTGGAAAAAGGTAGAGGGAAGTTGAACTTGAACAAAATTGACCAGGACCATGGGGAGACTTGTTTCAACCTCTTCGTCAACAATCAACTAAAGGTGTTTGAGATCCCCAGAATAGCGTCCAGGCAAAACTCAGTCATATCCCTGATGCTTGATACTTCTGCTAGCCCCAACGCTACCGATTCGAAAGGGAGGACGCCAATCATGGGAATTCTTAACCTTTATCGCAAGGAGGCCCGCGGGGAACTGCATACCCCGGAGCATGTGGAAGAATGTGGCGATGAGGCTTGGTGCCGCTCTGCAATTGAGCTACTCCTCAAGCACGGCGCATCATTGGATATTCGGGACAAATCTGGACGGACAGCGGTCGACTATGTTATCCGGATCGCGGAGTGCGACGAACAAGAGGAGATCGCCATCGAAATTCTGCGTTGCCTGTTGGCTAATATAAAGCCGGCATGTATCTCGGAACAAGAAAGGACACGAGCGGAAGCGACGATCGGCAGCATTCTTGTGGGAGATGAGTCGCTTGTGATCTACAAAGAGCATGATGACTAAGATGATGGCGAAGTCTCCATTTCTTTGAAGGAATCCAGTGGAGTGTGGGTCGGTGGCAGTGCGTGTTGGCCGGGCCCAGACGGTTTGGGGATTGCGACGACGAGGATTCTCTGTGATGAGTCTGGATGATGGTGTACTGTTTTAGCTATCTCTTTCCCATTATGTAGGAAATAATGTCAGGTTTCTTGTACTTCAATTGTCCATGGTGAAGCAATCTGCAACAGCTCTTTTACTTCCGTCGCTCTGAGTAGGACCATGGGTATCATTCCCTCCGTTTCAAGGTAGGGTTGGACGCCTCCGGTAACTATGAGGCGTTTTACAGTCGTCCGCATAGCACCTCGTCAAATGCATTTCAAGTGCCTTCAGGTTGCTTGAAGATAAGGTCGCTTTCAATGCAAGCAACAGAACGCCGATACCGCTGAGGGCCTTCTTCGAGCTGGGCGCATGAGTTTCTCCACGGGGCAGGCGGCCCTTTTCTCCGTGCTCAACCTCGACCCTTCCTCTTCCATCTTTTCGCGACCGACTTGGCCTCTGACAGATAACCGTGAAGTCCTGCGGTTACTCCATCACAATAACCCGCTACTGCAGCACGGCGAACCTTTTCCCAGGCCTCCCAAGAAGATGCCTTTGACGCAAACAGCAACTCGTATCCCACTTTGCCAGGGGTAAATGGCCGATCATCAAGGAATCCGGAATGAAAGCCCTAGCTAGCCCTCGAAGGATGAGGCACTAGCCCTCGACCCAAGTCCATCGGGATTTCGTTTCCCTTTCCCCGGCGTGATACCCACGCTACCTACCATAGTGGGATATTGTAGGAGCGGACACGGCATGTTGACCCCCTGTAATTACAATGGATTCAACATGCGATGTTGAGCCAACACGGCATGTTGCAGCGCACCCATCCAGGGGCCCCTTTGATTGGCCGAAGCAACCCTGGGGTTGTGCCTTCCTCAGATCGCACACAGCCTACATCAGTGGCAACAAGAGCAGTGGATTTCAATTCAATCAAGCGGGCCAGTGGCCGAGCGGTCAAGTGGCCGTTTTGCTTATTGAAAAAACCTCTGTTCACTTCCTCGCTGTGTTGTTTTCTTTCGCGCGCTTGAGGCTATTCGCAACCACTTGTTGCGAAAAGCTTCCAACGCGCACCCCCTTTTGCGTGTGCAGCCAATAACCCTAACCCTTACGGTTCTGGTCCGTGCGCAGGCCATCCAGCCAATCAGAGGCCTCTATTCAGCCACCCGCTGTAAAACATTCGATGTTGCCCTGACACGGCATGTTGCATAACTGTGTAATATTTTCGACACACCTGTAGTCGCCAGCCTCAGGCCCCCACTACGGTACTCACCTTACCTAAGAGAAGTAGCCGCCAACGTTACATTAAAGTCGACAGTACCCGGTGACAGTCTCACCAATCCGGTCAAACGTTTGCGCTCTGGCACTGTGCCGCAATCCCTCGTCCCACCTCGCCTCCACAACGACGGGATCCCGACTGATATTTCCGGGAACCAAAAACTCGTTTTGGGAAAGAAAGAGTGGATCGCGCTAATGAGCCTGCCAAAACTCCAAGGCAGATTCACCGCGGCGCCGCGAATCCTCCTCGCTTCGAAGCCTTACCCGCAGAATTGAGACGCAATTTCGGACGGTCATGACAAAGAGACGCTGGAGGAAGTTTTTATTGGGCGCTCCCACTTTTACTTTGACAATGCTATTCTAACCTCAGCGCTAGGCCCGGCGGACTGGAGCATCAAAGCGCCGACAGGCGTGCCTTTGTTCGGCTTCAGATCACGGCTCGCTGGGTTATTGACGTCGAGCGCAAGGCTTCTCAAGACGCCTGCGCTAGCACGGACGGGGGCATATGTTGCGTGCTTCATGAGGCCGTATACATGATCGAGAGGAAGAGAGAGCGCCGATTTCGTGTATAAATTCGTCCTCCCTCTTCTCTTCCTCCGACCAAACAACACAACTCACCACCATCGCAGCTCAGCAGCCTTCCAAGCAACAGATCAACAACCACCAACACCAGCTCACGAGCTCACAATGAAGTCCCTCATCACCCTACTCCTCCCCACCCTCGCCTTCTCCGCCGCCCTCACCCCCCGCCAAGCCCACGACCCCAACCTCCCCGAAGTCATCCGCGTCTACCGCCAGGAAGGCGACGGCTGCCCCGCCAACACCTTCTCCGCAGCCCTCAACAACCAAGGCAACAGCTCCGTGCACGGCCACACAGCCACTATCCTCTTCGGCAACAACATCGCCGGCATCGACCCCATCCGCGCCTCCGACCCGCGCGGCTACTACTGCAAGTTCGTCGCCGAAGCCCGCTTCCCGCTCGGCTGCTCGACCGCCACGTTCCGCTCGCTCCCGCAGGGCTTCGCCCAGATCGAAGACGGGATCCAAGCCAAGATCACAAACCAGTACGTCATGGATCCTACGACTGCCGGTCCGGGGTTCGGGCAGCCTGCCGAGATTGTGCTCAAGAGCGATCGGTACGGGCCGGGAATGGGCGGGGACTTTTACAACGAGACGGGTATGGAGAGGAGCTTCTCGTTTCGGCAGAATATCAGGACCGAGGGGGAGAGAATTATTCGGTTCACATCGGATGTGCGCTACTTCTTGACGGCGACGAGCGAGCGGGAGAAGTCGTTTATCGTGGTGGATGCGTGGATCTTGACGCTTTGGGACTTTGGCAAGTGCTAGATGTCCTACTGCTGTGTGTCAGCAATCGGGGTTTGGTCGCCGTCAGTTCTGCGAAGTGTAGGGGAGGCGGAATTGGGACGTGACTGAGGGTTGTGAAAGAGGTAGATTTCTTTTGATGAGGACGCAGTTGTATCTCTTGATCGGTATCTCGGCTCAAAATATACAAAATTGGGAGGACATTGGCCGGTCTATGGTGTTTCATGCCGCTAGGCTCAACCACAGCACTTCAAAATATTCTTTCTCTTGATCATCTACGGCGGAACCTTCAGTCCCACGGCGCCGAGTCGCTCGTGGGCTGGTCGTTAACCTCATCAAAGATGTCGAAACCCAAGTGACGGCTGGGGTCCAGGAATCGAATTGGGCCGCGCTCCGCCCAGAGATTGTTAACAATATCGTAGAGATCCTCGGGAAGCCGCTGGATCTCAAAATTCTGGATCATATGATGCTTCTGGACCGACTTCGGAACAACCGGTATGCCCCTTTGCACCAACCAGGAGAGGCAAACTTGTGCTGGCGTGATGCCGCACCTCTCTGCAACTTTGACGATCTTGGGGTCTTCGGTTGGGAATGGCTCGTCGGGATGACCTCGAACCACAGGGACCGGCCGGCCCCCAAGGGGCTGGTGCGCCATTAGGAGAATGCCGTGCTTGGAGGAGAAGCTGAGGAGCTCTTGCTGGGGAAGATACGGGTGGATCTCAACTTGGTTGACAGCAGGGGTTATTCTAGCGACCTCGAGGATCCTCTTGGTCTTCAGCACGTTGAAGTTGGAGAGACCTGATTGTGCGTCAGTAGCTTTATCCAGCGAGTCCGAATGAGCCCTGATGACTGACCAACGGACCGAGCCTTGCCCGAGTCGACGAGCTTTTCCATTGCCTGCCAAGTTTCGGGATATCGCCGAGAGAGATCGTAATCCACAAGGGGCTGTCGTTTCCGGGACTGTTAGATCAACTCACTGTAGGCATTTATGGAGTGGGTTGGGTGCCTTTCCGTTCCCGCTGGGATGGCGGACCGTGTTGTTGCTCTCATCCGCCTTGTAGGCGTGGGGGACTTTGTCGAGTTAGCTGACGGCGGCTGGTTCGAAAAGGGGCTTAAAAGGGGTCTTACAATGCATCAAGTACAAATCCACTGCCAACCAGTCAGCGCTTCCAAAAGCCCCTCAACGTTGTTACTCTCAACATACCGTAGTCCAACCCCAGGTCCTGCAAAGACCGGTCCAGCGCTCTCTCGACATCGGCGGGCTGGTGCCAGGTTTGGGACAACTTCGAAGTGACATACAGCTCTTCCCTCGGGATTCCACTCTCACTGATCGCCTCACCGATCTCCTTCTCGTTCCCATAAGCGTTTGCACCATCGATATGTCGATACCCCAGCTTCAAGGCTGCAAGGACCGCCTCTTTGACAAGCGAGTTTCCGCTTTCGCCTTGGAAAGTTCCAAGGCCTACGGCAGGCACTTTGGTGCCGTTGTTGAGGGTGAACGATGTCGGTAGGTCCATGCTGATATGGGTCAATCCAGCCTAGCAGATGGCGCGCTCAGTGGGGCCTGTCTTCGAGCGAATGCACTTGGCCCGCAAGTGCCGTGTTTTCGCTTGCTTGGGATTGGCAGGCGATCGCGAGTTGGGGGAGGGAAACCCACTGCCATGCGCGTCGTCTTGTGGTGACCTTTTAGAGGCTTTCCGTTCGCGCGGAACGCGCGGGATGAGTAGTGAATTTGTTGTCAACAGAGAAGCGCCGTTCCGACCCGGGCGTGTGTGACAACCGGATGATTGGGACGGACCCGCATGCAAAAGGATGCAAACCCCGCACGAAGGCAGAAGTTGGCCCCCTGCAGAGGCCATTGGGTTCAGTCAGCCATTGGCGGGGATTACGAGTCCGGGGGCAGCAACTCCTCAAAAAGTCGGGCGTCCTTTCCCTTGGCCGCGTGGAAAGGTCAGAAGAGCACCCCACACTACGGCGAAAAGCACACTCGATAGCCTCCTTCTCTCCAAACTCAAATATGGGATCGGATGCTCATGAGGTTGATCCGAATGTTCTCGATGGCAAGTTTGTCATCCATTACGTCTACATCCACACCCTTTCGTGACATCGATTGACAACAGTTTGCATCACAGTGCTCCCTGACGTGGAAAAGGTGCTGAATGTGTCGCATCATGGGGAGTCGGCTTGGGCGAAGGCCTTCCGCATCGACGTTGGTCGAATTGACGGCAGCGAAGAGAGCTACTTCATGAAAGTCCGCGCCGGATCAATTTGCCCCTCGTCGGGCCCTCATGCTGAAATCAGCAGGTATCCGTCGGTCACCATGGACGGGAAGCTCTGAAGGGCGAGTTCGCGGCCACCTCGGCCATATACGCGATCACACCCGACTTCTGCCCCAAGCCCATTGCCTGGGGAAGCTTCCAGCATACGCCTGACGAACACTTCTACATCTGCAAGTTCTACAACTTTGGCGAGGGTGTGCCCGAGCCTGTCTCGTTCTGCGAGAAGCTTGCACGCTTGCATTCGAGCCACACATCGCCCGAGGGCAAATTCGGATTCCATTGCACCACTTACAACGGAAACCTGCCCCAGGACAACACGTGGTTCGACAGTTGGGTGAAGTTCTTTGACAATGGTCTACGCCATGTCCTCAACCTCCGTGAGGAGAGAGGTGGCCCGAGCGAAGAGTTGAATTCGTTGCTCCCTGCGCTCTTCGGCAAGGTGATTCCTCGACTTCTGCGTCCGCTGGAGACTGGTGGTCGCAAGGTTGTTCCAGCTCTGGTGCATGGTGATCTCTGGTGCGGAAACGCCGGGATCATCGATGAAGACACCGAAGAAGGGATTGTCTATGACCCCTCCAGCTTTTGGGCCCACAATGAGTGTATTCAAACCTTTCGTACTCCGGCAAGGGTTTTGACGAACTGACATGCGCTCACCTGTAGACGAGCTTGGGAACTGGCGACCTGAACGAAACCGCTTCACCGGACTTTACTTCGAGTGCTACCATTCCCACATCGCTAAGGCAGAGCCGGTGGAGGATTACGACGACAGGAATGCCCTTTACGGACTGTGAGTTCTCAATTCACCCGGTGATGCCCCTTTGCACACTAATTTCGCGGCTCCAGAAGGTTCAACCTGCACGCGGCGACTTTATTCCCCAATCACGAAGAATTTCTTCAGATGTAAGGGTCTCGAAGTGAACATGGACTATGACGTCTCTCTGTGGCTAAGACATGTAATATTAAACAGGGCCATTGACGAGATCCGGCGACTGACCAAGAAGTTCGACGGATACACTGAGGAGGATGGAGCGAGGACTTCGTGAAGGCCGAAATCATGATCGGTGTCGACAACATCCCGGCCTTCCCTGGGCCGTGGTTGAACAAGCAGTTCCCAGGCATCCAAATAAGAAGCAGGAGAAGGAGGAATGGATCCGGATAGGGGGCGAGCGTGTTGGTGCTGTTTCGCAGGCTGTTACTATTATCAGACAGCTGGGGTCCGTCGCCTCACAAATAACAGACCTGGATAAGATTTAAAGGTGCTTTTATCAGGAAATCCGGCTGAGGCCCCAATGGCCTGGAAAATAACGCATGTTGGGACGGGTTCGATGGCGGCTGGTTCTCTCCCGTCACTGGGGAGGAAACCGTGTGAGAAAGCCCTATGCTCCTTTCGCACTGTTAGGAATGCACCTCGTTTTTTTGGTGGCTGCGAGATGCGCCGCATTTGTTCTTTCCCGCAGAGAGGTCAGGGGTCTTTGCTCCAGGCTGGGGTAGCTTGGCGGGGCCAGGCGGCTAGAGCCTGGCCGAAGCAAAGTTCCGTCTCTGCCTCCAAGAAACAGTCTTGCCATTCACGCAAGGCTCTTTCGAATGCGCAGACCGCGGTCCCATCGTCGCATCCACAACCCGACAGATGCAGGGAAGGCCTTTAGTGGAGGATAGAGCTGTTGCAGTACTCGCGGCTTGTCTTCGGACAAGTAAGCGGGGGCGCTTCAATGAACTTGGTAAGCACCCAACGTCGCGAGGCGCGCCGGGCGCTCCGGGTGCCCCACCGTTCCCGCCCAACGGCTGCCTTCTCTCCGCTAACCATTGTTCCTCAAGCAGTCACGCAAAACGTCATCGTTCGGTGGGATATTCTCCGCCAGCGGAGCCGACAAGTCTTCACGGACAGGAATCGTTCGAACCGAAACTGCCAACTCTCTCTCCATCTCCTCGCTCGAGCTTGCCGATAGCGAACGAGGTCCACTTGGCCTCACGACTCTCTACGACCCTGCGCCAGTAGCGCCGACAGCCGATCTCGTCTTTGTCCACGGCCTCGGCGGAGGAAGTCGCAAGACTTGGTCTTTTTCGTCCGACATCTCACACTACTGGCCGCTGGCCTGGCTCCCGACCGACGATGACTTCGCTGACGTGCGAATCCACACGTATGGGTATAAAGCCGACTGGGGCGAGCGGCGCGAAAGCGTCCTCAATATCCACGACTTCGCCCAGTCGCTGCTCGGCGAGCTGCGGAACCACCCCGGCGTCCGTCGAACGGCCACCCGCATCGTACTTGTTGGCCACAGCATGGGAGGATGTGTGGCCAAGATGACATACATCCTTGCCCGCCAGGATCCATCAGCAGCAGACATCGCAGCGCGCTTCCACTCCATCTTCTTTCTAGGGACTCCACACCACGGCTCGGATATGGCAAGTATGCTGGAAAACATGTTGACGGTCGCTTGGGGGAAGAAGCCCTATGTGACAGACCTGGTACCCAACTCGAGAGCCTGCCAGTCTATCAACGATGCCTTCCGTCATTTCGCACCGCCTCTGCGTCTGTGGTCTTTCTTCGAGACCTTACCCGTTCGCGCTGCCGGCCTTGCGAGCCGGGTCGTTGTGGAGAAACACTCAGCTATCCTCGGATACGCGAACGAAGAGAATGCTGCCATGGACGCTGATCATCGACATGTCTGCAAATTTGACACGCCTCTAGATCCGAACTATAGGAAACTGCGGAACGCTCTTGTCACAGCCATCGATATGATCAGATCTGGATTGCCTCTGTTGGGCTCCAATCTGATAAATGGCAAGCCCGACGAGAGCAACGATCTCACCGGGCCAATCCAACTGCCCATCTCTAACTCACTGCCCATTGCTGAAACGAAATCGCGCCTGCGCTCCTTTCTCAGCATTCGCGATTCCTTTGAAGACGACGACCTAGCCACGCTTCACGTCTTCAAACAGCCTGGCTCGTGCCAGTGGTTCATGGAAAGGGGTTTCTTTTCATCATGGAAAGTCAATGCAAGCCCCGGAATCCTTTGGCTGGTCGGGAGACCCGCAACCGGAAAGTCGGTCATCGCCAGCCACGTCATTGAACAGCTCAGGGAGCAGCCAAAGACATACTGCAGCTACTTCATCTACAAACATGGCGAGATGGGGAAGTCAACACTGAGAGACTGCTTCAAGTCTCTGGCATTACAAATGTCTTCTCAGGACATCCTTGTTCGAGAAGCGCTTCTCCAACTGGCGCAAGACGGCCTCGTCTGCGACATGACTGATGACGGCAGTATCTGGCGTCGCGTTTTTACTGGCTGTATCTTCAAGCTTTCGTCCATCTCTCAGCACTGTTGGGTGATGGATGGCCTTGACGAGTGCACGAACTTCAATCATCTTTTCACCAAGAAATTTCTCACCGCAGTCCCCAAGACGCTACGCCTCTTTGCAACCAGCCGCCCCCTCCAAGAGGTTGAGAGAGGCCTGAGCAGTCTTGGCCCCACCCGATACAGTTTGCAGGTACTCTCCGACTCGGACACTGTCGACGACATGCGGCTCTTTTTGTCAACTCGCCTGGAGGAGCTGGGGCGCCCAGAAGATCCTGAGGACCGTAATAAGATGTGTGGGAAGATTCTCGCAAAGTCTTCTGGTTCATTCTTATGGGCACGACTAGTACTGCAAGAATTTGAGAACACGTGGACCGAGGAAGCCATGGATGCTGCGCTCCAGGAGGTTCCCGCAGACCTCCAAGACTTATACTCTCGGATGATGCAAACCATCAAGGCCGATACGCAAAAGCTGCAGCTCGCCAAGTCGATTCTGACGTGGGTTGCCCTGGCATCGCGGCCACTCTCGACTTTAGAGCTTCGCAGCGCTGTCAAGCTTGACGTCAACCAGACGCTCCAGAATGTCGCCAAAAGCGTACCTGATGTTTGTGGGCAGTTCGTGTTTATCGACAAGGATGAAAAGGTACACCTGATACACGAGACCGCGCGAGAATTCCTCGTTGCCGAGGAGCCGACAGCGACGGTCGACGATGCACTCAAATCCGAAGAAATCCCCTTCGTGACCAAGAAAGAGGGCCATACAAGGCTTGCGTCGCTTCTTCTCCGCTATCTATGCACTGAGGGTCCCAAATCACAACTGGGTTCGGCACAGCAAGGGAGTATACGCACGAGGGGGTTTGCTAGAACCAACCCCATCACGGCAGCGGCTGATCTGAGCATGCTGAACTACGCATCGAGCTTCTTCTCGCACCACCTGTATCGATCGACATCTGAGAATGACGGGTTGGCTGAAGAATTGGTTGTATTCCTCCAATCCAGCACTGTTCTGACGTGGATCGAGCACGCCGCAAAGCAGGGCGACCTATCCGACGTCACACGCACCGCCATAGATATACGCGAATACCTCGCCCGGAGGATGAAGTACATCGCTCCAACTCACCCAACCGTCCGAATTCTAGATCAATGGGTGACGGATCTCATTCGCGTCGCTGCCAAGTTTCGAGCACAACTACTCGCAAGCCCCTCTTCGATTCATCACTTGATACCCCCCATGTGCCCTTCTGAGTCGATCATCTCCCGCACTTTTGTCAAGGATTCCAAAAGGGCCGGTCCAAATACGACTACCTTGGTGGTCAAAGGGGTACCGCCAGGGACCTGGGATGATTGCCTATTACGGGTGGATTTCCAGAAGGGCCAAACCACATCCCTTTCTCATGGCGAATCGTTGTTTGCGATTGGGCTCTCAACTGGCTTGATTTCCATTTACGATCCCGCATCTGTTCACTGTCTCCGGCGATTTACACATCCAGAACGCGTCAAAATTCTCCATTTCGGCCCTGATGACGTTTACCTCGCCTCCTGTGGCGCAAAGCACCTGTGTGTATGGGATCCGAGGTCTGGGGCCATGACGCACTCGTTGCCATTGAGCGCGCCACCACTTGCCCTTTCTTTTCTTGGGAAGGATGAACTTCTCTGCGCTTCGCAGTCCAGCGAGACAACACACTGGTATGACAATTTGCATTGCAAGCCCCGAAAAGTCGAGAAGGGGTGCTAATCAACTGGCCTGTTTGCAGGAGTCTCGCCACCGAAGAGCATACTACACTCTCGTGGAAAGTCAACGACGATATCGAAAATGATGGGTACGGAGAGCTTCCGCTTGTGCACGATATGATTCCTTCCCAACCGCCAGGCAGAGTGGCATTCCTAACAACTGATAACAACGATATCCCCGTGATAATGGCCGTTGGCTACCGAGCCCATCCTGTACTAGTTTGGAACGCGCTTGATCTACAACTTCTCGGTGTTTGCGACCCTGGGATCGAGAACAACGGCATCGACTCGATGGTGTTTAACCCCAACCCAGAAATGCCTGCACTAGTGGTTTCCTATCAGGAAGGTAATCTCTGCGTGTTTGACTACACCGACATGAATCTGCAGACCCTAAAACCTCAGGTTTATGCCCACAGCATCGCGTGCTCATCCGACGGGCGCAGTCTTGTGACCGGCAGCAACCAAGGCCTCATCGAAGTATTCGACTTCGACAGAGGGAACGATGGGTTAATTACCCTGGTTCCAATTTATCGAAGCAGCCACCCTCTTGATCAGACAATTCGTGGCGTCGCCTTCAACACCGACGGCCTTCGAGTCATTGACATCCGTGGCAGGCAAGGGCGCGTGTGGGCGCCTGCTCTCCTCGTTAGGAAGAGCGACAGTGATTTCGAGAACTCCGTCGTGGACAGTGCCCCGGGCGATGCATCCTCCCTTCTACCACCCAAACCAATGGGTGTGGTGCACTCGCTGGCCAATCCGACCATCACGAGCCCGTTGAGGGCTACGCTTGATGGTCGGTTCATCGTCGCCGGTAACAGCAGCGGCGAGGTCATTCTTTTCTCTACCGCCGATGCGTCACTCGTTTCTGTCCTGTTCCAGCATGCTCGCGGGACATCTGTTGTCGACATCACACTCGGGGAACCACGCAATATGGTTATTTCAGCGGATGATTCGGGCCGCATCTTGATAGCGGAGCTCAGTGCCCCTATGTCCAGAATCTTCGAGGTCCCGAAACCGCAGCACGCAAGGACTATCCTCGACCGACGGTTCGGAACGGCGGTGGCACATCTGCTCCTCAATGCCTGCATTGACAGACTGCTCGTTTGCGGACGCCACAAAGACGAGCTTTGGGAAATACCTAGCGGAAAGTTCATCGCAGAGAGACCACATCACGAAACAATCAACCCGATCGACAGTTCTACCGATCAACAACCGTCTCAACTCCCCTCTACCTCGTCTACATCAGTCTTGACCTCCTCATCTGGAAGACATAACTCAGTAATTTCGCTCGGAGCGCGCTGTCACTCGGCGTTTCAGCATCCAGCCAGGGAAGAATGGTTCATCCTGGCCGCTGGCGATACTGCCCGCGTACATGCCTGGAGCGACTTTGCCGAGCAAACCTCGTCCGAAGGCATTCGACTTGAAAGAACCCCGTCTCAGGGGGGTTCGGTGCCCGAATCGAGCGGTAGCCCCGAGCCGGATATCAACTGGCAAGCCGCAACCGTTTCCTATCATTCAGGGCCAGGGTTCATCGTAGAAGCTCTTAAACCATCGCCTTCTTCCTCGCCCAGCCTATATCTTTGGAAAGCAAACGCGTTCAACCCGTCTTCCGAAACCACAGTCGTGCGGCCCGCCGCTGAGCCGAACCTCGAAGCAATTCGCTCAGCTGTGCTAGAGGTTTTGGGGTTGTCGGGCCCATCGACCCTTGTTTTCCTCGACACCAACCTTTGGATTTGCACTACAGAGCTTCAATCCGTAGCGGCAGGCCCAGGTTCCGGTTCTTCTCCGTCTCTCGCAATTCCCCGTGGCAGGGGCGGGGGAGGCGGTTTCCGATCTTTCTCTTCTGCGCGCACATCCCCGCTGCCATCACCTCGCCAAACAACACTGTCGTTGGGTCAGACAGCGTCTTCGGCTCCAATTATCCATGCCCGTCGCCATTTCTTTGCGCTCAGCGAGTGGCAGAGGGAGGGCACGAGAGGGAAACTCAAGTGCACCCTTGCCATCAGTCATGCCCCGCAACTCGATGGGAGGCCTACACCTCTTGGGGGAGGGGGAAGTCGCGATGTGGTCTTTGCCACCGGCCATCATCTCATCGTCATCAAGGGGGGATTTGATTTCTTCGAGAACCTCAGAGCATCGGCAGTGCCGGCTGCAGATCCTGGACATACGCTTCAGATCGTGGGTGGGATGGGCAACCAGGGCCCAATCTCGCCAACGGCGTCCGTTGGAGGGCAGTATGTGTGGGATGTTGTGTCGGGGAGCATGCAGCGAAAGCTTTTGAACAGGTAAGGTTTTGAACAATACGCGATCTGGGTCTGCAGACTTCGAAAAGCATCAGGGGCGGTAGGTCTCCTGGCTTGGTGTTTGGTTCATTACAGCATGAAGAGGTGTTTTGTCGTTCGATGTCACACAGTCGATCACTCCAAGATATGTGCATAGGCGAAGATTCAAGGGACGTGGTCACCAAGACGGTGCAAAGATACCAACAAGCATGTGCGCCAACGATTTGAGGTCTGTGGATTGCCTCGCAGGTTCTTTTGAGTATGATCTGAGTCAAAGTCCGGTCCAAGGTCCGCCCTTCTTGTCTTCGTCAAGCCACCGCTTCATTCCCTGCGACAGCCCGGATGCATTGTCATCCTTGCTATCGGTTCGATCCCCAGAAGTCTTATTCTTCGCCGCGGGTCCGTTCTTGGATGTGGATGGTTGCGCGGTGTCTGCCTGAAGAGGGTTCTGATCGATACCTGTTAGCACTCCCGCCGTATATGTAGAAGGCACGGCGGTACCTGAGAGGGTGTTGACGCGGAGTCAGACGGTGAAGGCCCAGGCTGGGCGGGAGGTTGTTGGTCTGCCATATCTTAGAGGCGGCTGTGCTGTGGCTAGGAGTGGCTGAACGGGGGCGGTGATGATGAATGGCTTACAATCGCTTTGTCTGGCAGACTCCAAGAGAAGATGCGTGCCAGTCAATGGTGATGGGCAGTCATGCTTTGGCAGGAGAAGGGATGCCATTTTATATACCGAGTCGCACCCTGTCAGCACACTGCATTGTGTCTTTGGCTCCAGTCGCAGCAGGTCACGAATGAACAGCAAAGAAGCATCGTCCCGGGTGACGACAAGGGACGGTATCCCCAATGCCCGTATCTGGACATTGTTGACATGGGACGGCGATGACAAGGACCGTTGGCATCAACACGGGCTAGCAGCTCTGTCTTGGGGTGTGATGTCTTGCCATCGACTGATATCGAGCTTTTCCGGAGCCTCAATTGTCCGGGGTGCAGCCAATGAAGGCGCAGGCACGACGCGGAGGAGTGATGGCGTTTCCAGCCTCCATCGAGCCGTCCAAAACGAGAGTTGGGGCGCTCCGGCATCCGGCTGCCCGAGACACAAACGGCGTGGCTCGTGGGCTTGACGAGCCCACAAAGTACAAAAGCGGCTAGCCTAGTTCTTCTCGTGGCAATCGAAACCGTTGCGCTGCGCTAAGACATGCCAAATTAACGGAAGCGCCGGATGTTGCCGTCATGCGGCAGCGATGGCTCAAAAGCATTGTTGACTTTTCTTCGCCCCTTTTGTCCTGTTAGAAAAGGGGGTGGGGATGGGAGGACCCCTGTCAAAAACAAAGGAAGACGCGTCGCCAGCCCGCATCCTTGTCGCTTCGTCGATCCCTCGAACAACAACGTCGAACGGAGATGGCGCAGAAATTGCGGCGACGCTTTTTTACACAACAATTGTCGTCGACGAAAGACGAAGCATCAAAGGCTTCCGGATGCAGATAGAAACAAGATCCGTCAGATCGATTGGTGACTTTGATATGCAGCACCGGTCAGAAGACCAGATAGGGTTTAGGGCAGCGAGGGCTGTGTCGATCTCCTCTGAGCCTAAGCCTAATGTGGACTTTCGTGAGAGGTTGTGGCGCACGACCCTGAAATTAGCGGTGCCCTTCCCCCTTTCCAACGTTCAGCACGGAGAGCACCAACCTCTTCGATCCTTCCGTTCTGGGCCAGAAATTCTGGCCCTCTCCGCAGCAAGAGCCGCAATCTTACCTGGGTACGAATTGGCACTCGACACCTGCTGCACAACCCGATCTCTTCTTCAACCCCAAAATGACATTGGGTCCCATGCGACCTCCCTTCATCACTCTTCATTTGGCGCATAGGCCGACGGTTCCTGCCCCCACCCTTTGGAAGCATGAGCCCAGTCCAGGTGTTTTGAGATGCCTGCGCCAAATGGTGGCTTTCGCTTTGTTGACCGCCTAAAGGCATTCCGCAGCCCTCGCATCACTGCCTCAAAATGGGACCAGCACCAAACTGAAGTGATTGAAGTCTATCTCAGACCAAGTAGCATCTCTGCTGTCAGACAGCACATGCTGACGAACCATGGTTTCGACGCTACGTAAGTCGTCTTGCTGCCGCTGCTCATTGCGCCCGTTCAATCCCTGACGCCGCACCAAGCGAACGTCAATATGAATATCGCCTCCAGAAATGGAACGTCAAGAGACCGGCCGTCGGCATCGCTCAGACATTTCCGCCCTCTCAAGCCAACGATCGCGGGTCTCAAACAGACAGTCCCCCGCCAGACGTGACGAACGATCTCCGCCGCAACCCTTTCCGACTATTCACGGGCAAGCGCCAGAGACACAGAAGCACCCAAAGCTCGTCCAGTGCTGACTCGGGCTTGGTGGTTCCGCCCAAAAAAAAGCCCGAACTCGAGGTCGGCCAGCATTCACATCCCAGGCCAGCCAAGGTCCTAGGAGCACCATTCTGCGATGGATACAACGTCTCGAATCCGAGGGCAGGGGCGCTGACCTTGACTCAGAGAGGCGCTTGGTGTGTTTCATCCCCCGTCTCACTCGCTGTGGACTCTCCTCGGACTCTGGTTGGGGTCGCCAGTCCCTACGTTGACTCGCCCGGTCAACGACGGGGAAGCATGGGAATACGCAGCATGGGGGACTTTGATTCTCCGGGAACGCTTGTTGACGAGCCTCAAGACCGATCGGACTCTGGGGTTGGTCTGGAAGCTCTCCAGGAAGCACAATGCGGGAGCGCAGCAGAAGAGTTGAGATCGGACTCGGCGCCCAAGCAGAACCAGGAACGTTGCCTGGGATTCACATGGTCGCCTGGCTTGCCACGGGCCAGCGTAATCAGCATGCGGGACGTGGATGAGAATCAGTCCTCACAAGGGCCGTCCACCGCGGACTTGGATTCAGGAATCCGGGTAATACGACACAGTCGACCTGCAGACACATTCAGTTCCCAGGACGTCGTCAATGTCAAATTGGCAGCAGACCTCTTCTCAGTTATCCGTTGCGACCAGGAAGGTTTCGAATTATACACAACTCTCCTCAAGAGGCACGCATCCACCCATCGTATGAGGATGTCAGTTTCTGGTACCTTGCCATCCAGTGTGCTCAGACGGCAACCCAGCCACAGCATTTGGATATCGTGCAGAACATCATCCAAGGGGAGCTCAAACACTTTGAGGCCACCAGGATGGACAATGAGCATGCCGACGGTTTCTTGATTCACATGCTTTTCGCCGTGATACATACAAGGACGGGAAGTCAAACGGCTGTTCTGGAACATATCGCCAGAGCCCGCGAATACGCCAGGGGCGACGATTGGTTCTTGCGCATCCTCTGCCAGCTGCCCCAAGATGACCGATCCTTGGACCTCTTCTCCTACCACAACGCTCTTCGCCTACAAGCTGGAGACGCGTCTGATCTCGTGGCCCCTCTTGCACTGGGGCCCCTACCGCTTCCCCTCTTGCCTCCGGACCCAGTGTTGGAATTCCACATCCTCACACATGGGCCGGGACCCTTTGAGCTCAACTGGAACCAGTTAGTTGCGAATCCTTGCTTAGGTTCCTGCATGGTGTGGTTTGAGAGCGAGCTCCGGTCCATGACTCTGCCATGCGCAAACGGTGTCGACAACGGCTTTCCTACCGAGGTGGCCAACAAGCGGACGAGGCCCAACACTCTGTTTTTCTCCCTCTGGAAGCGGCTGGCTGTAGAGGCACACAGTCTTTCAGATCATTCGCCAATCTGGATTAGAGACACACAGAAGAGGATGGGGATCAGCCCGACGATGCTTCTCATGCTACTTTGCCGCGCCATTCACGACGGTCTCCCGGATAAGCCCTCAGTCCAGCCCCAAGAATCCGAGCTCCTTCAACATTTGCAGCAGAGGGCGGCAAACATGGTTGGAGGTAGTGACTCAGAGCGGGCATGTTGCTTACTGAGACAGTACCTCCTCCACCATAGCGTGACTACACGGGTCCACGAGCTCCAGGGATTGCATGTGGAGAAGGAACGCGCCCTCGCACACCTCAAAGTGACCCTCTCTGTCTCCTTCCGCAATCTTGCGGCCCCCACCAATTCTCCAGTGGACACGAGATGTCCACCAGAGGTCACTAGCCAGAGCACTGAACTCCGGGCGATCCCAGAAGACCAGACACTGGCACCTTCAGACCGATGGAGTCGCCCGAGCAACTCCAGCTTCTTTGAGACCAGCAAGCGCGCGGAAACTGAGGTACAGATGATGACAAGGAATTAAAGACATTGATCTGGCGCATCAATTGTCTTTCACCGGTACTTGACGAAACCGGGGAGTCAAAAGTCTAGTAGGAGGGCCAGTGAGCTGTGCCAAATGCGGTTATCTGCGAGTCAGCCTGCTGGGCAGGAGTGAAGGGGTTGGCTTTGTCAACATTCTTGACCAATCCGATGGCGTCTTTGTCTATTTAGGTAGCTTGATTATTTAGCAATCTCGGACACCGCTGGGCGGTTGAGCGACCTGTAACAAGGTAATGGCGTATGTCGGTCGGGCTTTCCAATGAACATTTCCTCCCATCCCGGCTAGGATCGACTTCTTATCGGAGTAGAATGGATATATGAGTTTGATTTCAAAGCCCTGTCCCAGGCCCGTTCCTCCTGAGATGGCGGTGGGGGTGAGCGTGGACTGGGTGCCCCGACGAACTGCCAGTAAACTAGGTACCTAGGTAATGATACAATCACTCGAAAGTCTGCAATTTCACGGTCAGGGTCAGGTTACGATAAGGCAGCCTCACTGATCCATGGTAATGGTTGGTAGCTAGGATGACGCTTGGCACTATGAATCCCCGCGGTTACACAACAAGGCAGCAGCCATGCAGTGGGCCATCATTGATGATGCATGGATCTCGGCCAGGGCCAATGAGCTGCACACCAGCCCGGCAGCGGCCGCTGATGGGAGTATTATTGATACTCTTTGTTACACAACCGGGGTTCTTCAGGTGTCCTCTTGGGTAACTTACCTTTAATCTTACTCTGGTTTAACAATCTACGCTGCGGTGAGGGCTTGGCCATCAACCACCAACGCCCCGTTTTGATCGCACACACAGCTCGAGCCGGACTTGCACGTTCTTGGCTTAGAGCTGTAATTTGCTGGCTCGGAGTCCATCACTTACTAGGCAAGTTACACAAAGACCAACACCTAGCACCTCAGCTCCTGTCTCTACTATCTCGACGTCTATCTAGGCTTCATGATGAAGTTGTGTCTCCATGCATTCCCCATCACGTACGGCATCCCCTTCAAACAGCCAACAGCATGAGCTGTGCATATCTTCGCAGGCCCGAGCACCAGCCAGTGCCAAGAAGATGCCGACCTACGTGTAGACACCCACAAGTGACTGCGCCGCTGGAGGAACTTCCCTGTTGGGCAATGTGGATGGAATCTCGACAGTGTGACTTGGATAGCCTGGGGCTTTTCTCTCAGGGGGAGCAGAGGGCCTCTTCGACTCCATGTGCCAACCCAAGCATAAATACCCCGTAGCTGGCTGTTGTCCTTCCAAGAGTTCACCACATGCCCTCCAGTATCCTTTCTTCGCAGAGCTCAAGCCCCTCCTCCATTCAACTCGACTTCACCCATCATGAAGCTCGCCAACATCCTTCTTCTCGGCGCCTCAGCCCTCTTCCACCGCGTCATGGCTACTCCCATCGGCCCTGAGCCGGCCGCATCCCCAGAAGCCGAAACCTGGTCTGAGGACAACAACAACTCCACTGACACGTCCTCACTCGAGTCCCGCTGCACATGGAACGACGGCCACGGCCCCATCCACTGCGACTACTTCAGCGTCATCATCCCCCACTTCTACCGACGCGGGAACCTGGCCTTCGGCATCTACGGCAACAACTTCGCCGTGGGGCGAACCGTCAACTGCAACCAGGCGAACGTGTACCAGAGCTTTACGAGCCCGCTGCCGTGGGTCCTTCAGCTTCATCCTGGCAATGCGTGCCATTTCAACGCGCAGCCGGGTTCGGATTGGAATAATCTTGTGAGTGTTACTTGCCTTGGGTTTGTCTGAATTTTGTCGCTGATCAGGGGTAACTTGACTCGTTGATAGTGGCTCCGGTATTCTAACCAGCAGCTCAACACTCCCACCGACTCCCGCTGTGGTCCGGCTATTGTGGGCGGTTCTTGGGATAACATGCGCTGCATTATCAAGCAGCGTCCCTGAGGGGACATGGTCTAGCGTCGACGAGGGAAAAAACGGCTCGACTGAGCTCCTGGCTGGGGGGATGGTCTGGATGTGGAGAGCTGGGAGGATGACCTGGATTCATTCAACATGGATTCAGGCAGCTGTTCGTCGAGTGTGTGGTCTGCGTTTGTCCGTTCAGTGTCAAAGTCTCTTTGCTCGACGTCCTCAGTTTTGTGCGTCCTATTTGCTGCCTTCCATGGCGTATCATGCAGTTCGAGTTTATCGAACATGAAGGTGACTTGGGAAGACGCTTCCTCTTCTTCTTTTCTGGCCATCTTACCTGCTCATATGCACAAGGTGGCTCAATGTCGTGTTTGCCTCCTCGGGTCCTTCCAGTAGACAGTTTCTCCAGGTGATCGAGACTTGCACCGTCATCATTATTGTTGAGTGGGGGAACCGCCTTGTACTGGCGGAATACTCCGTCCAAGGGCTCCTGTAGCGCTGGTTCCAGGTTCGAGGCGTTTCCCGATGCGGCAGAGATGTCCTCAACAGTCGTTCAAGGCCTGTATTGGTGCTGTCGATGTTGGGCAGGCTTTACGTGGAACCGCGAGAGCCTCGGAAATAAGGAAAAGCAATTACAATGTCAACGCAAGAGGACGTTTGCGCATGCATGCGGCTGTTGGGTTGCAAGGGGTTGGATAGGTGGATTCCCCATGTTGATGCAGCTCATTGGCAATTCGTGTCTCAGGGGAAGACTGCCTGAAAATGCGACCAGGGGTTTCGGTGATCGACAGGGCTTGCCTTGGGAGCAAAGCGCAGCGCAGCGCAGCGGGATGGGGCGATGGTGCAGATGGCGTCGATTTCTCCTCTTCGACGACAGCGGATGATACCGGTGTGTCGTGGACGTGGATGACTCGCTGCAAGATCGAAATCGGTGTGAAATGTTGCTCGAACCCCCACGTCGAGGCTTCTGCCCCCCTTGCTCACGCTAAAAATGCCCACTGAGAAGCTCCATCCTCCCACCCTTCACAGGCGGACCCCGCCATTTTTTTGACAGGCAACGCGGCGGTCAGAGCTTGACGTTTCGCTGCGCGCCGTTTCATGGCCGAGGAAAGGACAGGAAAATAGGGTAACCCGGGGGGAAATCTTGGAGAATACTGCTTTCTGTCGATGCAGCAATTGATCTGCTATCTCAGGCTTCGCGCGCTCGCTGGTTGTGGGATAAATGTTGCGCGCCCTCCACGTGGAGGAGTTTTGTTCTGTGGGGTGTGGAGATTGAAGAGGGCGGGCACGGATTGACGTGGGGGTTTTTGCCTGGCGACGGGAATCTGGGGAAAGAGCCCCGCGGCCGGCAATCCTGCTCCCGTGCTCGTCGCTGCGAGTTATTTTCCACGGCGCAGTCCCGGGCGCGACAATCCCAACGAATTGCTATCCATTGACATCCGCCTTTCATCCTCCACTTCGCCGTGCCGCGCTGTCCGACTCCGACGTCCACGGCACTTCAAAACTCATCGCATTAATCGCTCGCTCATGGCCAAATGTCTCTCCGTCTGCTGAGCTAGGCGCGCGTAGCGACCGTCGAACCTCGGCGCGAACTGCCCCATTGCCCGACGGGCGACCATGAGTTCGCGCGTTCCCAGTCCACCTCCAGATCCATGACAACCCAACCGCCTCCGAATGGCGACCCCGTCCCTGTGTCCGCCTCACCCGGCGGATACAAGCGCGCCAGCCGAAAGGGCGCCCCGCGACGCTTTTCCTGCGACTATCCAGGCTGCGACAAGCTGTACAGTCGCGCGGAGCACCTCCAGCGCCATCGCTTGAACCGTACGAGTTTGCCCGGTTTCCCCGTGTTCCGCACCGCGCCGCATGCCCCGCACTATTGCGCTTGTTTTTACGTGATATTTGAGGCTGACCGCCGTCGCAGATGCGCCCAAGGAGATATTCCGCTGTGAAATCGCTGGCTGCTCGCAAACATTTGTTCGAGCAGATCTCCTCGCTCGTCACCGAAAGCGCCATTCCGCGTCCTATGTCCCCCGCAACCGCGTGCCGAGCTTCAGCGCCGCCAAGGCCTCGTCACCACCGGGCTCAGTGGGCGCCGCCAGCGTCGTCTCACCCACTGCTGGCGTCAAGCCTCGGCCAACTTTTGCCAGTGTTCCGCATGATGCCGCGATACTGCTAACCCCTGATTCCACGACGCATCCCCCGCCATCGCTCCCGAACCCCGCCGCCTCAAGGATGTCGCATCAACCCCACCAATCCCACCAACCCCCTGCCGGGTGGGCGCCGATTCCCGACATGGCCGCCTGCAACATCATCCGCCCGAAGCCAGGTTACTACCCCCGTGAAGGCCCTCGCATCACCGAGCAGCCCTCTGTGGTCTCGTACCACAATGTCGACTTTGCGCACGACGAAATCTCGCGCGTCAACTTTGCTGGATGGCTCTTCAACCCGCAGGCAACTTATGAGAACTTCCCGGACTACCAGCTACCCTTCATCGATGGCGGCCTGGAGTCAACATTTAACAACAACATCCACTACGACTACGAGTCACTGACGAGCGGGAGATCGCAGCTTGAGACGCCGCCGCGGTTCGTCGAGAGCGATGAGCTGATCAATGAGCATCGACGCCAAGATGTTCTTCGGTGGTTCCAGATGTTTCGCCAAAAGCAGCCGAAACAAGAGCCCCTCATCGTCAACCTTGTCCACGACAGCGGAGGTGACCTTCCGGCTTTGAACGTTGAGATGATGCGGGACTGCTTGCAGGAATACTGGGAGCACGTCTCCCCGCGCTTGCCCATTGTCCACCAGCCTACATTCTCCTGTAACAGGTGCTCGCTCTTCCTTCTGATGGTCATGATTGCACTCGGCGCCGCATCCCTCCGCAGCAGAGATTCTAGCGGAAGTCTGTCGGAGTATGGCGGGTTTGCCGATGTCATCATCTTGGGGGTCCGATCAGAGATCTTGTCGTCGGAGGACGCGATGCCACCGGTGAGCCTGTGGGTAGCCCAGGCCCTGCTGCTTCTTGAGTTCTACGAGAAGATGTACTCCTCCCGTCGCCTCCACGAGCGAGCGCATATTTACCACTCAGTCGCCCTCACGCTTCTCCGACGAGGGAGCCCCCTAATCGGCCGCTCTGGAAGCGAGTCGCCCCCGGAAGTGGCCTCGGCCGAGCAGTCTCACGGTGTCGGGCTCGATTCCCGTACCTGGTGGAGTCGATGGGCCGAGACCGAGGCGATGCACCGTGTTGTGTTCGCCGCGTTCATGCTGGACATCATCCACGCCGCCATGTTCGGCCACAGTGCGGACATGGCACCTCACGAGATCCGGCTCCCTCTGCCGTGCGATGACAACCTTTGGACGGCTTCGAACCCAGACACGGTGCGGCAACTCGATCAAAACCTCCGAATGTATGGCGTGAAGACCATATCGTTCTTGGACGGCCTGAAGCGGGCTCTTCACGGCAAGGAGGTTCGAACGCATTCGTTCGGCCGGATGATCATCATGTCTGGGCTTCTCAGTGTCGGTTGGCACCTCAGTCACCGAGAAACGCACCTCAAATGGCTGGATCTGACAACGCAGTCGACAGAGGTCCAGGAGAACTGGAAGAAGATCCTCCTTAAGGCGTTTGAGGACTGGAAGACGAGCTTCGACCAGGCACAGGGCGCTCTGGGGAGCCCGAGCCTGACCGACCCCTCGGCACAAGGCTCGGGCCTGAACGGTCCGATACAAAGCGCAGCAGTACTATATCATCTCGCCCACATCAGCTTGCACGTGGACATTGTCGACTGCCAGGTCTACGCCGGGGCGAAACGACTGCTTGGAAGGAAGGTTTCCGTTCGCGATTACACAAACGTTGTCACCCGAATGAAGCTCTGGGCTTCCATGCCATCCACCAGGCATGCTGTTCTGCACGCGTTCAAGCTCCTTCATCGGGTACTGGTGGATCCCAGGCGGAGCGCCAGCGAGCGCAAGCGACAGGACATTGGGGGCATCAACCTACCGCCTATCGAGGTTCAGTCATATTCCTGTCGCAATGAGACCGACCCTCATCGACCTTGGATCATGTACTACGCGGCACTGTGCATCTGGTCCTTTGTTCGCGCAATAAGCCGGCACGACTCAAGTCAGGGTTCCCCTGCGCATTCACATGGCCCGTCACGTCCCATGAAGCCTGTTCCGGTCAACTACCGGCGGGTCGTGGCTTACCTCTCTGGAGTTGCCGACCTCCCCGAGTTGACCGAAGCTGCCTCCGCGTCGCTGGCTGAAGGTCTGCCCGATCTCCTCGATGCGTTGCATTCCATCTTTGCCGAAGCGCACTCGGAACTTCTTCGGGAGGCACACGAGCGGATGCGAGTGTGCAAGGAGACTTTGGTTGTTGCACCGGGCTGAGCGGAGACTGTCGAGGGTGAGGTTCACGTCTCGATGCTGGCGTGCTGTCTGAGATATGGCAGAACGGGCTATCAGCATCGCGCTTCCTGCCTTCGTGACCCAAGATGGATACGGCTGTGAGAGTCTGTCGATCAGCGAGATGAAGGGGTGAAATTGTAAGGTTTTCTTCTGGCCGCCTAGGACATTGCTAACTTTTAGACAGGCATATAAAGCTGTTCGGTCTGATGTGAAGATCTACGTTAGTGTACTGAGCGGGCTCGTTGATATGTGCGGCGATCTTGGCAACTGAATGCAAGCTTTGTTGAACGGTGTGGAACGATGTTGACTCGCCTTCACCGAGTTACGACTTGATCTCAACACTTGCAAAATAAAATATTAAAATTCCTCTGCAACTGATGCTTCCTTCTCTACCTTGCCCGTGGCTAATATCATGCAGCCTTTACAGATCTTGCTGCCAAAGAGACCCCCGCCCGCAGGTAGCTGACCACGCCTCGCTACCACAGCTTGAAATACCCCTTCCAGAGCTTCTGCAGCGCGCCATTCGGATCGTACTTCTTAGCTACTTTCCTCAGCCGCTTCAGATTATCCGAGCCGTAGCGCGCAAACACATCCTGCGTCGTCTCGGCATAGTTCATATACACGAACCCGTGATCCAGCCCCCTCTTCTTCGCGACGTCCTCCACATCCTGTATAAACACGCGCGTGCTCGACCCCACGACCAAGTCAAGACTCTCGCTGTCCCACGCCGTCGCCGACTGCACAATCACCAGCGGCCCATCATCCCGGCTCAACCCCAGCGCGTTTCCGCCGTTCACCTGCATCGCGTCCAGCACGTTTACCGAAATCGGCTGGAAGGTCAAGTAACTCGCCACCCCCGTCGTCCCGCTCGTCGCGCCGCGCATCCTCTCCTCGTGTCTCTCGTGCAGCGGTAAAATATCCTGCAGCAGCGCCGCTGAGGTCCCCTTGACCGCGACGTTCATCCACGTCTGTCGCTGTCCATACGGTTGCTGAATCGCCTGTAGCAGACTCGTCAGATTCGACATGCGTTGATGCCGCACGACGGCGGGGATATCGGCAAATGGCGCAAACGCATCGGGCACGACATTGGCGTTGTTGGACGCCGGCATCGCGTGGAACTGGTCGCTGTAGATGAGGTGGTTCTCCCACGTCGGGAGGCGCACGAAGCCAAAGTAGGTGTGTGCCCCAGGGTCAGCGGGGAGGCCGGCGACGGTGAGGTTCTGAAACAAGGGGATTAGGGTCGTGTTGTAAGAGCCGTCGAAGAGGAGGGTGTTTGCCCAGAGGGGCCCTTGCTCGAAGGAGGCGAGGTCGAAGCGCGTGACGATGCCGAGGTTGGTGGCGGCGCCGCCGCGGAGGGACCAGTAGAGGTCGGGGTTGGAGGTGGGGGAGGCGGTGAGGATGGAGCCCGAGGCGAGGACGATTTCGTAGGCGAGGACGTTGTCGCAGACCCAGCCGCGCAGGCCGGAGAAGTAGGAGATGCCGCCGCCGAGGGTGAGGCCGCCTACGCCGGGGTCGGCAGAGCGGCCGCCGACGACGGCGAGGCCGAGGGGGTCGAGGACGGTGGTGATGTTGATCCAGTGGTTGCCGGGGCCGACGGAGACGGTGCGGCGGTCGGGGGAGACGGTGATGGTGTTGAGGAGGCGGAGGTCGATGGTGATGCCCGAGCTGTCGATGTTGGAGCCGGGGAAGGCCGTGTGGCCGCCGGCTTTGACGGCGAATGGGATGGAGTTGGCGGTGAGGAAGCCCAGGGCCGTGGAGACGGAGGCGGTGGAGTTGGGTGTGAGGAAGCACGCGGGGTGGAGGGCGGTTTGGCGGGTGGACCAGTAGATGGAGGAGAGGTCGTAGGAGGTGGTGTTGGGGAAGGCGACCTGGTCGGGCAGGGTGGTGGAGAGGGCGGCGCACTGAGAGAGGTTGTCAGTTGGGTTACGGTCGATGAGGGAGAGGGAGAATTACCGCGTCGGATACGTCCTTGATCTTGGGTTTGCCGGCGCCCGGAGGCTTCGACAACTTCCCGGCATTGCCGCCGACGGCCAGAGTCGACGCCGCGAGGGCGGTCGTCAGGAACAGAGATCGCATCGTGGATTGAGGACGGTGGATGTCTGAGACCTGCAGGGACGTTGACGCGCAGCACAAGATCTTATTTCAAGATGCGAAAAGAGGGTTGGTCGTCAGATTGCCAAGAGTGCTGGCAATCTGTGGCACGGCAGTGAAGGAAGGAGCGGTACCGAGGGGCGGCCCACGCGTGATGGAACTTTGTAGCCATTCACAGGCCTGGGATGATTTGGGACGCCGGGAAATACCTGGCTGGCGGAACACAGCCATCCGGAATTAGTATCGTCCTTGGCCCAGTGAATGCCGTGCGCCGTCAAAGTTATCATTTCCGTGTAACCCTGGTTCGCGGGATGGCAAGGCAAACGCAACAGTCTTGTCTTTTGGCTAGCTTCGATTTTCTCCGATTTTTGGTCAGGGGTGACTGCTGGGCAAAATAGCTATGCTACGCGACCACCAATTGCGCCTGCGCTACCGCGACACTAACAACCTGACGACAGCGGGAAGAGCCTCTCCCGAGAAGGAAAACCGGGGACTCGAACGGGAATTGTCGTTCCCGAAGGCGGGGTTTCCAAACAAAGCAGTTGCCGCGCACTGTCAGCTTGGGATGACAAGGAATGTGGCCGACAATATGTTTGTCACTTCCTTTTAGCTGAGGAGCCCGCACAGTACGCGACGCAGGGGACTCGACACTCGCCGACCACGTGGGCTGGCGGGAAACCTCGATGGATTCGAAAAGGAGCTGCGTGCCAAACAAATACTTTGCAGCGCGCCAACTGAAATGCCTCGTCATTTCATCCCCACACTAGTGAAAATATCGAGCAAACATCAGAACGCATTTGGGTGTCAACGAACGCCCATTGCTGTATGTGATGGAAAGCTGCTGGCATGGTCACTCAATGTAGGCTGCTTTCCGGGTTTTGGTCCCGTCTTACGAGTGACTGTTGGGATTCGACGATGCAGCATGAACTGTCAATATGACTGCGACATACTCCTGCCAGTTGTTCAGCCCGTTGTGAGCACTATTTCCTTTCCAGGGGGCGATCAACAGAGATGGCATGTGCTTACGAGAGCTCGAGGCCAACACAAAGACGTGATTGGGTGGATCGTTCTACTGCAGCAACACCAACCAACGGCGAAGGAGGGCTCGATATCCAGACGGCGTCTTGG
Source organism: Podospora aff. communis PSN243 (assembly GCA_033296975.1). Lineage (NCBI taxonomy): Eukaryota > Fungi > Ascomycota > Sordariomycetes > Sordariales > Podosporaceae > Podospora > Podospora aff. communis PSN243. The sequence continues at coordinate 91,067 of MU865962.1, read as the reverse complement.
CATATGGGATCGTGGTTGTACAAGGGCTCGAAGACCATGCTGGGCCTGCGCGGGTCATTCCGGGCTTCGGCTTGGGACTTGGCTGTGTGGAGCGTGTTCGTTTCCCCAGATGAGGAATGTACCCTTCGCACTGCTTCCCAGCTCCGTATGACGATGCGGGGGGAACTTTGGCTGCGGCCAATCAGCGGCAGAGCATCCGAGCTGGAAGTCCCCATTCGTGCAGCGCTGTAACACGCAAGGAGCCAAAGTTATGCAGAACTCGAGTCTGGCTTCGCTAAGAACTCGTGACTTGCTATTCCATCCCCTGTTCAACCCCAACCCATCGCCATAATTGTCAAAGTGGAAAGGCCTGGCAAGCCCCACAGACCTCAGGCTACTCCCGCTCTCACTGCTTGATCTCCTGCTTGTGGAACACATCCGGTATCTCCGGCATCCAATCCGTCCGGTTCTTGCAAAAGAACTCACCCTTCGGCGCGATCTTCTCCGGCTCGTCCAGCGTTCCCCACATGACGTACCGGAACTTGTCCGCTGCTTCTTCCTGTTCGACGTCAGCTCAGAATCCCCAAGCTTCAAGAGAAGATGGATCACCAACCCCGTATTCGCAAATAAACGTCCCGCAATTGGCACAAAACTCCCTCGTCACGCCATTCTCCTGCTTGTGTGTCTTTGAACTGCCGCTCTCGTACTTGAAGGCCTGGATGGGGACTTTGGCCGTGAGTCCGTAGTTCGTTCCAAAAGCGCGGCGGCAGCTGTTGCAGTGGCAGAGGGTGGTGCGAGCGTCATCAGCTGAGTCGAGTTCGAGGCAGTATCTAAGCTCTCCGCACACGCAGTGTCCTGCCAGGTGGAGAGGCATGGTGATCACAATGATGAGTGGCTTGCTCAGATCCCAGAGAAGGGTTTTCGGCTTGAATCCGTAGGGTTGCGCAGGTTGTCCAGTGTGAAGGTCGCGGTCGGTGGGTGACGGGTAGGGCACTGGTCAAAGGGTGCCAGATGAGTGACGTCAACCACGTCGATCTCCATGCCAAGACCTCAATCGCCCCTTTTGGCCTCTGCGACTGGTCGGTGTGAATTATCATCTCTCTGCATTCCCGACGGGCTTCGATATCCTAGCACGTGGTGGAAAGTATCTCTTTCCGGTGCTCATCACTGCCAAAACCGCCTGAAGGCCCACTGAAGAGCCCTGTACTTCAGCGCACACCGGAAAGACATTTTGTCCACCACGTGCCTAGATAGAGGGATCGACATCTCCTTTCAATACCTCGTTGCATTGCGAAAAGGGCCCATTCTTTTTGGCGCAGCCGTCGGCCAGGCTTATGCACGGACAAGGATATCTTTTCCACAGCGTGCTGCTCCACCTGCCTGAAGAACAAATGTGCTTGTTTACCTCGTTGGTGAGCAACCCCTTTTCCATCCATCTTTGCAAATTCAGGGGTTCAGGGGTTAGGGTTAACCCCTGAATTCCGTGGTTCCCCGACTCCTGTCTCCAATCCCAAATCCCATTGGCGCAAGACAAAATGCGACTCTGCACATAAGACGGATCAACCTCTGCCGCGAGGAAAACTTCCGTCGTCCCCGCAAAGCACGGGTCGTCGCGAACTCAAACAGCAACAGTCAAAATGTCAGTCCACGCCCTCGCCAAGTCGGAATCGCACAACTTCACCAAGCCCCTCGTCCCCCAAATCATCCTCATCGAGGGCCTCGGCGTCGAGGGCGACTGCCACAGCGGAGTCCACGTGCAGCACCGCAGCAGACTGCACATCCAACCGCCCCCGCCCAATCTCCGTCAAGTCCACCTGATTCCCAAGGAGATACTCGACGAAGTTGGTATTGCCCCTGGGCAGATCGGTGAGAATGTCACCACTGAAGGAATCGACCTGTTGGCGCTGGGTGTTGGTACGAAGTTGCATTTCTTGCCCGCTGATGGGGACGGTGGTACGAATGAGCCCCACCCAGTCGTCGTGATTCAGGGGTTGAGGAACCCGTGTCCGCAGATTGATAAGTTTAGAGCGGGGCTGAAAGAGAAGTTTATTTTGAGAGACAAAGAGAGGAACATTGTTGGCAGAAAGGCGGGCGTAATGGGTACGATTGATACGGGAGGTATTGTGGAGAAGGGGATGCGGATTGTGGTTGAGAGGCCGGAGGTGCATCACACACTTGAATGCGTGTGATCACTGCTACCGGGTCAACTCGCATGATTGGCCTTTACTCTTGCCCGCTTCGGATCGAAATGAAGACTCTCGAACGGAGAGTTGGATGAACTGGTTGTATCTCTTGAGATCGTAAAACTGGTCTTCATGAACCGCTCACTGTTGGGCTCTTTGTTCTCCGTGGAAGAATCCTCCAGCATTAGGCACTGCATGAGGCCAGGGGGGTCTGCACTGTTGGCTTGACATTTCACAGGCCCCAACTAAAGGCGAATCTCATGGAATAATATCATGGGATCACCATTGTCAGACATAAGACTCGCCGCAATGACATATGTGATATGCTTACTCTTTATCACGCTAAAGAGTCTTGACTTAAGACAATGCTTTACGCCCATAAAGGCTACCCAGTTGGCGAGGAGAGATCAATTCGAAGTTGGCTCTCGATGGCAAAGATGATGACCCATTGATGTTTTGTGGCCTCCAGGACGAACGGGCGCAGCAAGGATCACACCGTCTTGTTGAGCCCAGCTGTGTATTACGGGTTGATGCCGGCTGACCGGTGTGGCGGCATGGCTGAGATCAAGCAGTTCGGGAAGACCTGAAATAGGCCAGTGAATATCATCAGTGCCTCCCGTATAAAACTGATGGAAAATCCAACACTAATACAACGAATCCTCCCATCACCGCACAAGCAGCTTGAACATTTTGGCTTTGCATCAAAGATCTACCATCGGCACCACATCTCTCTGCATTATATCGCAGGAGACGACTTTCTCACATTATCTTTAAATACTCAAACTCCTCGACGCGCACGGCACAAGAGATCAAGTTCACCAGGACTAAAAATGTGCAAGGTTACTGTGGTCTTCTACAGCCTCTGCCAACACCACGAATACCCTCATGTACCGGATATCCCTACGTGTAATAACTACTGGGTAGTGTTGTCCCATGACAACATGTTCCCCTTCGCACCTGGTAGATGCCCACACTTTCAGATCATGAACCAAGGTGGAATAATCCCAGTCATTCCCAACATTCCGTGCGGAATGTGTCGGAGGCGTCTGGGCCGGCAATCGAAACTCTAAAGGGATTGGAAAAATGGCAAGAGTTGCGTTGGGAGATGAAGCTGGCGAGGGCAGGACCACAACGCGTTCGAGTTCTGAGACGTACACGTTTCTGAGCTGGATTTCCTTCAAGGGTTTAGACTGGTGTTTTGCATTTTAGATGGGCCTTTTGTTTGCTCTCTATTCTCTAGGTAGTTGCAGCGTACGAAAAGAAAAACTGTGACTTGTCTATCTTGTGCGCCAAGAATATATAACGACTTCACATCTTATTGCACTCAGCACAACATCCCCTTCCTCACATCGACTCCATGTCAGTCGCATCCAATCTGTTATGAAGGTGACCTTGAATGCTTGAAGATGGCAACATGTGGAACGTTATGATGACTCAGTCCGTTGCGTCCGATTATTTAGATCATGCAGACCGGCCATGAATGCTCAAACACGACAGGGTAAGTTCTGGTCGCTGTAATGGCCGGGTTGGTGATATCCGTTTTTAACCAATGCAATGTCCTCACCAACTCCAGGCAGCGACTCAGGAAACCGACGAGAACGGACCAAATCTCAAAGGAAATCCCAACGTTTTGTACCCCTGAGCCAGCGCATGAACCGCGTTATTCAGATATATATCGAGGTCTGTTCTTCCTGTCCCTTCTCCTTCCTTCCGCAAGTCAGAGACGCAGCTTCTCTTGGCCAGCTGCACCTTTCCAGATCACGTACCTCTGCTTCTCCCTTCAGTGACGGGAGCTCGACATTATCATCATCTCTTGATTGTTGCGTCGGGCCGCCCTGCTGTCGACATCCTCAAGTTTTACCATGGTTTTCTGGACATACGTATCTGCTGGTATCTGTGGGTCCAAGATCATGAGCAAACGATTGGGGTACTGTTGCCCTGGACCCAACGTCTCCCAGGAAGGAAAAACCGTTTCCCTATCGTGGTGGGGCTGGCGACAGTTGCACGACAGCAGCTCAACGGTTGGCAACTCCTAGGCGGTCCCGACCGGCTGCAGGAAGATAAGTTTTCAGGTTGTCAGCTGGAGGTTTGTTGGCCACACACCTCTCTGCCTGGGCGCCTGGACGCCTGGACGCCTGGGTGCCTGAATTCCTGAGCGTTCTGGAGCGTTCTGGAGCGGAGGCTGTGGGGCGAGGGCGTGGGGGTTTTGAGGGGCGTGGGCTTCATGAGCTTCGAGTCGAGGACCGTAAGGGCGTGGAGCGTTGCGAAGGTTGAGAAGGTTGCGAGTGCTGGAAAGAGGCGGCCGGTGCAGCCACACTGTGGGTACTCCACCATAATTGTTAGTGGAGGGCAACCCCCAACATCACGCACAATTGAGTACATTGCAGGACAACCAACCGTTGACCACCAGGGGATTTCCCCCACACACGCCTCCGTGTGCCACCAAACTTAAAAAAAGCACAGAAATCGATGGCACGCCCATCACCGGCAAACAAAAACTCTAACCTTCAACAAGCCACAACATTCGAGTTGTTGCGAGGCGGAAATTTTACCACGGCGAAGAATCTGAAGGAGTGCCTTTAAAGAGCTACCGGGTGTGCAGCGTGTAAAGTAGAGGCGAAGGTGAAGGTGGAAAGCAGAGCCGTGCTTGCCAGAGTTGCGAATTATGTATATTTACGAACACGGCTGAGAAACCGTGGCGTAACCGTTGCGTGACCGTTGCGTGGCCGTTGCATGACCATTGTGAGCTGTAACGGTTATCCAGAGGACGTTCCCCTACTTTGTCGGTGCTTCCCTCCTTCTGACTATCATGGTCTGCACCTTATGACGAAACTCCCAAACCCACCGGACGAGCACGGCCTCCTCCAAGCCCAAGACGCGAACCAGGGTTACACGGAAATAGGAACTTGACATCGTTTTGTGGCGTCGTAGACTCTCTTTGGTGGCATAACGCAGCCGTGACTGCGCGGCCGTGCCACTCGCATCTTTCAGTGCCTACCTACTTGACCGCGCACGGCGACTCCACGTCCATATCCTGGGGTGAATCTTCAAGGGTTACCGCCATTGGGCGGTTTCATGTCCTATGTACTAAGACGAGTCCTGTCCGTCGTGAGGAATCGGTGGCCGAGTCACCGATAATGAGGAAGACCAGTTGGCATCGGGGGTCGCCCTCGACTTTCTTTTATCTCCGAAGCGCTGGATCAAAGGCTAGCGCTCCCCTGGAAGAAACGGCATGATGCGTTTCTGTGTCGTTTGCGTTTACAAGATAGGATAATGCCAAGTCAAACGCCCCGTCCAGTTGCCAGAGGCAGCCTCAAACTTGATGTGACTTTGACCAGGGGAAGGCAAGAAGCGGACTGCCCGTGCTGGGCCTGCCATTCCGTGTTGGGTTCTGTGGGGCCTTCCATGTGCGAGAATGACCATCGCGCGCCTGTTGCCAGCCGGGTCGATCCAACGACGACAAAGGTGACTTCCAGGATCTTTAGACCTGCAGATTCCCTCGCATCGATCCCGGGCCACAGATAAGGGTGGTGCCGACCTATGCTACGTGCTTCGTGCCAGATAAGTGGCCAGGCCAAAACGTCGTTTCTTGGAAAGCCCGGGCCACCGTGGAACTGGCACAGTGTTCTCGACGACACACCTCGGATTTCAACGACACACCTCCAACCTTCGGGCACTGAGCTCGCGGGCGAAACAATGGCGCCTGCTGCACGCCAACTGCGCCTCAAGAAGCCATCGCCGCCTTTCGAGTCTCAATATGACATCCGCTACTCCGTTCGCAGCCCGCCGCCGTTCGAACCATCGACGAAATGTCCTCGCCCTCGCCCTTCCGTGCGCCATCGTGACGCCAACGCAGCGGCAACAACCTCCCACCGCGAGCGAGCTATGGGAACTGACACGTCTACGCTGAGAAGAGGAGGACTTTGCCACTGGCAGTAGCTGGGAAAGGTTTATACGCCATGGTCAAGTTGAACCTTGTTACGTGCGTGCGGGAGCAAGATTCATCTTCGCTGAGCAAGGTTCACGACTTGGGTTTGTCACTACTTCGGTTGTCGTCGAGGAGGAAACCTTGTATGCATGTCAGTTTCTTTGATAACCCGCCACCCGTTCCTTTCCCAGTTTCCCAGTTTCATTCCACACAATCACCACTCTCGACTCGTTTGTTATTGACTCGAACCGTTCTCGACTTGAAGCACTCCCGACTTGAACCATCAGCATCAGCTCGGTTCCTTGCAAAACCACCGCCGCCATGGCACCCACACACACCCAGGTTCAGCTCATGGCTCGCACACACACACGGGTCCAGCGTCAACACACGGCATTCCGGTTTCTGGACCTGCGGGGAGAGATCCGAAACATAATATACCGGTACCTCTTCGTCCAGGAGGAGTCTATTGGGCCAGGATCACATATTGCTCACCTGGCCTTATTATTGACATGCCGCCAGGTCCTAGAAGAGGGACTTTCCATCCTGGTGGGAGAGAACACTTGGCACCTCCAAGTGCAGAATAGAAGTCGCGGTAATTTGACCGCAACGATGGACGCATTGCAATTACCCTTTTTCCTCCGGCCATACCCATCCCCGGATAACCCCCTTCGGACGATGGGCATTACTCACCTACGCCGGGTTATCTTGACCATCCAGGACAACTACCAAAGATCAAGCAGCTCGGTCTTGAACCGCATCATCCTGGGTTCTCGTGGTGTCGAAAGATTTGCTGGATCTGGCCTTGACGCCGTCTGCAACGTGTTGGCACAGGTGCCAAGGATCGAATTCCTCCGTGTCAACATTGATATTGAAAGCCAACCCATACGGCTCACGATCTCGGGCTTGTTTCATCTGTGGGCTGGCGGACGTCTTCGAAACATAAATTTATTCGAGATAAACGGCAGCATGGTTAACCATAACACGACGAGAGGGTTGGCAGAGCTTGTGACCAGCTCCCGTCCGCCGGATCCGTTGATCGAGATGCTCACGGCCATGCACAGGCTCGCTTGCTTTGGTGACCTTCCGACCACGCCCAAGCAGGGCCGTATGGTCATTTTGCATAGCTTTAACATGCCAAGTTTCAACGATGTTGTCGATGCGGCTTCTAGGGAACCGAGGGGTCCTTGGGCTCCTCCAGGGGGGAGAATTTGGCGCACAACGTTGATGGCCTTCGCGGATCGCCTCCAGCGTTTGGAAGCCTGGGACAGTGTCTCAAAGGAAGTGCAAGAGCATCTTGCATTTGTCACGTTGGATGCGTTTGTGAGGGGCGAGCGGCGGAAGGAAATCGAAGATGCTCGGGACGAGTTTTGATCTACGCGACACAAGGATGACGACATGAAAGAGTGAATGCTCTCTTCTGCTTGGATATCATTTGTTGGCAATGTAAGGTATGCGACTGGCACGAGAAAGGAGCCAGCAACGCTTTGGAAAGATGGCCTTCACGGCTGCAGGACTGGTAGCCCGGGAAGGCTACAGGGAAACGAAACAGCGATTTGTACAATGCAGTTATGAGATGAAACAATCGTGCTATAAAAAAGTTATTTTAAAATGCCAAAACCCAACGTTTGCAAAAAGACTAGGGTAACCAACAAGATGCTCTTTTTACTTAATAATTACCTTATTAATTACACTGCAGTGCCGCTTTGTAAACCTTATCGCCGTTAATCCATTATTATCACGGCTCGAGCAAGTACTAGGTAACCGTTGTTGTATTGCGATGGCCCAACCCTCGATGAGGGCGGACCGCGGGGAGCTAAGGACCCCACGCTGCGGGGTGGAGCGCGCCAGCAACGCACAGCTCACACGTGATATCACGTGCCGCGGCACGTGACTACTCTGCTCTAGGAACAGGCAAAGCCTGTGACAATTATAATCGAACCTAAAACTCACTTTAATTCACAGCCCGAAAGCTACAGTAATTATAAACTTTATTAACCTAATATATAAAAAGCTATCGCCTGCCTTTATATTACACTTTGTTGAATTCTAGCCTCTGAAGGCTCCGAAGGAGCCCTGTATCACAGGGCTCACCAGGAGTCAATGGGTGGCTGTGTACCCTGCAGCCACAATCACCAGCCAACTGTGGCATCGACCCCTCTGGAATACAGGAGGTCTCAGGGGCCCTGTGGGCCCTGTGTGACGACCCGCAGGTCGCCCTTGCCGGTCGGCTCGGATCGACGTGACCTGCATACGCCACCGTGTGAAACCAGTGGGGCACCGTGCTCGCACAGTGGCCTCTGTAGGCTTGGCACCCTCTGGAGACAGAGGTCATGAGGCTCACAGAGGCCGAAGGCCTCTGTGGGAGAAACCTCTGCAGAGCACTCGACAAAGGACCGCAGAGGCCGGTACAAGTTACATTCATTTCCCAGTAGTATAGATAGCCACCGTCGTGCTTGTTGAGAGAGGAATCCTTCTGGTTCCTCACGCAAGTATTCGCTTTGTCAATTGATCCAACTTCAATTGTGCACTACTGCATTGTCACTCCACGTGCTACAGTGTATTATAGTTGCATGCGACCGTTGACTCAGTGAACTCCCCCCGTCTGTGAGGACTTGCTTCCGTGTTTATCCCTCCTTACCTTAACCTATTGGTCTGTGACCCCGAACATACCCGGGACTCCCGACCTAACCCCAACCCTGCGTCCCTGCCTATCTCTGTATAGGTACCGGTCGTAACAAGAAGCCTATAGTCGTAAATAAAACGATTCTATGGGGCCAAGAATAAAGGGCAGAGCCAGGTGTGCCCGGGTACAATGCAGTTATACGTAGGCATCGGTGAGAGATATCGGTGTCTCTTTATTTGGATAATCAAGGCCTGTCAAAAATGTAAAGACGCATGAGCTACATCAGACCCAGGGGTCGCCAATGCCTTGCAGATGGCAAACCCGAATCAATTTTTCAGTCCCCACACCTTTTCAGCAGTAGCCACGCTACCTAGCGGAGCTGAAACGGGCGCACACAGTACTCAACTTTGATAGAACGATGTTGTCACTCTCCCCCCAATGCTTTTCCAAACAAGCCCTTTCCAACTGGGTTCATCCCGGTCGAGCGTTACCGTCGTCATATTCACCTTCCCGTCTGTCCCCACCACAAACACCCCCACCCTCTCCGGCAACAACACATTCCCACTCACATCCACCAGCAGCGGCGCGCTATTCCCAACCACCCCCAAATCCTCCCACCCCGTCCTCTTAATCCCACCCACATCTACCGCTAAATGCTTCACCCTCCCATCCATCCCCAGCGCCACAACATGCGCCCTCCCCGTCCCTCCTCTCCCCCCCACCGCCGACGCCGAACTCTTGAACTCCCCACCCAAATCCACCAACTCGGTATACCCCGTCCGCTTCCACCACTGAAAGTGATACATCCTCCGATCCTCGCCCACCCCAAAGAAATACACCCCTCCCCCCTCTTCCTCCCTCGACCCGGGTACCAGCGCGACCGCTGGCTCGCAAATGAACCTCCCCCCCTGCACCGTCGGCGCCGTCCACAGCCCCGTACCTAATTCTTCATCAAACTGCACGTGCCTCACCGCACCATCAACACCATACATCACGATGTCATGGATGCGTGGACTCCGTCCACATACCACGCCCGGACGGGTGCGTTGCAGGGGGGTTTTAAACGATACGTCGCGCGGCCAGGAGGAATCACTCGGTACGCTCCACCCCGCGTCAAAGGCGGGCCCGATGCCGAAGTTGTGGGTGATTTCGCGGTCGGCGGTGGTCCAGAGGTCTGGACGCGTGCCGTTGGGGGAGCAGGTGGCTATGAGGCTGTCACTGGGGCCGCCGAGGGGTTGCCATTGGGTAGGGGGTTGGATTTGTTGGGAGGGGGAGATGGAGGTGAATTTGAGGGTGTGGACCATGTGGTCTGGGGAGGAGAGGGCGAAGACGGAGGCGCGGGTGCCGTTGGACCAGGTTAGGGCTGTGGGTTGGCTGAGGAGGGGGGCGCCGAGGTCGAGGGGTTGCCAGGGGTGGAAGATGGGGGAGAGTGAAAGGTTGGTGGTGGTTGTGGTGGTGTAGGTGAGGGTGTTGTTGGTTGCGCTGCGGGCGAAGAGGAGGAGGGTTGGGGAGGATGTCCAGGTGTTGAGGAGGGCGGAGGCGAGGATTTGTGGGCAGATTGTTAAGTCGCAGGGGTGGCGCGTGGTGTTGGGGGGCGAGGGTGGTTGGTCTTCTGGTTGGGGTGTGGTGGTGTTGGAGGGAGTTGGGTTGTCGGCGCGGCTGCTTTCGATTGTCAGCAAGCGTGTGAGGATGATGGAGTTGACGACTTACCGGGTTGCAACGACGACGCCGACGACGACGCCGACTGTGACCAGCACGGCCGCGACGAGCGCGATGATCCAAACTTTTCTTCGCCACCACGGTTGCGGAGTTGGAGTTGGAGCCGGAGCCGAAATCTCGTCGTTGGCCTTCTCAACGACCCTCACCTGGGGGGCATCATCGGCTCCCCTCCACGGCTCAAGGGGTGCCTGCACAGAGAGCTTGTACAGGTGGTGCTCCACAAGAGTTTCGGCAGGCGAGCGTGAGTCGTCAACTTCCGGCGCAGTGCTTGCGGAGACAACTTCCGGCGCCGTGCCGGCGGGAACGACTTCCAGCCCGGAGTAGTCCGGCTGCGCAGAGCTACTCCCACGGAACTCGCTCATCGTTGGAAATTAGACATTGAGCGGGCACCTCATTGCAGCAGAGAAAGATGAGGTCGGAACTAGAGTGGAGGAAACGTCTCGAGATATGGTCCCGCCGCTTCCCTGACCTCCGCTGCGCCGCTCTCAGGGCACACAACACGGCGACGCCACCAAGCAATATTGCACTCACGCCGAGTTTGTGTGTAACTGGCCAATCACATTGGTGCGAGCTGAAGGCGATAGTCGCCGTGTGCCCCTTTTCTGCCACGGCATGGTGCATTCCGCCCCCAACCATCTGGGGAACACAAACTCGGAACTGCATGGATTTGTGAGACGTGGTTGGCCAATTCGGCGCGCCGTTGCGGCAAACTGTTTGAGTTGGTTTTCGTGTATCAGGTTCAGCGCTGGGTCGCCTTTGTTGGCTGCGCTGCTATACATGTACAATGGCGTTCTTTGGCTTTGGCGGACTCGGAAATGCTCCCCCTATTATCGACTTCGGGCTTGGCATATCTTCACAACGCCAAGAGTTGGACACATCTTCACAACAACACCAAGAGCTTGAACATCCTCTCAAGACTTTCAGCATACGGGACATATCATTGCATTCGGATTCCCCTCTCCCTATATACACCTCCGAAGCAGCCACCCTTCCTTATGCCCCCCTCCCCCCCACATCCTCCACCCACTTACTGCGCAGTAAACTGCGAGAAAAAGTCCCAAGTATTCTTGGGCGCAAAAATCTGCCCATTGTCCGTCTGCGAGGGGTTGTGGTCGCCCCTGTGCACAACCCAAGTAACAGGATACCCAGCCTTGCAGTTCTTGTACTCGACCTTGACCGACGTCGAACCAGGCTGCGGCTCCGAGACAGCCGTGCACCCGTTGTTGCGCACGAAGCGATCGCGCATCTGGCGACCGCCCGAGACGTTGAGGACCGAGTCGGACGTGCCGTGCTGGCCGTAGTAGGCAACGGGCTCGGTGCCGCCCTGGCAGCCGCTGAGCAGGCCGCCGGACAGGACCGAGATGGCGCGGATCTCCTTGGGGCGGGCGCAGGCGATGGCGAAGGACATGGCGCCGCCGTAGCTGAAGCCGGTCGAGAAGCGGAGCGTAGTCTCGATGCAGAGGTCGGCCTCGAGCGTCTTGACCATGCTGTCGAAGAAGGTCAGGTCCTCGCCGCCTTGGTTGCCCCAGCCGTTGTTCAGGCCCTGGGGAGCGACGAAGATGGCGCTGTTGCCGGCGAGAGGGGGGAGGCCGTAAAAGGGGAGGGCGCCGCCGCGGTTGGTGTCCTCGCCGTCGCGGATCTTTTGGGCGCTGCCGCCGAGCTGATGCCAGGTGAAGACGAGCTTGTGGGCCGTGTTTTGGTCGTAGTTGGCCGGAAGACGGACAATGTACTGTCGGTTCTTGCCGTTGACCGTGATGGAGTACTGCTGGCTCCTGATGGTCGGCGCCTTTCCGCAACCGGCCGACTTGGCTGCCATGACGCCCACCGATGTGAGCAGCAGGACCGCCAGGGTCACGATGAAGTTCTTGCGCGCCATCTTGGGGCTTTTCGGATCGAGCGAGAGATGCGGAAGAGATAGAAATCGGTGCGATGGGTGTTATCACAGCGAGAATCCGGCGCCTGTCCCGTCCAAAAGCTTCGCCGTCTTCGAGAAGGATTCGATTTTATATTCAACACTGAGCACTTACACGCCTCGAGAAAGGGAACTGCCGATGTCCACTGCCGCACCAACAGGGTCTTTCGCCGCATATTACCCAGGGCGCGCGGAGAATTAACCGTCAGGTATAACAGTCGTCACCACGATATTCCCTATTCACCAATCATTCTTTACCGTGTTATGCTCTACAGAGCTGTCTCTGTCCTGGAGGGGGTCCCGCGCCCCGGAGTTGGGGTAGATGCCAAGACGCGTCGACATTGCCAAGGCCTATCAACATGAGCCTCTGCCCTGGGTTGAGGTTAAATTCCACGTGCTCGATGCGCGCGAATCACGACCGGGCTAATCTGGGGCCCCAGGTTTTCGGAATGCGGTTGCCGGACGCCAAGACGCTCCAATAGGGCCTCCAGCGAATCACCCCTTTCCAGCTCTCCGAATCCTCAAGGGGCAACCAACACCGGATTATCTCCCCCCTCGCGTCAGCTTCCCTCCCGAGTGGGGTTTCGCATTGATCTACGTTGCACCGAAGCAAGTACCGACCTGAGGTGCTAGATGAAGCTGTCTAAGTCGGTTGGGGTCCTCTTCTATTAGGGATTGCCTGCTTATTGCTGTCGTTCTATGTTGAAACGAGGCAACTCTCAGCTGCTAGACGCTCCAATTAAGCTTGCTCGGAGTTGCGGCTGATTTGGGGCGTGAGTCCTGCTTTCGCGTCCTTGTGTGCGGGGGAGAGCGGGGGAAGGAGGTTCAGTTACCCCTTTTCTGTTGAATCCCGAGTGTCTCCGGAACTCAGTATCCTCGGAAATCGGATGAGAGGCAGAAAACCACTTCGACATGACGCCGAGGACACCACCAGGAGGGGCGGCAGCTGGTCGGAGCGTCCAGTTCTTGTTGCTGTTTGCTCGTTTCGACGGTGGGGATGTCGGCTTGAGCGTCCACTGCTACCTAAGTGATGTTTTGCGATCCTCGGGGAGGGCTCAGAAACACCAACACTGAGCACCTACCGCAGCGAACACAGTCGTCGCCTTCTCACTTCATGTCTGTGATGAAGTCAACCCCTTCAGTTCCAGTGTTGGTTACGGCGGCAATGGTAATGGTGGCGCGGTCTAGTCCAAATGTGGACAGCAGTCATCTCCGATCAGCCCCTGAGGCTGAGACTCCTCCATCGTCCTTCAGTCTCAACCAACCGTCCGATCTTCCCAGGACAGATTTTACCAAGTCAAAGGACGAGCATCAATGGCAGACTCGGATGACTTCAAGTATACCGAATCGCTTGGCTGGGACGTGATCCGACTCGTCCGGATCCAGGACCGCGCACGTTTCGCATTCAGCTCGCGGCGCATCGAACTCGACATCAAGGTATTCCAACTCGACCATGCGCCGCCGTACCGCGCCCTTTCATACACGTGGGGCCCGTCGCATCAAGGGCAGCCACCTTACGTCGACGGCGACAAGCGTCCCATTCGCATCGCAGGCCGTCGATTCCTCGTGCTGCCCAATCTCTGGGACGCGCTGGTGCAGCTTCGGGAATGCTTTCGGCGTGGTGGCGAGCTGAGCGAGGGGCCGCGGTATCTCTGGATCGACGCACTCTGCATCAACCAAGACGATCTTGCCGAGAGGGCTGCGCAGGTCAGCGTCATGGACCGGGTCTACAGCCAGGCGACCCAGACAGTGGTCTGGCTGGGAAAAGCCGATCACGAAACCAGCAAAGCGCGAAGACTGCTCGAAAAGATTACTCAGATCCCTCCCGATGAATCGAAAGCCATCAGCGCCACGGCGCGCGGCATCCGGCCGGACAGGCCGTACTTTTTGGCCCGAGGCCTTCCGGATCCCACATGGACTCGGAGCCACAGGCAACGTTGGCTTCCTATCATGGACCTGTTTGAGCGCGCTTGGTTCACGCGATCATGGGTCGTCCAGGAGGTGCTCTTGTCAGCGGACATCCTGATTCTCTGCGGAGCATGGAGCTTCTCCTTTTTCGAGCTGGTCTACACGGCCAACTTTCTCCATGCAACGTCCATCTTCACCCACGTCAACTGCCTCTTCCGGAATCCGCAATCGACGACGAGCACCGTATTGATGGACCCCACTGGTCGGATCATGTCGCTCTGGGAACAATGGCTAATGTTTCACCCGGAGCGGGTGGAAGAGGAGGACCCGTCGGGCGCACTCAAGGCAATGGTCCGCAAGTCCGAAGGTGAAATCCTGCGTTTTGGCCAAGGAAAGGGGGGCTGGTCACCTGCGCGCATTCTCGTGTACTTTGCGTATAACCTCAACATTTCAAAGTGCAGCGATCCCAGGGACAAGGTGTTTAGTCTCCTGGGCATTGTCAGGGCGTTCATGACACTGCGTGGATGCGCCGGAGAAGCCGCCGACGTTGGCGTCGTGGTCGATTATCGCCAACAAGTGACCGCCGCCATGGTGTTTCAGCAAGCCGTCGAGGCCATGATCCGACAGACTGCATCTCTGGGCGTGCTGGCCCTTTTGCGCGACAGCCCCGACGCCAAGATGAAGGAATTGCCTTCCTGGGTACCCGACTTTTGCCTCGAGGAGGGCACCGACAAGTTATCCGTGATGAACCCGCCTTTCAACGCGGCAGGTCGCTCTGAAACCCAAGGCTCGCCATTCTTCGCCTTTGCCGACCGCCGCCTTGCTGTCAGCGCCACCCTGCTGTGCCACGTCAGGACGCGGAGTGTCAGTCTCGTGGATTTCGACCAGCCACACGGCACAGAAACTTGGGTTGGCCATCTCTTGTCAGCCAACACCATCTACCCTTTCACCCAGCAGCGCCATGCCGAGATAGCCGGAAAGGTCCGCCCCTTCACCACACAGAACCGCATCGAAGCCTTCTGGAGAACTCTCCTTGCGGATTCGGTCCTGACCCAGGGCGCCGTCGAGTCCCCTGCATCCTGGCCCGGCATGAGAAGCGGCGAACAGTTCTTCTGTTACGTGCTCTTCCTGATCATGGGGTCGATGAACAGCCACGTCATGAAGCTCGCCGGCCTAAAGACGCGGCATTTCTCGT
This sequence comes from Podospora aff. communis PSN243, assembly GCA_033296975.1. Classification (NCBI taxonomy): domain Eukaryota; kingdom Fungi; phylum Ascomycota; class Sordariomycetes; order Sordariales; family Podosporaceae; genus Podospora; species Podospora aff. communis PSN243. The sequence continues at coordinate 75,620 of MU865962.1, read as the reverse complement.
CGTCGTTGCTTGCTTCCCTCGAGATACTTGCGCGCTCCGGCGCGGTAGGCGAGCTCCCGCAAGAGAAGGACTTTGACGACTTTAGGGCGCGGATTCGTAGGATATGCTCGAATCCGGGCGGTGCGGCGGTGCGGGATGACCAGGAGTGGTTTGATCGCAAGCAGCAAGCGTGTCGCGTGTTTTTGGAGGAGGTTTTGCGGAGCATTCTTGGGGCAGCGTATGTGCACGGGGCGATGAGAGGGGAGGCGGTGAGTGATGGGACGAGGTGGGAGAGAGTTGTTTTTGTGTGAGGGCGTACCGAGAGTGGCGTTGATGGAAACGTTCCTTCCGTGTTTTACCTACGAGCAGACGCACGTGTGATGACGTTGTTTTCGTTCAATTTCGCTCGGCTTCCGCTACACGAAACTTTGTTTCTCGTGCTCTATGACGAGCTTTTGGTTCTGTCATGGATCTTTTCGCACCTCTTCTCTCCAACCATCCACCACACAGTTTCATCTATTGTCCATCCTTTGGCCAAAATCCCATCAACCAGTCATCATCAAACAATCGCCGCGATGCTCTATAACATGGCCGACCCAGACGCCTACCGTGATCCACCAGCCTCGCTCAAAACCGCCCAGAACACGCCGATGCTGCTACCTCCCATTCCGAAGGAACCAACTCTGGCCATACCGAAAGAAACAACTCCCATCCCCAAGGAATCAACTCCCATCCCGCAAGACCAACACCTTCCATGCTGCCCAGCCTTTACCGGATTAACAGCCGCCGAGCGAAAGCGCCGCCTCGCAGACCTCAACGCAAGAGCCGACGCCAAACTGTCAGCCATAAAACAAGAGGCCGAGATCAAGCGACACGAATTTGGAGACGAGAAAAAGCGGGAGGAGTTCATGGATCGCCTGGACGCCGTCATTCGATTTAAGACGCGAAACACGTGCCCAGCGCTTCTTTGGCTACACAAGATGTGGTTATGGTATGTCGTGTTTGGCAAAGGCCACGGCTACTTTAAATGTCTCACGGAGACAAAAGTCAAGATTTGGACTTTGAACAGGGAGTGGGAGGTTTATAGGGAATGGGAGGAGGAGAGGAGGAAGATTGAGGGGGAGTGTGTCTAGATTGGTTTGTGGTGGCTCGGGATCGCCTCCTCTGGGGCGGATGCTTAGTTTCGTTTTCACTGCCGACCCTGACGTCGACGGAAGTCATGCTATTCATTATCGCTGATAAAGCGACCTGCCAACTGATGCTGCCTCATCGTGACTTGCCTCTTGAACAATGTGTTGGGGTCTTGCGGTGGCTTGACGGTGGTCACCCAGATATACCTAACCCTTTCGGCGAATGCATCCTGAATGTATTGAAAGGAGCCGTGGGCCAATCAGCGGGGTTCGAAATGGGCAGTTTCGAGGGAGCTGCATTGGGGATTTGGGAAGCTGCCAGTACCGCCCGAATCTGCAGGCAGTTGATTGGGTTTCATTGTCGCCTCACTTTTCTCGCATCAACTGGCCGGAGCCCAACCCTTGCCCGACTTCCACGTCCAGAACACACCATTTCTCGTTTCTCCCCATCCACCCACCACAATGGAGCCATTAACTGCACTCGCCGTTGCAGGGAATGTGTTGCAATTCTTTCAATTCGCCTCCGAGCTTCTCAGCAGCTCGCGCAAAATCTACTCTTCCGCTGGGGGAAGCAGTGACGAGAATGCGCATCTCGGTGATATTTGCGAAAAGCTTGTCGATTTCGTCTCCAGTCTCCGAATCAGCAGTTCCAGACAAGCGCCTTCCAGCCCATCTTCGCATGAACGCGCTATCGCAAACCGTGCCGACGCGTGCCGAAAGGACTGCGAAGAGCTCTTGGCAATCACAACCAAGTTGAGGGCGAAGAGCACCGGAGGCAAGACACGGCGATTTTGGAACAGTTTCAAGATCGCGCTTGCTGAGGTGAGCAATTCGAGCGAGATCGAGGGGCTCAGGAAGCGAATTGGGGACCATCAGCAGACTTTGCTGTTGCATATCGGCGCTATCTCAAGGTTTGTCGGAAAATTGAAACACGGGCGGAGGAATTCAGACTGATAAGAAGATGCAGTGATGATATTGCAAGACTGAGGGCTGAGTTAGGTGAGTTCCGTTGCGTCTGGCACGGAGCTAATGAGGCAAAACACCAAGAAATATTGCGCAGCTTGAAGGCTCTCGAGCAACATCAGCAGAGTACCGTGACGGTTCAGAACTTCCCAGCGCGGTCAGTAGCAGACGATGTGGAGCGAATCTCCGAGGATATACGAAACTTGTCCATCGATACTCGCCAGTATGGGAAGCATGGTCGAATCTTCGCATCTCTCAATTATGTTGACCGCCCCTTACGACACGAAATAATACCTCGTGCCCATACGGCCACCTTCGACTGGGCGCTGTCGGACCACACGGACACCGATTCAGGAAAGCACTTTGGGGCGCTGCGTCGATGGCTGTCGGATGACGATGACCTTTTTTGGGTATCAGGAAAACCAGGATGCGGCAAATCCACCTTCATGAAGTATGTTGCCGACCACCCTGTCACAAAATCGCTTCTGTCATCATGGTCGAAAGATAAAAGAGTAGTCATCGCGGCTCATTACTTCACCATCTACGGCTCACCGATCCAAAAATCCTTGGAAGGTCTCTTACGTTCTCTGCTCTACGGCATCCTCCGTCAAGAGCCGGCGCTCATTCCAAAGGTGCTTCCGGAGCCGTTAACAGATAGGCATGAGCAGATCCGATGGACACAAGCCAACCTCGAGGCCGCCTTGAAACGAATTTCATCCGAAGATTGTGGCGATAAGATGTGCTTCTTCATCGACGGCTTGGACGAATATTCTGGCGACCACCAAGAGATATGCGAGACACTTGTGCAGCTGTCGCAATCACCCTCCATTAAGATTTGCGTGTCAAGTCGACCTTGGAACGTGTTTGAGGATGCGCTCGGCGGGAACTTGCAACAAAAACTTTACATGCACCATCTCACTGAGAAAGATATACGGAACTACGTCGAGGCCGCTCTCTGTCACCACCCTCGTTGGCAAATTCTCATAGGCCAGTCTGGTCATGAGCCTGCCGAGGCCTTGATCAGCGACACGGTGTTCAAATCAAGTGGAGTCTTCCTCTGGGTCACCCTCGTCACCCGTCTCCTCCGTGAGGGTCTGACGAACGACGACAGTATCCAGGACCTGAACAGGAGATTGACAAGTTATCCCAGCGACTTGGATCCATTCTTTCGGCATATACTGGACAGCGTCGACGAGTTCTACCAGGATAAGATGGCGAGAGCCCTATTGCTCGCACTAGAAGCAGAGCGACCCCTTGAGATACTGTTGTATTCTCTGCAAGATCTGGAATATTACGACGAGAACTACGCACTCTGTGAAGTGAAAACACACCCAAGCTTGCCGCCATTCAATCACAGCATGCCCAATGGGGCAATGGCTCGACGCCTTAACGGATGGTGCAAAGGCCTGTTGGAGAGAAATGGCAACAGGATGGAGTTTCTGCACCGGACTGTGTTCGACTTCCTCCACTCACAAGACATGGATGGCTTTCTCCTCAACAAAGCGAGGAATTCACGCAGATTCTGTTCCACGCTCTCTCTACTTCGAGCTCGAGTCGCTATGCTCAAACGAACATGGTTCTGCTCTTGCCCTTCCTTCTGCACAGGCACAACAGACACGACTGCTCGCGGCCAGCCTTGCTTTGCCAGAGAGACCCGCAAGATGCTTTCGGCGGCCCACCGGGCAGATAGTATGGGTGGTAATCTTGCCATGTCCACTACTGTTCTCCTCGAGAACCTAGACACGAGTCTCGATGCGATGGCAATATCTGGACAGATCAAAGGATCACTTTCCACAGCAAAAGAGCTGTACCACCACCTCGTCTTGGAGGCCGAGGTCGCGAACTACCTGCTCACAAAGTTGCCGAGTACAACCTACTTCGGTAAAGAGGCACATGGTCACTTGATGAATCTTGACGCTCTCTCGCTGGTCCTCGCCTCGAAGTCGAAACCCTTTCTTCAGTGGGCAGTTAAGGCCGTCGTGGACTCGGGGTACGCCCTAAACGGCCCGACGACGCCGGGGTCATCTAGCAATCCTAGTCGTTGGGCTAAATGTATTGATAGGTGGGCGCTCGGGGCCTTGGGAAGTTCGGATCCTTCGACTCACACACATGATGACTTTGCTCTCGCGTTGGAGAACGGGATCTTTATACACCTACTCCAGAGCGGGGCTGATCCGAATACCAGAATCTTGTCAGGTTATCCCTATGGTATGGGACTCGAGGCCCCGGCTTGGTTTCAGTTCCTATTGCTGGCGGTTTTCATACCCCGGGTGAGAGCGACCCGTCTTGAGACCCTCCATATCAGCTTGGAGGAAAATGAACTCGTCAAGGGTTACCGGAAGACACTAAACCTAATGATCCGAGGAATCACCGGACAGTCATTTGACTTTGGTCTTTGCGACGAACCAGGGAATTGGTTTCCGCATCTTTCCTCGGAGCCGGAAGCTCTGAGATTCGCCGTCCGGGTGTTTGCCGAGTCGCTGGATAGCATTCCGGGGAATGGCGATTATCGACGCGCAGTAAGGGAAGGTCTAGAAGCTGTGTTGTCGGAATTTGTAAGGGCGCAGCTCCAGCAGGAGATTGAGGCTCTGAAGACGAAACGGATCCAGGGGCCGCCTCCCGGGAGAAAGCGGGGGAGGGTTTATGGGGATGAGAGTGGTTCGGGAGTAGTCAGGAGAAGGGATAAACACAAGCGGCGGTGATGCTTGGGAGCAAACTGTGCTTGAAAGTTGGAATAGCGGTTGGAAGGTTTTTGGATTTACCGCAGGGGATTTGGGTAGGTAGGGGTAGGGTTCTAGGGTCTATCTAGACTCGGATGCTTGCTAGGTGTTTGAGAGTAGATGTATTCTTGCACTTGAGGGTTCTCTAGAAGCCTGACCGGTGTTTCAAAATCTGAAAGAAGCTCAGCACAAGAACATAAGGTAAACCGCAAAAGATGTTGACAAAAATATGAGTTTAGCCCCTTTTTGATCAGCCTCGTGTTTTTGACCCGCGCCTGTCAAGATAGCTATAGTCAAAATGATTGCTTCCTTCCATTGTTGTTATATTCGACAGGGCTTTCGCCCTGTTATGTAAATTATCCAAGTCATATCCAAGTCATGAAACAGTGAATTCAAATTCAATCCATGCCATTCCTCAAGCACATTCAGATTACCCTCATCAGAAGCTCCGAGTGGCCGGATTGTTTGACGATTGCGGGCATGCTTCAGGGGCGCTGCGCGATAATGCAACGTCGGGCAGAGGCGCCGTTGACTCGATTGAGTGTAACCGGACCGCAGCGGGTGTCGGTTAGAACATTGAGATGCTGGTTGGAATAGCGGATCCACTGTTCACGATAGATGGTGAGCTCGAAAGTTGAGGTAGTAGCGAACCTGATATTTTCAACACTTACAAGGTTGTTAAAGTTCTCAAAGGTGGGGTTGTAATGGCACACATTGCCGGGGTGGACTTGGACGGCGAACGGCAGAGGGGAGTGGAAGTTTTGGTAGAGATGGGCTTGGGTGCAATCAAGCTCTCGTACCACTTTGAAGTTCTCCCCTTTGATGTCGAAGGCATGCCTGGTGATGCCGTTGTACCAATAGTAGGAAATGACGACGCTGAAGTAGCCGCAGCTGATGGGGCCGTGGTCGTCGTTCCAAGTGCAGCGGGACTCTAGGGATTTTGTCGAGCTCAAGTCGCTGTCTCGGGAAATGATCTCGCTGCTTGAGACTGGGTCAAAGTCGATGGGGCTGGCCGTGGCTCCGGAGAACAGGAGGGCCTGGGCGCCAAGGGAAAGGAGGGGAGCGAGCTTCATGATGGCCGAGCTGAGTAAGTGTTAACTGAATGCAAGAAGTGAGTTCTGATGGGTGACACGAGAGAGGACGAACTACATGTAATTGGAAGCTCCGAGAGGTATTTATACCTGATTTCACACAAGAAGCTCATGAACACACACGAGGTGCCTGCCAAGAAGCTGCTCCAAGGACAGGAAGCGGCGCGGACAAAGCTCAATCCATCCCGTTGCACCGTTAAACCCCGGCAGCGGCACAGTCGAGTGTGCCTTGTTTTTTGGTTGTACTATAGCCATATACCCCTTGTATTCCCGACACCTGGTTGCGGCGCTTCCTCAACCTTATCGTTTGGTCCCGTCGCGACGCGGCAATAATAATAGGATGTAAATAAAGAGTGTGCCTTGCCACACATGCACAAGCTAGCCCTTCTTCCTTCGCGCGCGCAGAATACCAGCAGGTCACGCGAGCTGTGGCATTCAGACTCTTGTTCGAGGCTCGCGATTGGTGTGCGCAACCGCAGGGTAACCGCCAAGCGTTTGACGCACTCCACCTCAGTGCCACCAAATGTTTAATTAACTCAGTATGGGGCTCTTCTTGTGTAACCTGATCACCCCAGTCCGCAGCCACTTCAAGGTTCACTGGCAATGATCCTATGTTGGCCTTGACATTGCAGAGGGTTCAGCAAGGAGTTCCATCAATGCCCAAGGGTAATTCATCTTGGATTTCTCCGCTAATGACAAACAGACGAGTACCTAGGTGCATTTGGACGCTGCACAAGACAGTGACAAGGAAACAAAAAGCACCGATTGATAACCCGCCCACCACATCCAGGGGTTGAATGAATCATGTTGAATGAGTTCATGTCATCCCCTGAACGATGGGGCGGGAAAAAAAAAGAAAAACAACAAGAGAGCAAAAAGTAGGAGGAATGAATCCTCTCAGCCAAGAGCCGCCCGGCCATGCCTCTCAGGACCGCTGCTTGATAATACAGCGCATATCCCTATTGCCCGAGCCAACCCTCCCACAGCGGCTATCAGTCGGCGTGTTGAGGAACTGATTCGAGTACCGGATCCACTAATATTCACCACACAGATCAGTATCAGCGGCACCATCGCCCGCCCAAAAAAACACCAAAAAGGTGTGTCGTAACAGAGCACTCACGGTATTATCAAAATCAGACCACATCCCCTGCGGATTATAATGACACGTATTCCCCGGATGAATCTGCAAAACCCAAGGTAGCGGGCTAGTAAACGACTGCCACTGGTTCGCACGACCGCAGTGGATGCTGCGCTTGACGGCGAAGTTGAAGCCCTTGATGTCGAACTCTTCCTTGAAGGGGCCCGTCTGGCTCCAGGCGTAGGGAATCACGACGCTGAAGTAGTCGCAGTGGATGGGGCCGTGGCCGTCGTTCCAGGAGCAGCGGGACTTGAGGGAGGACTCGGTCGAGTTGAAGGTGTCGTTGTCGGCGGGCCAGAGAGCGGGGAATTGGCTGTCGTCGTCGTCGTCGCCGGGTTGGGTCTCGGTGGTGGAGGCTGGGTCGAGGGTGATGGGGTTGGCCATGGCGCGGAGGAAGAGGGCGGGGGCGCCGAGCAGGAGGATGGTGGAAAGCTTCATGGTGGGTAGATTTGGATGGGGTGAATTGGATTGAGAGAAGATGGGAGTGATGGAGCTGTGTGAGAAGAGAGACGACGAACAGGAGAAGAGAAGCGGATATTTATACCTGATTTTCAACATGGACTGACCTCTCCAAGGGACAGTCCAGGCTGGCGAGACCACAACCATTGGCATTGCCCAGAAGCTCGACCAACGACACAGTTGGTCGTGTACTTGCCCTCGTGAGCAACTTTTGATTCTTGGAGATGCAAGTGCTCGGACCTGTGTGGATGTCCATCTGCTGTTGGCACTTTGGAGCCATGGCGAGCCGTGGGGTGGTGTGCGTGATGAGATAGGTATGGAAGACGGAGACAACATCATGACAGCGAGATGGATTTGGTGCGCTCCCAAGCTCCATGTTCATGATGTTCCCAACCCCCCTTTTCTCCCACTGCCTACCTACCTACCTACGGCGGTCCGGGCGGGCCACGGCCAAACCAAATCGTGCGACTCGTTGAGGAGCGGCCTACTTTGTTCAACGTCGCAGACTGTCTCGATCTGGACATGAGTCGTTTGAGCGGTCTTGAACGGTTCCATACACCGCTTGCCGTGGATACGCCGCTGGCTTCAGCCGACGTACATCGATGTGTCCGTCCTTGAAAATCTGAAGGTGCAAGCCAGGGAACCCAGGAAGCAAGACCCACACTCCCAAAGGCCTCAACGACTCCTACATGTAGTCCTCCCACTCTCCACCACACCACCGCCCCCTTCACCACCATTGCTCTTCGACGCCCAACCTCCCGTCAACAAATCGATACCCGGCATAGCTCTGCTGACCACAACCCCACAACCCAGCAATTTTTGCGCAAGACGAGCACGTCAAAAACAACGCCGCGCCAACGGCCACCAGGCGAGGTCCGGTGCCGCACCCTCGCCGAGCCGCTCATCGGGGTCACCATGAATCCCGATGTCCCCGGGTCAAAAGTGAACCGCGTGATCATTCGGATGAAATGCATACCTACTTACCTAGTGTCAGCGACAGCTAGCTCGAGATCAAGGGTTAGAGGCGACAGACACCAGGGTCATGCGCGCCGTGCCCAGAGCACACCCGTACACCTCATGGCAATGACATACCTTAGGCAACTACCAAACTCACCTTGATAAAACCATCCGCTGATACCCGGGCAGCTAATCAGAACCCTCCCAGTCTCCCAGCCAAGGAAGAGCTCGTGGACTTCGGAAGCTCCGTGCTGCTGCCAAGCAAAGAGTGGTTGGTGATAGCCAAGCCCCGACGGCAGCGAATGACCTCAACTCCAACAACTCTTAGTAGCGTGACACAAAAGTGCTGTTGAAGAATCCATCTTGTGTAACCCTTCACCGACTTCGGTTGTAAGTCTCAGTCGTCCTTCAAGCAGCGGCCGCCGCCAAGTCTTTCGTGTAACGTCAGTAGTTCTAGACGTCCACCCATGTAAGCTAAGTTGCTGCCATGGCTGCTGCCTTGTCGTGTAACCGAGGGAATCGGTCCCAATTGTAATCCTAGCAACCACCACGATAGCTCAATCTAGCCGCTAATGGTGACAGTTGCGTCTTGGCGTGGTTGATAAAGCACCTACCTTACCACATACGGCTCAGTCCCATACGCTTGGGCTTGGTGCAGAAACCCTTGGCGATGGCGGATTAGCAGAGCGACAAAGTCCGAGTTCAACTCTTGGTGGCCCAGGGAGCAGCATCCCTTGCCAAGGTCAGCGTTGAGGTCCTTGCAGTTGGCCAAAATGCATCCATTCTCAATATCTTCTCTTGCAGTCGTACCTAACCAAACTTCTTTGCCTGACAGGTTGAGCGCTGCCAACGAAGTTCATGGAGGTCTACCCCGACCTCTGCCCCTAGGAAGCCGGACACCACGAAAGCTCTCGCAGTCGCGCATCAAACCTGGGGTGATATTGGCGACAGTACTACCTCGTGCCGGTCAGGAGCTCCTCGAGGAGCTTGGATTGTTGACCAACCACAGCTTCCTGAACTTCGAGCCCTCCATCTCGACCAGGTCCCGAGGCCGCCCCGATTCGACCATGACACCCCTGTCCATGACAACCACCCTGTCAAAGTCCATAACCGCATCAAGCCGGTGGCTCACCATGACGATGGTGTAGTTCCTGAACTCGTCCGCAATCACAGCCTGCATGGCCCTCTCCGTGTCTTGGTCAACACTGGAGCTCACCTCATCAAGGAGCAGGATGCCAGCCTCCTCACCACCCGCTTCCCCGAACTCGGTCTTCCACTCCCTTGCTCGCACCCTCCGGCGGAGCACTGCACGCGCAAGGCTGAACAGCTGCTTTTGGCCCTGAGAAAACGAGTCGGCACTCATCCCGGCACCAAGCCCCCCGCGCTCCGTGACAAAATCCCAAAGTCCGACCACCTCAAGCACAGCTTTGCATTCGGGTTCGGTCGAAACCGTGAACGGGTCGAGATTCAGCCGGACAGAAGTTCCATCGGGCAGGAAGACAGCATCCTGCGGAACAGCGATGATCCTCTGCCGAAGAACACCGCGATCGATCTTGTGCAGTGGAGTCTCGTCAATGATGATCCCCTGGGCGCTGGACTGAATGGGGTCGAGTAGGCGGAGCAAGAGCAGTACGAGGGAGGATTTGCCACTGAGCGTGTCAGAATCGCAACCAGTATAGTGACAACAGGAAGCTTACCTTCCGCTTCGTCCACACAGCGCCACCTTCTCGCTAGGGACAATATCAATAGTTAGATCCCGAATAGCCAGATTCGGCTCATCTACGCTTTCCTTCTCAGCAATGTTGATTCCTTTCTCGGTACTACTTCTGTTGCTGCTGGGGTCATCCGGTCCACTGCCAGCAAAGTCAGCTCCGGGTAGTACAGAAAGGAAAAAGCGAACATGAAACAGGAGTCTACTTACTCATATGACGCCGAAACATTCTCGACTCGAATCCTGCCCTTCAAGGGCCACTGCGGCGGCGGCTGCACATCCTCCCCGGGAAGATTCTCTGGCGCAACTCTCTCACCGAACCTCCTCAGCCTCGAAATAGCACCAATCGAGGTCTCGAGTCGTGTGTACGACTGAACAATATGCGTCAAGACATCGCCAAAGTTCATCAGCGTTACCAGACTGGCCCCGGTGAAGGCTGTGTTTGACTTCGTCTGAGTCGCAAATGTAACAACCGAAAGCGCAAGAAATGCGATGACCATCTGAAGGACAAACGCCAGCCAGCGCTGGATCATGGCGAGTAGGTACATCGGGCGTTGAGAGTTGTCGACAAGGTGATTGTTCAGCTCGATGCTCGGAGCAATCCACCCAAATGCGCGAAACGTGGCGATCCCTTTGATCGTATCAATGAAGTGAGAGCTATTCCTTGGTCAGCAACGGGCCACCCACAGCCAGCATATGCATGAAACCTACTACAGCGGACTCTTCGCCTCAAGATCCAACAGCCGCATCTGCCTCGAAGTTCGAAGGTAGAACTTCTGAATGACGTACAACACAAACCACAGGAACGGGTAAGTAACGCAGAGATAAGGAGAGGCCGTGGCGATGACGGCTGACATTCCAAGACAGGAGCAAGTTAGTAAAGTCATGTTAAGAAGCGAGGCCGGAAGCTCTCCATCGATTAGCGTCATGTCCTGCGAGAAAAGGTTGGTCACGACACCAGTGTCTGTTGACGTGAAAAACTTCAAAGGGGCCCGGATGACAGTCTCCAGGGCCTCGCGGTGAAGTCTCGCACCCGACGCCGAGATCATCGATGTGAAGCAGATGAAGCAGACTGCAGCAAGCGACGTCAACGCTGACAGCTGAAAGAGGGCATACAGCCCGATGTAGAACGAGTTGGAGTGCTCCGGGGATTCTGAAGTGATGTCCACCGACCAGAACTTCAGCCAGACGGTCACCCAGTTTTCGAAGAATCCCCAGGCCAAGCCGCAAATAACAAAGCCAACCATGAAGTACCAGTCAATGCGCTTGAGATAGTACTTGTACACGGTCCACTCGCCCAGCATGCGTTCGGGGTCGTTTGTGCCGTCATCCTCGACCTTCTCCTTGAGGACGCGTTTCAAGCCGGAAGCATTCTCCTTTCCAACGTCCACAGGCTCGATATCGTCGTCGGAGCTGCTGCTGTCCGTCTCTTTGATCCCGAGGCTGTGAACATACTGCCTGTTGGCCAGAAGCTGCGCAAATGTGCCCTGCTCCACGATGGTGCCGTCCTGTCCAAGCGCGATGATATGGTCGGCAGAGATGAGATGTCTGACGGAATGCGTGCAAAGCACAACAGTAGCGTTCCTTCGTCGGAGGAGCCCATCAGCTGAGAACACGCGTCGAAACACTTGGTCCTCTGTATCGGCGTCCAGTCCGCTCAGGATATCGTCAAAAACGAAGAGGTTGGTGTCGTCGAGGTACAAGGCTCTGGCCATCGACACTCGCTGTCTCTGGCCCCCGCTGAGGCTGATCCCATTGCTCCCCACCTTGGTTTGATCCCCCTGCGGCAGTATCGCAAGATCTGGAAGAAGCATGGTGGCTTCAATCACAGCATTGTATCGTGAAGGATCCCAAGGCGAAAACCCAATAATGTTCTTCCGGATGGTGTCATTCGCAAGGTAAGGCGTCTGATCGCAGAACCCAATCTTTCTGGTCGGGCCAGACCCCAACAGAACCTTCCCATCGAAAACCGGAGACTCGCCCAGCAGGGCTTTGCAGAGCGTGGACTTGCCCGCGCCAATGGGCCCAACAACCAGTGTGAGTCGCGAGGGTGGTATCTCGAGGTCGATATTCCTCAGAATCGGCTGCCCTTCCCATCCGAAACTTCCTCTTGCTATCTTGATCCAGGCCTGCCTTGAATCATCCCCATCGGTCTTCTCCGGTGGCGTCTGTCCATGACGCTCTGCAGGAGACTCGCGGAAATCGATGCGCGGTTCGCTCTCGATCAGAGTCTGAATCCGCCGCAGGCAAGTGAAGGAGGAGAAGAAAACGGGGGCCATCTGGAAAAGAATCGAAAGAGGGCCGGTGAGCAGGACGATGTACGCGAGGGAAGTGAAAATGGTGACGATGTCCAGCGTCGCGTTGGTGATGCCGAACGTCACAATTGGGGCGATACAGGCGGGCGCAAAGGCGCAAACGGCAGCGGCTGCCAGTAGCACTCGGAATCGGTTCCCGGCCTTGAGCTCTTCCTCTCGCATCGTCTGAATCGACTCTTCAACTGGGCTAGCCAGACCAGAGATTTTCAGCTGCTTCATCTGCCCGATCACACTCGACGTGAGTCCCACTCGCCGTTGGATCGTCTCCATCCATGCCTTTTGAGTCGGTCCAATGTATCTGGTGGAGTAGGTCGTATAAGCTGCGCAGAGCAAGACTACCACCATTGGCGCTACTGAAGCAGGTCCCAGATGTCGAGAGAGAAGCCAGCATGCCACGGCAGCCTCAGCCAGGTTGGCCCAAATTTCGTGGCCATACTCCCAGCCCCTGATGATCCGCTCGATATCGACACTCATCAGCGTCAGCGCAGCCGAGTCGTCGGCCAAGGCAATCTTAGCTTCAGTCGTCTTCCTGTACACAGAGCTAGCGAGTACGCCTCGCAATATGTACATGGCTCGCGTCTGGAAGTACCAGTAGACCGCGCCGGCTGCCGCAATTCCGGTGTAGACGATGATGGTGGCGCCAATGAGGCCATAGCCGACATTTCGGGAGACCTCGCCGGCCGGCGCATGAAGATAATCGAGAAGGGTTTCGATGAGAAAGGGCTGACAAAATTTGAATGCCATCAGGGCTATCCGCGCCGGAACAGGCATGAGCAGCGGCATGGCGAGGCCCTTGAGCATTTCCCCTGCCAAGCCATGTTTCCGTCCTCGCAGTTTGGATGGCGCGAGGCGTCTTGCTGAGTTCCGATACAGCCTTTCCGAAGCCATATCATAGTCGAGGGGATACAAGTCATCCATCGTGAGGATCTTGTTGTACCCGCGCAGGAAGATCCTGTTCAACCAGGCGTACGCACTCAACCCGAAAATGCCTGCCGTTTCCTCGGGGCTGTGCTGCTTGGTGTCGTATGACACGATCCATTTTGTCTTTTGGATTGATTCGAGAACGAGGACGGAAGCCTTGAGGGCGACGCCGGAGGTGAAGAGGCGGGTGAAGGACAGCTCATCAGGGTTGTCCGATGCCAGCCACAGGGTTCTGGTCTGGGCGATGTCGAGCAGGATGGTGATGAAGAGATATCCGTTGAAAAAGATCGACGGCCGCATGGATCTCGCATGCTCCAGACCCGACAGCGGGAGCATGCAGAGGGAGGCGACGAACGTGAGCGCAGCTGCAGCAATGAAGAAGGTCTCGAACTTTTGTAGCTTGGTGACGCACAGCGCCAACAATGCAGCTTGAAGTACGGCATACGCGGAGATAAGCGACTGAGACACCCGATATTAGTTCCCGGATGATGCGCAGATCTCGATATTCAACTTACAAGCTTCAGCAACTTGAACCATGATCCAGCAATTATGTCGGAGCGACGAGTGACGAGAAACAACATCCTCGTCAGAGATACGGCCGTGAAAATCGACGCCGGAATAATATCGAAGAATATCTTTTCGAACTTGATGGTGAAGTCAAAATCCCCTCGGCAGCCCTCGACAGCCGGGGAGAAGATCCGATCATCGCTGGGACATGTCGAGAAATCCATCTCGTTCAATCTGCTGTTGCCAAACTGCAGCTGAGACGCAGCAATCCGAACCAGACGCCAATGACGACAACCTCATCCAAGATGTAGTGGCCGGGGAGATTGTGAAATCTTAGCAGCAAAAGAAGGAAAAAATTACCGCCAGGCAGCCCAAAGGGCGTCGTGATCGACGCGTGTCGATTGCTACCGTGTATACGCAACGATCGACGACCCAAGAAAAATGCGGTCACGTCACCGCCAATGCAGAAAAGTCGAGACCGCTCCGTCGCTTCTGCAACAAGACACACTGGCAGTGGAGCAGGCAGCCAGTCAACGGCTCGAAAGAAATGGCGGGGTGGACACCCTTTCGTTCCTTGCCGCGATGTCGGGGATGGGGACGGCGTCCCGAAGGGGAAGGTGCGTAGGTAGCATTGCCGCTCCGTGGGTTGGGTTAAACCAGGAATGGACCACGAGCGGCAGAACTTTTTGCACGATTATTTGTCACTGGATGGAGCAAAAGTCGGGGTTGGACAAGAGCCCCTGTGTGCAACTGGTGATGACGAAATCCACCGACTTGTGGTTGTCGTCGGGGTGGACACGAATCTGAAGAAGCACATGAAGGGGTTCGAAGTCAACGCGGAGGCGCAGAAGTGCATGTGAGCGAACAGAGCGGATACTGATTTCATTAGTGAGCAGAACTGCATCTTTGCACGCCGCCCAGTTGAGCATCACGCCGAGTGTTCGGGCCGAGAGGGCAAACGGGCACTCAACCGGGCAGGCATCAGCCGCTGATCTGGTGGCCGGTCATATAGCCGACAGCGTCGAAGCTACCCGAATGAAAGCCGTAATAGATAAAGTGTGATGCCTAGAACAACGCCTGAGGTGCCTGGGCATTTCCAGTTGGCGCCTTGAGAAGTCAGGGAGGTGCCTAACGGACCCAACCGAGGTAGCTGGAACTGCGAGGAAGCATTGTACGTTAGGACTTGTGCCCTTAGGCATCCGTGGACACATCGAACGGGGTGGACGGGATACATCTCGAGGTACAAGGTGGCAATGATGTCCCGACGCTTGTTTCACGAGTTTGTCCCTGAATTGGAGTTGCGTCCAGTGTTGCAAGCAGTAACGTCTGCAATGGTATCATTCGTCTATGGGTATTATGCTTATGCTCTAGGTATGCAAGTCTCATCAGTCTACACGGTCCTTACTTCGTGATCGTGGGGTGCTGTTCCCCTTGAGCGGCGTCATGACGTCCAGAGGGCTCTTAGGCTCCTTGATCTCAACCACACTCATATCCATGCGCACTCTAAACTTCCTTCCCCTCCAAGATACGGTCGTACCCAACAATACGGCTGTGACCCAGATGGGCAATGCCAGCATCTCCCTCCCGAACCAGGCCGCGAGCCACTCAAAAAAGGGGCGCCGCTTTGGCCCTCCTTGGCGGACGGTGCCGCGGGCGAAGGCAGGCGTTTCCTCGTCAACCTCGATGCTCTGGCACATATGCAACTTCCTGCTGAATATGCGGTCGATGATCATCCACCAGGTGACCATGAACAGCCAAATAGCCCCCATCGCTCTCCAGGTGGGCGGTATCCCCAACTTGGTGTGAAACCAAGGAAGCGTTGTGAGAGCAAACGAGAAATATAAACAGCAAACAAATGACTCCACGCCAGGCTCAACCAGGGTTGCAGCCAGGACAGTCCATTTCCGCACCCGAAGCCAACGGACACGGCGCGCAATGTAGGCCGAGACGGACATTCCCGACATGGGCTGGATCGCAACTTCGCCAAAAACAAGACCGTGGTTCCAAAAGTGCGGGACGTAGGTGCGGAAGATGAGATCGCCAATGAGGTGGTCTTCGCAAATGTACGACGAGAAGAAGTCGATGCCGCGGCCGCGAGAAGCGTCAGAGTCGGAGAGGATAGGGTTCAGGGAGGGATCGGTGAACGCGTCCAAATGCGACTTGCGGAACATGTTGCTCTTCCCCACAATGCAGGGCGCAATGCACACTGTGTTGATGGCACTGTAGAACTTGGCATGCGTCGTTGCCATGAACATTTCCTCGAGCCGTCCACCGCGGCTGAGGGCCTTGGAGGCCCAATTGGAAGGTGTTGGGACAGCCGGCGACAGCAGACTCTGCGACTCCTCGCCTCCGGGGGCATCGACATCAACAACAAGGGGCAATTGGTGGACGAATTTGTAGGGCGTAGTCCTGTCGCCATTGGGCCGAAAACCAAAAAGCTTGTCCACCATTCTCCCCGCCGCATGCTTTGCGGTCCAAACGTT
Source organism: Podospora aff. communis PSN243 (assembly GCA_033296975.1). Taxonomy (NCBI): domain Eukaryota; kingdom Fungi; phylum Ascomycota; class Sordariomycetes; order Sordariales; family Podosporaceae; genus Podospora; species Podospora aff. communis PSN243. Next base: position 59,246 of record MU865962.1, on the reverse strand, counting down.
GCAATCCACAATCCATATTACGTCTCCTTTGGCCTCGCGATAGGCCCGGCTGATGTTTCGGATCTTGGGGTTCGGTCCCAGGTTGTTGACGTGGCCGCGGTCTCCGTGGAGTACAGGATCATCTTCTTCGACCAGCAGCTGCGCATCGAAGCCAGGATGGTCGGCGAGAACCTTCTGGAGCACAGGATATGCTGGGTCGGTAGCCGAGGCGACGCAGAGGAATATGGTAAGCTTCGACCGGGGATACGCTAGCTGAAACGTCGAGGCAAGGCACTCGTACAGCCCAATCTCCACGCCCTTCACCGGTCGTATTATCGTAATATGGGGAACATCTTCTTCCTTCAGCGACGGCGAGACGGGCTTCGGGTGAGGGGCGGAGTGGTAGCGGAAGCTGCGACAGTCGCAAGCGCGGTTAGCAATGTGGGTGCGGCGGTGGCCGGAAAGCGGCGGATTCCTCACATTTGGAAGATGCCGATAATCTGGACGGAGTACACGATGAAACTCCAGACGAGGCAAACCAGAGCTATGCCTTGGAGTATAAGCGGCGCTGGAACGGCGCCGAAAGCCATCAGCGCAAACGGTGAGGAGGTGGACGTTGAACTCCGCAAAGGGCGATCGAAACGTCGGACAGCAGCGCGCGGTCCGATGGAGCAAGGCAGAATGAGCCCATATGGCAGAAAAAAAACTAGAGGTTGGAGTCGCACATATTTTATCGTCAATAGCAACGCCGAACAACCCGCGGCGGAACCTTCGGAAGTCGCACAGGTGTGAGCAAGGAACAGCTCAGAATTCTTTCGCTGCGACCTTGCGGTCAACAGTCAACAAGCGATGCCTGCCGGGAGCCGGGGAGGTGCTGCCGCGGATTTGCCGAGCCCCAGCCCCACTTCCGTGCTGCTACAGAGCCCAGGCTTTTTTTCGCGCCAGCCGAAGTTTTCCGCCCTGACTCCTCGAACTCGCAAGGTAAAAAAGTCTGCCCGATGTGAAGCCACCTTCCACCAAGGCGAATTCGCATCTTCACAGCACCTTGAATCTCCCGGTAATTCTCGAGGGGTCCTGGATGGACGATCGTCACGTTTTCCTGTCGGCCAACAGGGCGGAATATCCCGCAATTGAGTGAGTACTGCTCCCTCGTTCAGTCAAGCATTTCCCTGCGGCCACGAGCTCTCCCGCTCATGGCACCTCCTCCCCCGCTGCGATGATGACAACCAATTACTTTGGAGCTTAGAGCAATATGCTTCAGTGCACGCTCGGTGAATGCCCAATTTTGACTACAACGGTATCTGAGCAAGCTTGATCACACTGTTTGGGCGAGGTTGACAGGTGGTGGCCTCTGACTAACACCCTGCAGACCGACTTGAAACGGATTACGATGTCGGCGACGACAACAACAGCCTCGGCAACCGCTCTCAGCGACAACGCAGCCAGCTCTGCGGAACCGGCTGTGGCAGCGCAAGGCACCCAACCGCGGCCGCCGAGAGTCACGCTCCATCAAATCTATGCGCTGCCGGTGCCAATACGAACGTTTCCGCTACCCACATTCTACCCGAATAACCCAATATCCCTTTTGCATCTCGCATATGCCTGGTTGCGACAGGTCGTATCGCCCCCTCCTACGGAGCCCACGGTTCACATCGGAGTATGGGATCCCAACACGCGTTCAGTCCACATCCACGATGCCAGATCCATACGTGCCCTGTGGGAGCAGGGCTTCTTTGGAAAAGGAAGCCTAAGCCGTAGCGAACCCAATTGGCTGAAGCGAGAGCTCAGTCGACGTGCAGGAAAGACTGGCACGGTCAGCGAGGTGCGCACAGAGGCAAGACGTGAAGAGCGCCGCAACGCGAAGTGGGAGCGAGCGAAGGCCGAGCTTGAGGCTCTTGAGCAGCAGAGGCTGGAAGAAGCAAGACTGGAAGAAGCAAGGCTTGAACAAGCGCGACTGGAAGAGACAAGGCTCGTGGAAGCCAGGATCGCCGAGCTTCAGGCGGCAGAGGCGAAGGCCCGAGCCGTCCCGCAACCCACACCTGGTGAGGCGACGCCTCCAAGGACGCCGCCAATGGGAGCCAAACCTCCAGTTGGCCCTGCGGAGTTGCTGGCTCTACCAAACTCAATGGCATCCCTCACAATGAACCACATCCCCGTCAGTGCCGAGAGAACGTACAAGCCACCTGTTGGGCCCGCAGAGTTGTTGGCGCTCCCGAACTCTTCCGCAAGCAGTGGACTTCTTGCTGTTGTGCCAGAGGCGAGTGCCTCTAATACACTCGTTGGTGAACATATGGATGAGGTCAAGGCTGCTGTCACGAACGGACTGGCCAACGGAGTCGTCTCTCCTCCCGCGTCTGTCGCATCTGCCAGTGGCTCTGCCGAGTCTGCTTCTACCGAGTCCAAGGACGAGCGACCAATGAAACGGCGAAAGAGTGTCCGGTTCTCCCCTCGGGTGGAGTCCACGACTTTCCAGCATCATGATCCTCCAAGCCCGAGGCGCTCAGCTGGCGGCAGCCCACCGAGAACAATGTCCGCGCTGGTCGGCGGAACTCCTGATGCCGTTGATGCTGTTGTTGCTCCTTCTCCGCCAACAATAACTCCAGAGGAAGCGGTCCCAGTACTCGAGACCACCATCGCGGTTGGGGAGCTGGAGAACAAGGAGAACTTCCAGCTCGCACCGGAAGAAGCCTTCTTTCTCGTCTTCGCTCTCGGTGCGCTCTCTGTGGTTGACCCCGTGACGCTGGCCCCGATCCCCACGGACAAGCTTCTGGATCTTTTCCGCTCTTACTCATACTATCCCCCTCTCGAGACCTCCTCGCCGTCGGCGAGCCTCCAACCACAGGACCCTTTTCTTGTAAATTACGCCGTGTACCAACATTTCCGTTCTCTTGGCTGGGTCCCTCGCCATGGCATCAAGTTCGGTGTCGACTACATCCTCTATCAACGAGGGCCCGTATTCGACCACAGCGAGTTCGGCATCATGGTCTTGCCATCGTTTTCTGACAAGCGATGGGAGAAGATCGAGCACGAATCGCCGAAGAAGTCTTGGTCCTGGTTGATGGGGGTAAACCGTGTGCTCTCCCACGTTCTCAAGAGCATGGTGCTGGTCTACGTTGACATCCCTCCTCCCCCTGTCTTTGAGGAGGCAATGCGTCATGGGGGCATTGCCGAGGCGCTCAGGAAGTATACGATACGTGAGGTGATGGTCAGGAGGTTTTCGGTCAACCGGAACAGAGATTGAGAGACGAATACGGTCTGGTCGGTTGCATTGCGGTGGTGTTAGGCGTTTGGATACAGCTTGTTTAAGATGGCAGAATGAGGTTACAGCATGGGCGGGTATGGAATAGGGACAACTCTTGGGGCGGGCAAAATGGGGCGTTTGCAGGTAGATAGCAGGACTGTATGATGATGGTAACCTTGGAATTACATTTTCACTGCCATGCTAGTCTTGACGTGTTGCCCTTGATTCTCTCAAGCAAAAATGCCCATCCTTGACTTTGAAACCAAGGAGTGGATCTCAATGAGTCGTTCGCCAGCCCTTTCGCCCATATGAAGCTGGGCAGTGGATCTAGAGAAAACAAAGTTGCGAAGCTGTGGCAGGTCGATTTCCTTGGTGGCAGCATCACAGGCGCCAAGGCGCTTCGTAACAGCCAATCTGACCCAACGCTCACCAGGTACACCTCAAAGTGTTATGAGTTTGGCTGTTTGCAAGATCGAAACTGATCATCCCATCACAGCAAAAACAACCACAACAGCCCGAGTGACTCCCGCGTCCCAGCCCTTTGTTCTCACTTAGGTGATCACCCCTGAACCCGTCAACGGCTGAATGTCAACAGTATCACTCCCAGGTTCGTCCAGTAAGCATTACCTACCTAAGTTTTCCGGCCTTGACTAACACAATTCAGAGAGCAAACAGCAACCTACACAAAGACAGCAGATCAACATGTGCAAAGCGGTAGCAACAGAACACCGCTGCTGCATCTGCTTTGACCTGATATCAGCTAGAGTCTCTTACAACCCTTGTAGCTGGCTGGTCTGGGAGAATGAGCGCCGGGAATCGGTAGGGCAGGAGCCTGTATCATGGAGGGAATGTGAGAGGATGGAAGTGGGGGTCGAGACGGAAAATAGCTATGCTCAGGTTGTTTGTGATAAGAGGTTGTGTCAGGATGCGAGTAAGATTGTGGTTGTTACGTGTGATGGGTTGAGTGGGAGGTGATTATGAGGGTAAGGGTGATGAGGGATGTGGGGCATGAAGGGAGTCTGGGCGACTAGGGTTGAGTTATGAGTATAGAGGATACGGCGTTGGAAAGGATTGCTTTAACTGCGAGGAAGATATCTGCCATGGTGGTGGTTCAGGGGAAGTGACTACGGTGTCAGCGTGAGAAAGATACACAATCACATTATATGACCAAATCTGACCCTTCAGTCCCCCCATTCAACAAAGAAACAGAAAAAGCAAACCCACGGCTCCTCCCACTCCCCCTTTCCATGCATTCCCACACCAAACCAAACCCTCACACCCTCCCCAAATACCCCTCCACCACCCCCAACGCCCTCCTCAAAACCTCCTCCCCCTCCCCAAGCGAAACCCGAAAACACCCCTCCAACTCCCCATCCCTCCCCTCTGGCTCCCCAAAACAATACTCCACCGGCACCAAACTCACCCCCGTCTCCTGCACCAACCCCCCCGCAAACCTCACATCACTCACATACCCCCCCTCTTTATCTCTAACCCTCAGCACCGCAACCCCCGCCCCAGCGGGCGGAATCCACTCCACCCTCGTCTTATTCCTCTCTACAAACTCCGCTATCACAGCAATACTCCGTCTACAAATCTCCAGATTCTTGGTGATAATCTGCGGATACACCTCCGGGGACAAAGCAAAAGCAGCAACCTGCTGATCCAGCTGCGACACCGAAAGCGTGGTATAGTGCCGTACGCTCATGATTCTGTCCAAGAGGGGGAGGGAGGTGGATACGATCCAGCCGATACGGATGCCGGGGAGGCCGTAGGCTTTGGAGAGGGAGGCGGTTACGGCGGAGTTTGGGCGGTTGAGGGTGAGGAGGGACGGTGGGGGAGGGTTAGTGGGGGAGTGGAAAAGGGGGCGGAAGACTTCGTCGGAGAGGAGGGTTATGTGCGGGTGGTTGGAAGTGAGGGAGATGAGGGAGACGAGGGTGGAGTGGGAGAGGACGGCGCCGGTTGGGTTGTTAGGGTTGCTGGTAGGGTTAGACTCTGGCACTGAAGACATGAAGTGGGAGGGGGCATACTTGATGATGATGGCCTTGGTATTAGGCCTGATCATGGACTTGAGCTCATCAAGACTGGCTGCCCAGCTGTCAGGCACCCGCTTGAGCTTCCACAGACTGACTTCGGTGCCTTGATACTGCGGGACGAGGAAGAGCTGCGAGTAGGTAGGATACTGGCAGATAACGTGGTCGCCTGGGCCAGCTAGAATGGATAAGACGAGGTAGTTTGCGAGGGTCGAGCCAGTGGTGACGACGACGTTGTCTGCCGTGAAGTTCACTCCTGTCTCAGGAGACGAGTACATGGCCGCGATGCGCTCCCTAAGCTTGCCTGTCCCTTGAGAGGCGCCATAGTCGAGAGTCAAGTCCGTGTCGATGATCTCCTCGTCGGGTGCGTAGCTTTGGAGCTCACAAAGCGAGATGGCGCCGATGACGGACCCTGGCGTGTACTGTTAGCTCGCGCCCATGGCGATGTCAAAATATCTGAAAGTGTATACCATGAAGAGGAGTTTTCGACTTGGCCTGGACAGGCCTGTTAGCGCCTTGCTCAATGATTAAGTTGCTCCTCGGACTCACTGCCTGCTTGTGGATCCATTTGTCAATCTTGAAGTCTTCAAAGTTCTTCATCTTGCTGCTATGCCTTTAGCCCGCTTGATGGTCCAGAGTGTGGACTGTACTCTGTGATACGAATTTGCACAACGATAGAGACTGGAACAATGCTAACCTTTTGTTGCGCATCACTAGTCAGTGCAGGAAGCAGGTGCTGTCAATCGCAGGGCGCGCGGGGTCGACACATGGGAGAACCGAACGTGCCGATCGACACACCAGCACCGAGGCACCAAAGATGCTTGCAAGTCCACAAGTCTTCACCTCGTACACAGAGATGAGGGTCGGCAACCTGATCAATGTCATATTGTAGACGAATACCTATCGTCCCATCTGAGAAAGTGCCGGCGGAAAACCAGCATGACCTACAACGAGAACGCAAGATTCCTCATGCCCCCAATCAGAAAAAGAGCATATCCCTATCGCTGATCCCTAAGGCCCTCCTGAGTGAACTCCTAATATGCCGAACTAACTGCAAGGAAACCCCGTTGAAAATGACACCAGGACTGGGCCGAATCGGTGCAAGCCAATCTAGCTCTCCCACTTCTTGGGAATGACGCCTTCCGGGGGAACTGTCTCGACCTTGCGCTTCGAGACGTCATTCCAGTCAGTACTCAGGGCGGTGCCATTGCTTTCGGTGAAACTCTTCATCATGGCGCGCTGCTGCTCAGGGGTCGCATCCTTATACAACTTCTTGAAGAAGTAGTTGACGTCTTCCTTGCTCTCGTCCTCCTCAGCCCCTTCGATCTTGTCCCAGTTCTTCGGTCCGCTCTTGCTGCTCGTTGGGTAAGCCGGAGCGGGAGCATCCACACTCAACCTCTTCATCGACTCTTGCACAGGCTTGGCCTTGGTTTCGGGGGCTGGAGCGGCCTTGGATGCCTCACTCACAGAAGCCTTGAGGCCTACTGTGCCAATCTTCTCCTCACCCCACTTTGCCCACTTGAGACCTGGTGTTGCCTTTCGCAGCCTCAGCTCAATCTTTCGCGGAGTCACGGTCCAAGTGGACTGCTCCGGGATGATGTTCTCTTCAAGCAACAATGTCGATGTAGATTGGCGATCGCCGGGCTTGATGTGGGGGGCAAGATGCCGAGGCAGGGGGCCGAGACGGACCTGTGGCGAGTACCGTTAGCTGTCCGCAAGCAATCCACCCGCGCAACACACTCCACTTACCTGATCCTTGTCGATCACAACGTCAAGATTCTCCTTTTTGACATCCTTGACGAACAGGGACACGGTGACATCCTGGCTCGACTGGTAAAAGTCGACCTTGAGCTTGAGCACCTCGTCAGACTCTTCAGGCATCTGCTCGGTCTCGCTCTCGTCCTTTGAGTCCGACTCAGGCTCCGGGGCTTTCTTCTCTGTGGGCTTGACAGGAATCTTGCTGACGCTGACCTTACGGGCGGCACTGCCCTCGGGGGCCGACCTGAGCGACGCCAGAACCTGACTCCTCAGCGCATATGCCCGATTCCAGTCCGCCTCGAAACCAGTCTTCTCTACCTTGCCCATGGCGACGCCCTTGCCGTCCTTGGCGCCAGGTTGATTGGCAATATCGGCAAGTCCCTCCTCGTATGTGACCTTGTAGTTCCCGTTCGCATCCACGTTCTTCTCGACGCCGTCCTTCTCGAGAGCTGGGCGGCCCTCCGCAAGCAGCATGCTCCACTTGCAGCAGCAGTCTGCGTCCGCGTAGCGGCCCAGTCGGAAGTAGATGACGGCACGGCGGTACTGGGCCTCGATCATTTTCTTTCGGGAGATCCCCGACCCGCGCTCGGCGGCTGTGTGGTATGCGAGCTCGGCATCGTGAAGCGCCGCGTCGTATCTCTTGAGCTGAATGTTGGAATGGGCGCGGGCGAGCAGCCAGATCGGGGACTGCGAATTCTGCAGAGCCTTGTCCAGGAACGAGACGGCTTTTTCCCACTCTTTATTCTTGTAGGCTTCTAGGCCCTTGTGGCCCGCCGTGGTGCCAGACATTTCGGTCAAAGTTGGGTGTCGTGGGAGGGGGGTAGCCTTTGGGGTCTGTCGCGATCAGATGTGAGGGGTTGCAAAAGGTCAGAAGAGCTTGCAAAGATGGAAGAATCGCCGTGGGTATGATGTGAATTATAAGGTCGGCGAAATGCGGCGTCCTAGAAAGGTTGCTGTTCGGTTGAAAGCTTGATCGATGCAGATGCGAGCAGAAGGCAGTGGAAGCAGGCAGCGCCACATGCATTGTCCATGGAAGCTTTGGCGGGGTAGGTAGTGGAAGCTTCGTTTCTGCCTGGCCACCGAATCGTCCCCGCCAATCAATGGTCTCTGGTCGATTTACCGCCTTCCGTTTTGAATCATCAATGGTCCCACCCCGCTCCACCCAAAACGCCATTGACGTTGATGAGAGGGCGGTCAAAAGTTTGGGCACTGCATTGCTGGTCACCCTGGTCTTTTCGCAAGCGTTGGGTTTTGGCGTTTTAAAATAACTTTTTGGTGGAAGAATTGCTTCATCTCATTGAACAGGTGCTGAGGGGGGAACATAAGCGCAAAGGCTGTTGGCCTTGTCTAAATTATCAATTATCGATGTATGCTGAAGATCACAATCCTCTCAGCTGTCAACCTCTTTCAGATAACCTTTTCATCGGGATACCTCGTCGCAAACATGCCCAGCGCTTTGATGGGGAACACGAACTTGTAGTTCGGGTACGAGATCATGCAGCTCTTGTTGAACACACCCTCAATTGCCTCCTGCAGCCACTCACCGTTTGGCTGCTGGCGCTCCATGATCAGCTTGATGCCCTTCTTGATAGGCACGACATTAGGGTACTTGGCCTTCAGCAGACCAATGACAGCCCACGCAGTCATGACGACCTGGGAACCAGAAGGATGCTCGATGTATTCACCAGTCTCGCATGCCTGAAGGGAGTTAGTGGAGGGCAAACTGGGGACGGGAGAGAAAAACTTGCCTTGTAGGACTCCGACCATCCTCCATCCTCTCTCTGCTTGGAGACGATGAACTGACACCCCTTCTTCGCATACTCGCTGTTCTCGTACGTCTCTCCAATGCTGCAAAGACTTTCGAGCGCAAACATGGTGGCATATGTGAAGCAAATACCCCAGCTTCCGTACCATCCGCCATGTGGCTTCTGCGCCGTCTTGATCCAGCTGACGGCGCGGTTGACGAAGCGATGGATCTCGTCCGCTCTGTAGTCTGGCCAATGCTCGTTGAAAAGCGACAGTGCGGTGACGACTGCCGTTGTGCACTCGGGGTATGGGTATTCGACCATAATGTTGCCAAACACCTCGGCTGCGTTGAGCATCTCCATCCAGGGCCCGGCTCGTGACGGCTCGTAGGATGAGCAGCTGCCATCGGCATTCGAATAGGTCAGCAGGGTGTCAATGGCATCGCAAATCCTCCGGTCGTCAACCAAGCTGGGGAATCCGGGGGTCCGTTGGAGAATGATGACGGACTTCAACGCCTCGGAGACGCAATCGCTCACAGCGTAGCCCTGGTCTTTGTTGCTGAACGCCCAGCCACCCTTTCGTTGTTGGCGATAACCCTTCGCTTGATCTTCGACGTTCTCCCGAATTTGCTGCCCATCAAGATAGTTCAGCGCCTTCATCAACATGGGTCGCCAACGGGGATCTTCGGTGAGGCCAGCATCCATGACGGCCTGGATTGCGAATGACGTATCCCAACACTGGACGCCATTGGTGCCGTTGCAGAGCAGGCCCTCATCCTTCATCCAGAGGAACTCTTCCATCCTCTCCTTGTGCCTTCTCACTGACTCGGCATCCGGGCCGTCACGCGCATAACACACAACGAAGTTCATGGCGGCATTGACAGGTGCTAGGTCTGCATAGTCGGTGTTTCTGTCCTCCATGTCGATCAGCTCGGACGACCAAGCCTCGGCCCGGTCAGCCAGGAACTTTGGACGCAAGTAGGGATTCCAGACGTTGACGAGCAACCAGTTGACCGAGTTGAGAAGCCATGACTTGGGATGGTAGTTGTCCTTGGGGTGGATGGTGTTGCGATGGCTGGCAAAGTCGATCTTGTCCCAGTCCTCGACAAATAGCTCCTTTCGCAACGAGAGAATGGTCTCCGTTTCCTCAGCCTGCCACTTTTTCGACCACAGATATCCCATTGGGAGGAAGACCTGCCGAATGTGAATCCACCACCTCCACGGAGCGATCGGGACCCAGTCAGGCAAGAGCCACAGCTCTGGGGGTACTGGATTGACGATATCCCACTTCATGACTCCCAGCACCGAGAGCCAGAACTTGGCCCAGTGCGGGGCGTGCGTCGCGTCTCCAAGCTTGTGCAGCGTCGCGCGCGCCTTCACCATCTTGGGGTGGTCAGCTTCCACGCCAACCAGGCGCAAGACCGTGTAGTTCAGGACTGTCCCAAACACCGAGCTCTCCCCCTCGATATGTAGACCCCAACCGCCATCCTCCGGGTGCGCGCGCGCGAACAGATAATTCTTAATTTCGGTGGCGTAGTACCAAGGGATGGGCGTCTTGGTGACGTACCAGGCGATGACGACACCTGGCAGCAGAAACATCGGCCCTCCATATTCGCAGCCCCAATGGCCGGATGGAAGCTGGAGCTTCTCGAAGAAGGTGAGGCCGTTCTTTACAGCGTCGAGAGGGTTCTTGGCCGGCGGGAGATCGGGGAGCTCCTGCAACGGCGGTCAGTCAGCCAGGGGTAACGACCATTGTGAAGGCAGGGGTACGCACGAGGGGGAGGCCCAGAAAGTATTTGTCGGCATGAGTCTGCGGCCATTCTTTCACGGCTTCGTCGTCCTCGAGATAGTGCCAGGTGTGTCGGCTTTCGTCGTCGCGCATCCGCCATCGTGTGTAGTCGGTTCGATCCTCGATTCGCGGGCGTTTGGCGCCGTGGTCGTTGACAGCGCCATGGACGTCGCTGAACCGCTTCCTGGTCGAGCCCTTTTCCAGGGCAGGCTCCTCTAGGCCCTTTGCTGCCTTTCTTCTTCCCATTGTCAAGATGTAGCGCTCTCGTTGTTTCGATCAACAATTGGAGCGGAATCGACAAAAGAAGCACATGCGAGGCCCAGGAACACGCCATCAATTCGCCAATCATCACTTGGCGGAACAAGCGGCTTGGCGGTGCAGGGGTGAAGACCCACATCCCCACCCTCAAGCTCGTGAGCCCGTGCGTTCCAACCTCACGACGACATCGCAGGCAGGAGCGACGAGAGCAGCTTCCCAGTGAGGACGTGCCTCGAGAGCTGGGCTCGGCTTGGAAAATCGGGTACCCATCTTCTTCTTTTCGGTGCGAGGGAAATCCTGGACGGTTCGGGCAAACCAGCTGCATCAATATGTATTCTATTACAACAAGGAGCCGAAGCCGTCTGGCTGCTGCTCCGCCGAGCGTGCCTCCTAGTCCGCTTTCTTCAGCGCCGTCGTCTTCAACGCTATCTTCTCTTCCATTATCAGATAATACATCTCAATCAAGCAGCCTTGTCCGCATACCAAGCAATGACCGCCATGACGGAGCGCTGTCGCAGATCGAGAAGCTCCTAGAGTCCATCGTGGACTCTCTGGCCGACGGCGAGGAGCTCGCCATTCCATATCGTACTGCTCGCCAAGGAGGGGACCATTCTACCCAATCTCAAGAACGGCGCAGCGATTTCGTACACTTCCCTGGACGAAATGCCCACGAGGTCCGGCGCTTTGGTGGGTGCAGCTGAGCAGCGCATCTGCCAGCGAGCTTCCCTTGCGGATTACTGATGAGAAGTAAACCCAGAAGCCATATTTCGTATCCTCGAGCTTTCCCACGAAGCTCTCCTTTCGGGCAATCTAATCACCAAGAGGTTTGGCCGGGGATGACAAAAGACTCAAGCCTTGGTCGTATGCTGAGAGTTACAGGAACATTTACTACCAAAACATCGATCTCTACAAGTCTCAGAATATGGTTGACGAGATGGTTGACAATATCGCCTACACACTTGGGGTTGGCCGTGAGGATCTCAACATTGTGAGAGCAGATGGTTGATAAAGACGAAAGAAGCTTCTAACTGCTATCCCAGGTTGCTGCCGCTAGAGGCCTGATATTCGGTCCTATTACCTTGTTCATGCGCGGAGGTGACGCTCTCCAATGCGGCCTTCCCACCGACAATGTGAGCGCAGCATACATCCATCCTAGGCGACGTTGACACAGCATCAGGGGATCCTTCTTCCTTCCATTCATTCCGTAGAAAGTATCCAGTTCAACGAAGCCAAATGGCTTCTCATCATCGAGAAAGAGGTGATTTGACCGGACTCAAACTGGAGTGCATGTCCCTGGGAGGCTGACGACCGTTACAGGCAACCTTTCGAACCCTTGCTGCTTCCGAATACCCGAGAAACTCCCCAATCGGGCCAGGAATCTTGGTCACGGTATGGCCTCACCATCTCTTCAACTTGAGCATTTGCTCATACCCCTTCGCAGGCAAAAGGCTTTCCCGACCTAGCAACCCGGCGGTTTCTAAGTACCGTCCACACGGCAAGACCTCAACTCGCCATGTTCGCCCTCGTGGACTACGACCCTCACGGGATCGCCATCCTACGGACCTACAAAACCGGAAGCAAACGTCTCGAGCACGAAGAGAACGTCACTGTCCCGACGCTCAGATGGCTTGGCCTTCGAAGCAGCGACGTGTTGGCCGACACACGCGCTTCCAATGACCAGACACTACGGGCGTCACATTCGAGCCAGGGAGTGTCAAGCCAAGAGTCTTCAAACTCCTTGCAGAATGGTACGTGTGGACTCCCTGCTGGGACACAGTTGGCTGACTGTCTCAGGCGATCTGGACCGACGCCCGAGCAAGCGTCCTCGTCTCCAACGGAGAGACCCGAGAAACTCGGCAGCATTGCTTACAAGAGGAGACCGGAAGAAGGCCGTGGATGTTGTGAAGGACATCTACGCAAATGGAGAGGCGGATGATAGCACGAGAGAGCAATTTGGTGAACTGCAGAGGATGCTAATGCTCAACATCAAGGCCGAAATTCAAGTGGTTGACGATTTTGGCGACATTACGAATTGGTTGGACGAGGCTCTTCGCAGGGAATAGTCTCTACATCGATTGGGTGGACTCTGTACAAGCCAGTTGGTCGATCTATACCTCTTCTTTCCAGTGCTCGTCCGTCGCCAAGATACTGATGTTGGCCAAGTCAATGACATTGGTTTCACCATCGCAAGAACTCCATACGGGAAGCAAACCTCATTGCAGTTGGTAGGCTAAGGCTACTCACTCTCGGTCTATCAACTCCCCGGCAAGCCGGGCCCTATACATTTCCTTCAGATATTCAATGAACTCCTGCGTTGAGACCCTCAGTCGATCAGACTTTTCCCCCTTCTCTCCCTCCTTCTGGAAGACCTTCCCAATAATCGTGTTCGCTAGCGTCTCGATATCCCGTCCATTCGACCAGTCCCTGGTGCCACCCAGCTTTCTAATCAGTTTGTAAACCTTCTCCTTCTCCTCTTCAGCTGGAGTCACCTTGTCCCAAATAGTGATTCCCATCTTTCCAATCAGCTCTCCGAGGTACTTGATCGACTGCTTTGGCGTGAGCTGGGGGAAGATGACCTCGGCTGTGAAGCGCCCTCGGAGACCCCGGTTGGACTTCATCAGAAAGTCCATGTCATCGCTGTAGCCTGCGAGAATGACCACAATCTTGTGAATGTATCGCTTCTTTGTCAAGCCATCCACCAATTCGCCCACCGCCTCCTCCTCGTAGGACGACCCAAAAGACCCCTTCGAACCCGAAGCAAGCCGGTAGGCCTCGTCGATGAAGAGCACCTTTCCGAGCGCCCTCTCCAGAAAGGATTGCACAACTGGGGCGGTCTGGCCAACATACTGCCCGATGAGATCCGAAGCCGAGCACTCAATGACTTCATCGCTAGCCAGGAATCCCATGTCATAGAATATCTGTCCAACCTTCCTTGCTGTGGATGTTTTGCCTGTCCCTGGGGGACCCTTGAAGACAAAGGTGAACGGGATGTGCGGACGAGGATCTTTGCCGTGGAGTCTCATACCCCCAACGACTTGTTGATACTCTTGGAACTGCTTCACGATGCCTTCAAATCCCACGAAGCCCTGGAAGAGTTCCTTGCAGTCAGCTGCGCCCCACTCTCTCTCCCAATGAGGATCGAAATCCACAGGCTCCAGCACCACAGACTTGGTGTTTAGGGGCAGCTCAGCAGCGTTCTGCTTCTCCTGGTCGTTTTCCTTGGTGGGCTCGGCAGCTTCCTGCCGGTCCTTGTGTGCTGTCCGCGCTCGGTTGACCAGGTTGTGAACGTCTCTCCCATTCCCGAAGCCCGGCCTCTCCCGGGCCCTAGTTAGGACCCTTGATGCTACGAGCCTGGCGTCTTCGGTGATCTCAATATCGTCGTTAACGATCTTCGCATCCAGAATCGACATCAACTCTGGGACTTCGTAGTCCAGAAACTCGAACGCATCCTCTAGGGGAAATCTGCTGCGGAGTCCAGGGTTGGCTCGCTCCAAGAGATCGTGCATCTTGTCGGTATATCCCACGAGAATGATGCATCTGTCCTGCCCCGGCTCGGTTGACGTCTTCGCCACGATAGTATCGTGGATTGCACCCATGCCTTGGTCCATGATGTTTCGTTCCTGGCCAGGTCCAGAGCGAAAGCACAGCCCATGTGCATCATCGATGATCAACACCTTTCCCTGCGTGTCGTCAAGGATTTTCCGCGTGTTTTCTTCATCCCCACCAGCATACCGAGAGATGAAATCGCTCGGGTCCTTCAACACAACCAGCCGTTTTGACACGAGGCCGATGTCGGCAACAATTTGACCAAACAGCTTGGCGAACGTTGTTTTACCAGATCCAGGCGGGCCCAAGAATACACGGTTGGAGTTGAACTGGATTTGCCTTTTCCCGTTCATCTCAAGGAAATAGTTTCGCTTGGCAAGATCCATCAGCTCTTCCACGGATTTCTTGATCTTTGACAATCCTGTCATGGCTTGGAGCTTCCTGTATGCCGCGCTGGTTTGGCGAATATCCGGAGGTGGAAGGCCGAGCAAGTCCTCTTTGGTTAAAAAGAAGAGATATTCCGGCGGCTGGGCTTCCTCATCGTCTCCCGTCCATAAACGGCGCTCTCTTTGAAGTCTATCAGCCTGGCGGTCACAAGCCTCAGTAAGCGCATCGTCGACCTCTTTCAGGTTGCGGAAGGATTCCGTGCCACGGCGTTGTGCTATTCTCTTTGCGAGGATTCGGGTGATTATATCTGGGTTGTCTTCCACGCCTTCGACTCGCATCTTCCGGTTTTGCAGAGCTCTCTTGATGAACTCATGGAGCTCTTCCTCGGTAAAGTCCTCCAACTTGGCGACCCGATGTCGACCAGGGGGCCGTGAATTGTCGGGATCATCCGAATACCTGGATTGATAGCGACAATCCCTCCTGAATGAACTATATAGATTCATGATCGTTTCTTTGCCTAGTGGTCCCGAATTGAGGGTTAGCATGGCGACGATTGTAGTTCAAGCAATCCCAGGGACACGATCATACCTGTGCCCACATTTCCCTCGACATCGAACTTGATCGAACTCTCGTACTCGGTCTCACCTCGCCGCCTCCTTGCGTCGATTGCGGCTTTCATGGACAAAAACTCAGACTTCACATTCTCTCTGCCAAGGAGCCCCATGAGCTTATCAAAAGCTTCCAATGCCGCGCTTTCATCCCGCTTTTGCCGAATCCACTCAAGCCGCGATGCAGAATTGTCGTTGATAAGCAACAAGGGGTCTTCAGGTTCCTTCGCTTGGGGCTCAGACTCCCGTTCGGTAGAGTTGCTGTCAGCTTCGAGCCCGGACTCCCGCTCGCTAGAGTTGTTGTGAGCTCCAAGCCCGGAGTCCCCTTCGGTAGAGTTGCTGTCGGTTTCGGACCCCTTTACTCTTTCGGACTCCTTTGGTTTCGGATCGTATAGAAACTCTTCCGCATTCTCAATCACGTTGCTGAACTCATCCCAAAATGTGACCTCGGGAACCTCTTCTGGCAGAGCCCTGTCCGGAATGTCAGAAAGTGACTCTCCATCCGGTCCCGTTGGGTGCAACCTAGTGAGCCGCCGTTGAAGAGACCTACGCACAACCCTGCGCACGACCGGGCTTCCTTCCGCCAGCAACCACCCGGCCTCGTTGTCTGCAAGGGTAACAGCTGGCGGTGGAGATTCCATAGGTTCCATGGGTGATGATGTAGGTCGATTAGTGGAGTCTGAAACACAGGGGGTGTCGGAGCGATCATTCGAGCTGGACCGCGGATCCTCCTCGACAGCAATGTAATCTCCAGGTGTGGGTTTAAGAATCGGCTGATCTCCATTGTCCCCTGGAACAACATCTAGGGCGATGGATGGCGATGTCTCTAGCAGCTCGGCTTGCGGTTGCTCGCCAGCAAAAGATTCTTGTTGAGCGAACTCTGGTTGAGTTGTTGGAGTGGCTGTTTCTTCCGTGACCCGGACATCGGGCTCGTCCGCCGCGGCCACCGCTCCTGTGTTCTCGGGCTCCATCGGAATCTAGACCTCGCGATGCTCAGATGCCCAGTTCTGATGGCTGATCTGCTATCATGGTTGGGTCGGAGAGGCTCAAGACGGATGCTTCAACAGCAGCCTGAGTAAACCCTGCGACCAATAAACGACCGTCAACTGTCGTGGCCATTCAAGCATCACACCCTTGGTAGTAGTTTTTGAGTTTCCGCGATAACCGCCTGTGAACATCAAGCCCGCAAGACCTGGTTGGTGTCTTGCTCACTTGGCTCCAGCCCCGTTTTCCAAACGATTGGGTCGAAGGAGACGGGTTTGCATGCGAAATGCGGCCTCTGCAGCATCGAAGCTGCCCAATCCACCGGGGCAATGCCGCGTCGCCCCGAAAATATGCGGATGCATCACTGACGAAAAGCTATTGATCATTTCTCAATTTCATGTTCGAGGCGTAAAGGAAAAGCGGAGGCAGCGCCGCAATCTTGGCGGTCCAGTCGACCACCTACACGAACACGACATTCTGTGCGTCGTAAATGCCCAACACCCTCTTCCACTTGAGCTCCTTGGACAAGAGCAGCTGCAGGCGCATGCACTTCTCCCTCCGCCCCGGGCTGTGTCCGTCTTGCGCCAGCTTCTGCAGGCGGTTGATGTCCTCGCAGACCAGATATTCGCCTGCTGCGTTCGCTTGGTGGCCCACAAGACGCAGCCCGGTGCCTCGTCGCGCGTCCAGACACACCAAGGCCTGTCCGCGAGGTGTCACAACCTTGAGAGGCGTCAAACCGCTCATGAGCATGGTCGTAGTGCTGATTGGCCGGTCAATCGAGAACCCGACACCCGCGTCGGTGGAGCGCTGAAGAAATATCGAGTTGTAAGGGCCACGGGTGACGAGGATCCCGCCTCCACTTTCGTCGTGCAGCAGTTTGGCGATGATGAGTTGAGCTCGCACCCCGGTAACGGCCTCCAGCTCAGAGACTGAACGACAGCGGACCCGAACGTGAAGGAAGTCGCTCCAGGACCATTCTCTGACGAGAACACTCTTGCAGATGAGAATCAAAAAGGCTGCCAGCACCCATGCGTACGTGGCGAGATTGAAGGGATCCACACCCTCAATCCTGTCTCCAACCGTGAAGCCAATAGTGAGGCCGCCTGCCGCGAGAATGAGCGCCACGGCCCCCACGCCCAAGACGTAAGTAGGGCATGGGACGATGATGGAACTCTCATCGGTGACCCATTCGTTTTCCATCACTTGCACTTTCTCATCGAACCGCCGAACGTCTCTCTGGTAGGTGTCGCTAATGTACGACGGATGAGATATTATGTCGGCCTTCCCAGTGCCGTTTGACGGATCTATCAAACGATGTCGCTCAAACGTACCATCCGTGTAGGCAGATTTGAGACGGAGGATGCCATCTTGTTGGGGCTTGTTGTCGAAGAGGTTCGTGTAGACGCGGAAAAATGCCTTGAAGTTTGTCTCTTGGTAAGGGCTGATGAGCTCCTCACCTTCGCAACAGAACAGCATGATGCTTCGAAAATTGTTCAGCTCGGAGACAAGACTAGGGTTGGTAGTGGCGAGGGGGACCAGGATGGTGATAATATCGTCCATAAATTCGAGCTCCATCGGCTGCAGCACACTTCGGTCGTGAAACGCGGGGGCTCCATAACCCTCGCGGTCGGTGATTTTGTAGTCCCACTCCACGAACGTCTTGACTGCATTTGGTGCACTGGCAGGAGTTTCGCGGATTATTTCCTCCGTCCTCCTCACAATTCCTAAGGACCTGAGATGACGAACCGTCCCGTCCAATATGCGAAATGCCGAGTCAGCGGTGTTAAGGTTGTCAAGATCCGAAGTAGCAGAGTATTCCATTTCGCGGTCCTGGAAGAGAAGCGTCTACATCAAGGCCATTAGTTCCGTCGCTGTCTTGGAGCCCGGACAGTGCTTACCTTGAACCCCTGGAAGCCAGTCTCGTACACCAACCCGCAAATCTCGTACGACGTGGCGGATGTTCCGGAGCGATTGCCGCATCTCAGGGACGATACGATGGACCTGAGTGCGAAACTCATCCCAGAGCGGAACTTATTCTGGTTCACACAATAGGCCGCGACGTCGGCCTCGTCAACCGAAGTCAATCCATCCCTTGTATCTGCATCGATCATCCTCAATGCTTCTTCGCATTCCTCTTCCTCATCCACGAGAGTAGCCCGTCTCGACCCTGAATCCCTGCTACTATCGAGAGCACTCTCCCCTTCCTGTGCGGCGATCCGGGCGTTGGAGGAGAGGTCAAGAAGCAATGCCTTGATCTTCACCACACGTTTCACAAGAACGCAAAGAACAGTTGCCTGCCAATAATCACCCGTACCTGTCTGTGTGATCAACCTGGCGAGAACAACTGAGACGTAGCTGAGGAGGTCGGAGAGGGCTTCTTGTTCCTCCTGGGGTGTTTCAACAGCTTTGGCTGCGACGTACGCTTGCTGAATGAGTTTCTGAAGCTTGTTGCGGTTCGAGATGCTCTTGCAGTACTGAACATTGATGACCTCATTGTCAAGTGTGCACAGTGACATCGCTGTCAAGATCTTGTCGGCCAACCTGGAAAGGGTTTTGTATCCCCGTTCGTTGCCTCTTCCAAACAACACCCGGTTCTGGAAACGGATGGGTAGGTCGGGATTTTGTACGTATTTGTGGAGTCGGGTAGCTTCCCTACGCCAGAGATCGACGCTGATGTTCTCGTTTTCGGAAAGGCAGTATCGCTCGAAGCTGTCAAACTCGGGGTACGGGAGACGACTCTCTGTTGTCGGGGCATCGGCTGCGAGAATGTGGTCGACCGTAAAAGAGACGGGCTCACCCCTGAGCCGGGGCGGCTCTCCTTCTATCGTGGTGCGGATCGAGGGGTCAACCGGCTTCTTCTTGGCTCGGTTCTTGAGGCGGGTGATGGGCGTCTTCAGGCTTCGTCCAATTCGCTGGCTGACAGAGGACAGGGAAGTGTGATATGTCGTCATTGGTGGTTCGAAAGATTGCATGGGTCGGGTCAATCGCCTGGGTGTTTCGTTGAGGCTTGCGAATGTTGGCTGCCGGATCGTCGGAGGGGGGTTCGGCTTTTCTGCCCATCCGGGCTCTTCTTCGGTCTTGCCGCTCATGGGTGTTTCTTGGACGCTGCTCGCAGCCATGGTAATCGGCAGAGCCTCAAAGCTCAGGGCTTGTAATGTAAGGTAGGTAGTGAAGGCGTGAAAGAATGGCCCGGGGCGGGATGGTCGACGTTGTGTTTGGGTGTCTGGTTCCAGGTTCTGCCAGCGGGCCCGCGAGCATATGTACCTTCCATCTGAGTCCAGCAGGCAGCTGCCACTGCTGTCAACCTGTCCCACTGCGCCGTGCCGTAAAAGCACTGCAAATCTGCCTTTCAATTGGGCACCTGCAGGCTCGCCCAATGCGCAACGTTCAAAGCCACCTCAGTAGGTGGGCGTGTCACTCTCCTTGCGCTCAGAGTGGACGCCATGGCATGCATGCAGTCCCTGTCTGCAGAGAGTCCAGCCCAAAGCAATTGGATCCATCATTTGTCCCTGCAAGGAAAATATAAGGCCGGCCAGCCCTTGGTGCTCTCTCATCTAACATGCACACCTACTTTCCCGTCGCCCAGTGCCGCCCATCCGAACGACCGACGGGTTTGACGACTTGCCATGGGCTCCCTGAGCGCTGAAACGCCTGCTGGCACCGCTGACCACGGGTGCGGGTACCATGACTACACGAAAGCCTTGCTCCCTTCGTCAACTGACAACCCATCCCTCGAGCGGCCAGATATCCCGGATATTGTCATCGGCCTGGCCACGCAACTTGCAGCCGCTGCAGCTGCAGCAATCTCGCCGACCAGCGATATCCCGCAAGACGCAAGTATGCGGCCGGGAGGCGATTCGGGCAACGAGGCAGATGATCCAGATCCTTTACCGAAAAGCAAACTTCGCCGCCGTTCAACGGGCGGAACTACCCACCATGCACGACAGCCACGAACCGATTCCTGGAAGCGCGGTCGAGGTCCAGGTTCCAGCGCTCCAGGCCAAGCTACTCCACCGGATGTGATGTCGCTGAGGCCCAACGAAGAGGTCGACGGCTATGGCTCGGAAGCCGACATGAGCGGCGTCGACGATTACTACCGGCCCAAGAGACTTGGCCCCTCGGGAAAATCCGATACAGGTTTCGATGCGCCGTCGGAACGGTGGTCCGGGGCTCGATCCTCACGTTCGAAGTCAAAGGGAATAGCCATCGGCGATTCTAGCGGATGCAGCGACGGCGGGGCGTGCGACATTGGAGGAAAGCCCGAAGTATTCGACAGCGACTTGGAATCAGAGATTGGGGATGTTGGTAAAGCCGCCCATAACAAGAAGATGAGGAAGTGGAAGAGCCTGGCAAAGGGACAGTTTGAGAAGATGCTCCTCGAATGCATTGTCAACACCGGTAAGATGTCGGCCATTCGTCACTACCTTGGTGTTTGTGCTCATTCTCTGTCACAGAGGAGATCCCTCCGAACTATGAGAACATCCACATTGATCCCAAGGTCATTGCGAAGCTGGAGCGTGTAACGAGGCTCTCCCTGCGTTGCCCAAAGGCCTTTGGCCACGGAGTTCTTGCCGGAAACAAAGTCACCGGTGCCGTGCTCTGGGGGCCTCCAGGAACAGGCAAGAGTCTTTTGGCCAAAGCGGTTGCTCGCCAGTCAGGCTTCAACATGATTCTTGCCTCCACGGCTGAGCTGTGGCAAAAATGCCATGGCGACGACGAAAAAGTCATCAAGGCATTGTTTTCGATGGCGCGGAAGATCCACCCGACTATTGTCTTTATCGACGAAGCCGACGCCATGCTCGGCTCGCGGAAAGCTGGCGAAAAACGACATATACGGGCCATGTTGAACCAGTTTTTGATGGAATGGGATGGTTTGGCCAGTGGCAAGGACACGCCATTCATCCTGCTGGCGACAAACAGACCGTTTGACCTCGACCCGGCAGTTCTCCGGCGCGCACCGATGCAAATTCAGCTGGATATCCCAACGCCCGCACAGCGCCAGGGCATCCTGAAACTCATACTGAAGGATGAAAATCTGGCACCTGATGTTAGCATTGAGAAACTAGCCAAGTTGACGTCACGCTACACCGGATCGGACCTCAAGAACATGTGCGTCACGGCAGCCACAGAGTGTGTGTGGGAACTGAAGGAGGATTCACAACACAGAATCATTCACTTTCGACACTTCAAGTCAGCCATGGACAATATCAAGGCGACTGCGCTTACCAAGACAATGCAGCACGAGCTGCGCAGCTTTGGCAAGGGTGACGGTTCGATGGGCCAAGCGCGGCAGCGGGACGACGAGTAAGTTTTTTATCTCTGGCCTTTCGCCAGATCGATCAAGGGTTTTCGGCTCGGTCATCCTCGGAAGTCGTCGCCGTATGACTGGGTTTGCCGACTTTGTGGCTTGTTGAAGTTTAGGTTTTTTTTGTTTGCCGGTGACGGGGTGGTGTGTCATCGATTTCTGTGGCGTTTTAGAGCGCGGCCGCCACTCACATCTTTTCAGTACGACGAGTAAGTTGAGAAATGAATCTAGTCACGTCATGACACCTTGGGCAAAGACGATGGATCACTCGCTAGAATAGGCAACCCTAGGTATACTAGGTATCACACGCCACAACGTGATCGCCGGATACGCAATGATTCTTATCATACTTTCCGGGCTTGCGCCACCGCAAAGCTTCCTTTGTGGCAAAAACTAAAACCCCCGAATCGCTTCGTTTACTTCCTTCGTTTGCTTCAGTCAAGTTTTTTTGTTGTTTCACGGGTACTGGCGTGGTACCGTGGCTATTACCAATAGTCAGAATGATTACTTCCTTCCATTGTTGTTATATTCGACAGGGCTTTCGCCCTGTTATGTAAATTATCCAAATACTAGGTAGGCAAATATCATACGTGGTTCCTGAAATCCCGAACCGTCAGTCCCTTTATCTTTTCCAACGCGATGTGTGGGTAATGTGACTGACCCAGCAACACCATCAATGACCTTGAAACCACGCATGTCCTATATCTTATGTGTAACCTCCCACTTAGGACTACTGAAATACGAGCTAATTATTCCAACTTCTTCATGATAATGAGTTAGTCTCATCTTCTACCGCTATACCGCTTTGAAGGACGCCACCTTCATCACAGCAGCTGTATTTGATGCCCGGGAAACATTGTGATTGAGTCTCGATAAGACCAGCGCCGTAGTCGGATCGCCCATGCCGGCGTGCCGTCCCCAAGAATTGTGCACTGGAGCTTCGGAATGGAAGCACAGGGAAGAATGGTCGATGCTGCCAGGTTCGGGCCGCCCAGATGGCAAGACTTGAGATAGCGCCTATGTCTTCGGGATCACGGCCGGGATTTCGGAAGGTCTCTCAGGAAGCTGCAGATCTCTCCTGTCTGTGGTGTTACACATCGCCCGGCGTCGTGGTAGTATTCAGCCGATGGACTGCCTTCTGCGATTCCGATATTCTCGTTGGAGGCGCTCTCTGTCCTCTTCAAGAACAACCCGGTAGGATGCGAAAACATGATCATACGCTTGCGCCTGCTCACATAGCATCTCGGGGCTGGGGCTCTCCCACCAGTGGCCACGGTGCCACCACTGGCTGCCCCAGACCATCGCCATCCGCCGCAGAGCAGGATGGCACTCCACCCCTCGATGTTCCGCATATTGGCCAACCACCATAAACATGCGCTCATGATGGGGCCTCCATGGCCAGCCCGCAAATGGCAAGCTCACAAAGCCCTCAATCTGCTCCAAAAACGTGATGTTGTCGTCCGCCTCCTGCTTCAGCTCTATCCTGATCTCGCAGACAAGGCCCAACCGCAGGGTGTCCTGCAGCTCACGGCAGACACGCTCCGTCAGCGATAGGAGGTAGTCGAGTCGTGCGAGGCTGGACACTTCTGAGTGGCACACTCGGTTTCTAACCTTTGCGAGATCGAGGATTGCGCATGCTGTGCCAACGTCAACCGTTCGATGCAGAGACTGTACAAAGTCGGTGATTTCACCCGTGTCACACTTCAACATTTTACCGCCATCAGCGCAGAATAGGAACCACGACGTCGGCCAACGGTGTTTTGATGCCGCCCAGACTGCTTCTTTAGCAATGTCCAATCCCCTTTCGAGCATGAGCTGAGCTTTTGCAGAGTCGATCTGCACAAACTGGTACCGCGGGGTATGAGCCCATCCCTTGTCAAAATCGGCGAGAAAGACGGCCTCATGCTGGGATGATTGATATTTCCCGATTTCGGATTCGGTCGCTGGGCTGGAATGCGATGCGGCCCAGACGGACCGGTCACATTGCGGATCGCCGAGCCATTCCGGGGTCACGGCAGGCGGCGGCGTGTCGTCCTCGACTTTGCGAATGACCTGCTTTGCCCTCGAAGACGCCGTCGGCCGAGCGTAGCCCTCGCTGGGGGGCGGGCAAAGGCGGCCGCTCAAGTAGGAGCGCGTCGTGCCGAAAAACGTTGCCCTCTTGAATCCCTTGGTCTCTGCCGGTGCCGTGTTCGCCGGCGCTGCCCCAACCTTGCGCTTCACTGATGCCGCCGTCGGTCTCGCGAACGAGGGCGTTGATGTGGTTTCTAAGCCGTCGAAATGTCTCCGAGTTGTCTTAGAAGGGTTCTCGACCACTTGAATGCCAGGGCCGGTGAGCTTTTTCCTCAGGACTTCGATTTCTTTTGCCTGCTGCATAATTGTGCGCTGCTGGGCTTCGACTTTCTTGCTGAGGGCGTCAATCAGTTGCTCCTGCGCCTGGCGGAGGCTAGTCGCTGGTCCGGCGCGCTTGACCATGACTGCTCTGGCCAACAAGGTCAGCAACCGCACAGCAAGTTATCCCCATCACGGCGTAGCGAATACAGACTGGAGTGGCTAACAAGCTCCCGACTGCCGGGCAATGAAATGGGCGGCGGACAAGGTCGGTACAAGGGTGAGTGGGTGAAGGGCCTCGGCAAAGTTTGTGGGAGTTGGATGGGGGGAAGGTCTAGAATTTTAGAGAACCAAGGTTCGCAGGAACTCTCTGGTAATTTATAGGCAAAGACTGCCGAGGACAGCCCGAGGATAACGTGCTCTTCCGGCCGAGTCGAAAACCTTAATCCCTGTGGCAAATTGCCGAATCTTGGGGCTTTTTGAAAGTTAGACTCTCGGTTTGCCCGTGACGGGGCGTGTTATGGATCTCTGTATGACGGGCGATAGTCTATTTTGGTGGCGCACGAGCGCACGAGCCCGTGGCTCCACTGCCATCATCTCCTTCCGGTCCTCTCGTGTCGCTTCACTGTGTAAAGATAAGATAACCTACACGTCTGCAGTTGGCGCGGCATCTCATCCGTGTGCAGGTGCTTCAGCGCTCTGGCCACGACGCGCAGCTCTCTCGGATGATGATTCCTAGAGCGCCAGTTGAGATCCGGATCGTCATCCTGGCGTACTTGGCGGAACAGGTCCTTGTGCCACGGCTTCCACTCCGCACCCGGTATGGCAACTTCCCTTCGACATAAAAGCAGTACTCCTGAATCTGCAGCCACGTCTCCTGTGCTTCGTCCCGGATGGCGTCGCGCAGTGCTCGGATTTCCATGGCTCTGGCTTCGTCGTCGAGAGCAACTGCCACGGCTTGGCCGTCGGCGAGCAACCAGTCGTAATTCTTCACAGAGCGACGCCGATGGCGACCACCGCCACACGGGTGACTGGCAGCGTTACGGAGGAATCTGAGGCCTTGGATGGCAGGTCTGACCCTATCTCGAACCTCATCGGTGAGGTGACACCGATTCCGGTCGAACCAGGACAAAGAATGGTCCATCTCGCTGTGGCTCAATGGGATTTGGTGTGGACCATCCGGGAAGTAGCTTGCAGACCAGCCGGGCCACCGCTCCTGAGCCGCGTTCCAAATGGCTGCCGCTGCCAGGTCGAGGGCCTTGCGCAGGCTTGCCTCTCCCTTTTCGCCATTCACGTATACCTTGGCCGCCGGGCTTTCCGAGTAAATATCGCCCAGCCATTCCAACCCGCCAGAGCCGGATGAGCGAGAGGCGGTCGCGGACACGGGACTCGGACTGGACGTGAGGTCACGTCTTGGGGACACACGCCTCCTCCACCGTCACCGGCGCATCCGACCCCCGCTCTGAAACCACCCACGGGTCACAGGACGGCCGACCCGAATAATCGATGTTCACCAACTTATTCTCCTCCCGCCGCCTCTGTGCCTCCCGCCTGTCAGCCCTGTCAGCCACCGAACGGGGGGTGGGCACCCCCGGTTGCGCGCCCTCTACTCCGGCAAGCTCTTCCTCGCCGGGGCCGTCCACGTCCAACTTGAAGACGTCTCGCACCGCGCCCACTGAGCCTCGTCCCGGCGCCTTGCCGCCTCCGTGTCCTGGACGAAGCGGCGTCCCGCCACCCCCCTCGCCTTGTCCTGCTTCAGCTCTCGGGCGGAAGTGAGCCGCCCGTCGTTGTAGACATGGCCTTTCCCGAACATGTTCACCGGCTTTCGGGAGGCGGCGGCGGCGGCGGCGGCGGTTGCGGGGACGGCTCCATCGGCTGCTCCGGTGGCCGATCTGGCGGCGTGCTGCTTGGGAGGCGCCCTGCTGGAGGGTCTTTCCGCGCGAGAGGCCGACGCCTTGGTGGGCTGCATGTAGCCGGGGACTTCGGAGGGTGTCGAAGAGTGTGAGAGTGCCGGTGGACAAGACGATGGCCGGGAAGTCGTGGTGTTGCTGCTGCGGGCGGCGGAGCGGCGAAGTCGAGATTTCAGGACAGAGTTCTCGTTCTCGAGCTTCTCGCAGGTGCGCTTGAGCGCTGAAAGCTCGTTCTCGAGTCTTTCGACCTTTTCGCGCTCGAGGCTGAGCTGGTAGGCATCGGAGGGGAGGTAGGCATCGTAGTTGATAAGCTTGTACATCGTGAGGGAAGGGTATGTGAAGTATGGGAAAAGTTTGAAGCTGTAAAGGGACTTTTGTGGTGATATTCCTGGAGCTGAGGTTGGAGCAAGGTTGGGGTTGTGATTCTTGGAATGTTGGATGCGAGAGAAGAGTAGAAGCTGGGGAGATTGGAAATTTGACTAGCAGGATATTAAATATATAGTTTCCTGGCAAACACAGAGTTCAGGTTGCAAAACCTTAAGCCAGGCGAATTGCCGCTGTCTGGGTATAGATCCGACGGCATAGAGTTTTGTGGTGTTCTTTATTTTTATTTTTAGTTGTACACGAAGCCGACGCCCCACGGCCACAATCTAATTTTTCTGTTCGAATTGTTCCGTTCCATCCACTTCCTTCACCATCCGTCATGCTCAAGACGGAAAGCCTGACTGGCAAGTGTAATGGGTCCCGGCACGCCCCTGTCTCGCGGAAGAAAGGAGATGACCTGAATCCTACACGCGCATTGTCCTCGACGGATACCTTTGTTACTTCCAAGACCTTGCTCGATTGTATCCTCCGTTGAAAGACATGAGGTGTGATTTCCTACATCAACGTGACCGTGACGTCCTAGAAGTGCTCCCCACTGCAAGGGTTTTGGCATGTGGAAACTGACACGTGCACCCATTGTACCAAAAGGTATGCACAAATTGACTAATCAATGGTCAATTTGCCAGTTTCCACTTATTACATTGTCAGCCCTGTGACACCCACGACGGTACGCAGGGGCTAATTCTCCGAAATTCTTATCAGTCCGTAATCCCACGTCGGCTCCTCGATATCACAGGCCCAGTTGTCCTTGGCCCTCATGATGAAATCTGGGACCAAGGGGTCCGCCACGTTTGAGTAAGTCCATAGATGCTCAAACAAAATCTCATGATGAGTCTCTCCATCACGTTCGGGTTGGAAGGGCAACTAGTCCCAGCCATCGCGACCGCGGAGGGTCTCCAATGTTGATTCTGCCATGTGTCTTCAATCCGGTCGTGAGGTTCTCAGCCAGCGCTCAAGTTCGGTTGGTCGTCATAGGTTGGGTGGAAGTGTGAGAGCCTGAGAGCGGAAATCGTCAGATTTGAGTGGCGATTCACGGTGGGGTGAGGTTGGAATGAAGAAGTGAATAGGCGCCATGGAAACGTACTTTGCTGAGATCGAATTCGGAATCCTTCGGGTCGATATGGGATGAAATCGGGTGTCTCCCCACCGCCAGTGGTGTTCCCCATTTCTGTCTGCCATATCCCCGCCTTTCTCATCAGCGCATAATATGTGTCCACCGAGGGAAAGGGTTCATAGGCGTAAACGTCTTGAAGGGACATGGATGTTGGGATATCTCTGAAGCCTTTCATCAGGAGAAAGTACCTACTGACGCCACAGTGCTTGGGTTGGCCAAGAAACCCATCGTTTTGACGTGGCGGTGATGACAGAAGTAGAGGTGAATGCGAACGTTACTGTGGCTTTGGGCGCAGCGGCTGTGAGAAGACATGAGGTCGCGAAGGGTTGAGTTGGTACTAATATATTGCGGAAATTCCAAGCGGGAACCTCGAAGTTTGCCAGCAGCACACGGGGGGGGGGGGGGGAAATATAAGCTGCTGAACTGTAGCAAACATGTAGGCATCTGGGTGCATATCTAGGTTGCTGTTGGAATGCACCACTACAAGGAAGACGTACAGGTGCTGCTTCATATACCTAAGATCTGGGAGCTGGCGTGTCGTCACCTCATCGTTGGACATGGCCGCGTGTCGGTACTCATGTCTGCGGTCAAACCTGCGTGTTTGTTTTTGGCGTGGCCAAAGCTGTCACAAAGCTGTTACTGCCACTGACGCTGTTGTGACGGTTCCACCACCGTGATATGCAAAGATTGGGAAAAAGAGTTGACTGGCCAGTGCAAAACGCCCCGGGCGGTTTGCTTGGAGCGCCGGGCACTCCCGTCCCGAAGAATCCGACCGGCAGCAAGGCTCTGTGCTGAGATTGTGCGGGAAAGCGCGCTGCTGCCTCGTCGGAGATTTCCGGAAGCCTGCTGCAGCAATGGGAGGGTGGGAAGGAGCTCTGCAAGCCACCGTCCGTGGTGCGGGGTTGGCGATTTTTTCAGCTTTCCTTTGCCCTCACCCTCGAGAGACGGCATTTCTTCGAGACCGGACAATGCGACTGCTGGAGACGACGACTCTGGCACTCAAGTTCTTCCCTGGAGCTATTCCCGAGTACGCCATTCTCTCGCACAGATGGGAAGATGAAGAGGTTCTGTACGAGAACATCCGCAATGGCATCACGCCACAAGTCGAAGCCATGAAGGGGTTTTCCAAAGTTGTCGGGTCTTGTCGTCTGGCGCGCCGAGAGGGCTACAAGTACATTTGGATCGACACCTGCTGCATCGACAAGAGCAGCAGCGCTGAGCTCTCCGAGTCAATCAACTCTATGTTCAACTGGTACCGCAAAGCGGCCGTGTGCTACGCATTCCTCAGCGATGCCGCTGATCTCGCTCAATTCCCAAGAGTCTCTGGTTTACTCGCGGCTGGACCCTGCAGGAACTAATCGCACCACCCGAGGTCATCTTCTTCAACGCTTCATGGATAAGCCTCGGATCGAGATCGGAGCTCTACGAAACAATCGGCGAGGTAACGCGCGTGCCCTCGATGATTCTACGCCAAGAGTTGGAAGAGATCGGAACCTGTTCCTTCTGCAACGATGGAGCCAAGGGCTTTGTCCGTGTCGGACCCAAGGTCGAGCCGTGCTCGCATCACGATCAAGATGACCAACGCCTTGCACAGGCTCTCAACAGCTGCAGCGTTGTCCAGAGATTCACTTGGGCAGCTCGGCGAAGAACGACAAGACCCGAGGACACTGCATACTGTTTACTTGGAATCTTTGGTGTCAACATGCCGTTGCTCTATGGAGAGGGCCTACGAGCTTTCCTAAGGCTCCAAGAGGAGATCATCAAAACTTCCAACGATCAGTCTATTCTTGCCGTCACGAGAAACGGTCCAGAATGGCCAGATAAAGGTAATGACAGCTTGCTGGCACAGTCGCCTTACCTTTTTGCGGGACTGGAAGACGTCAGACCGGCTCGGTGGGCTGGCAACATCGTCATGACTCCAACGGCAAAGGCAATTGAGACAACTCTCCTGATGTGCCGCCTCAAGGGACCGTCCGACGAATTGACGCCGTACTGGCTCGGAATTCTCTGCTGTGACTTCCGCCAAGTGCCAATACTTCCAGCATTGATCCTTGAATGTCTTGAAGAGGGCGGGTCGGCTTTCAGGCGAGTTCATAGCTACTTGGAAGTGCGGGTGGAATCGGACAAGTCTGAATACACCTTCTTCCTTGGTCGAGGCAAAAGAGGTCAGTACTCCTAAATGCCATACATGCCATACCGCAAACACTAACTAGCATCTCTCAGTGGACGACAAGGATGTCATCCAAGTCCGATTTAGAGCCGAGGAAGCCTCCCCGATGCGTATCACGCTGTCGCTATTTTCGACTGCCCCAGCGTCCGCAAGCCTGAAACTGAACCCGCCCAACCTAGACGTCAAACTGGACGTGAAACTCACGCACTTAATCCATACAGGTATATGCAGCTACAAAGTCTTCCCACAAGGTTTGCGGACTACGGGGCTTCAAACCCTACACATCAACGGCGACTACATACTGTATGGTTGGCTCGAATTCTGGGCTCAAGTGAACCGTTCGTTTCAAATAGGAGTTGCTGTTCTGTTTGGTTTGTCAAATGTGAATGGTAAAGGGCGGTGCAAAGTGATCATACCTCATAATGCTTGGAAAAAGTTGGAGTTTCGGTACAACTCGCTAACGGAGAGGGAGGGTGAGCGGGAGGATTTAAGATTTGCATATTGCAGGCGTGCACTTGCTGGTGTGGTAAGGGAAATACCCTCCAGTACATCTCAAACGGAAGTATTGATAAACGGCACATTGCGTAAGGTTCAGGCGGAAACTATCTACAGCAATTTTCTGGATCGTTACCCTGTTCTCAGGGTACTGGTAGGTGTTTCTTGAGTAGCGCTAATTGAGAATGGGAGAATTTAGAACGCTCTTACTATCGTTGAAATATCTCTAAATATCTCTAAGTCTAGCATTTGGGGAGCGTTGGTTTCACAGGGGGCCCGGCGACGTTGGTTCTGTCATTGAATACCCCGCATAGCCACGCGCTTGGTGCAACATTAGAAGCCTGGGTCTTGGAAGTTGGATAAAGAGGGTGTAGATACCTGTGCTGTTCCACCAAACTGCAGCATCTTGTGGCTCAGTGCGGCACGACAACTTTGGTGCCGTTGCCGACGCCCAGTTTATTCACTAATCCCCAAAAGTTTGTTAGAACACAGCCGCACAAATGGTTTCTCAGAAAATCAAGGAAACGGATAGTTTCGATCAACTCCACACCCCCGCCTCCCCAAACTTTGCTTGCCCCTGAAAGCTTGTTTGGTCATCGCAACCCCCCCCAGTGCGCACACAGTGTCATTCCCCACACCCGAGCGCTCGCACTGTTTAGGCCACAACGGCACCCGCTCAACCTCACCCCTCCAAAAAATTTCAACCCGCAGCCAAGCCGTGATGTCAGTCACCCCCACCAAAGTGACAACTCATCACGACCGAAACAAAACACAAACACAAAATAATAAAATGGCACCCACACTAAGCGAAGACGAGATTGACGATCTCGTCTATTTCGCACGCACCGGCGAAAACGACGACCTCACAACCCTCCTCACCTCGCTCGCGGAGCGCGAAAAGGTCTCACCCGCCGAGATCCTCAGCGCCGCCAAGGACGAGGGCAAGTCGACGTCTCTTCACATGGCCGCCGCGAACGGGCACTTGGGTATATCCCCCAACTTTTCCTTTTATCTTTCAGTTCTAACTAGCAACAGAAACCGTCACCCTCCTCCTCTCACACTTCCCCAACTCCACCTCGGACACCAAAACCCAAAGGCAAGACTTCCTCGACGCGCCCAACGAGTACGGCAACACCGCTCTCCACTGGGCTGCGCTCTCGGGCCACCTTGACGTCGTCAAGAAGCTAGTGGACGCCGGCGCGTCGGTGGCGATTGCGAATGACAAGAACTACGTCCCGCTGGACCTTGCAGCGCTGAATGAGAAGAGGGACGTGGTGGACTACTTTTTGGCTCAGTCTGGGATGCTGGAAGAGACGAATGCGAAGGAGGGGTTGAGGGCGGGTTTGGAGGGAGTTGAGGTTGATGGGGAGGATTTTGAAGGGGGTGAGGAGGGTGAAACCCAGGGGAAGGCAGACGGGAAAGAGAAAGGGAGCAGCTCATGATGTTTTGGATGAGGATGAGGAAGAGGATAAGGTTTTGTACTTCCACTAGAGAGCTCTTATTCATTGAACTTGACTCGTGATGCGGCAGCGTTGCAAAACTCAAAGGGGGGCAACTGTGGAACTGAAAGTCAAATCCAAGCTCTCATCGCTAGTTGGCGTCCCCTCGAGGTTCCGACGGCCGAACCTTAACAAGGCCAACACTCAAGGTCTTTCAGCCGAATGAAAGCCCACATCTCCTGTCACCCGCTGAAACCTAGTTGTCAGAGTCTCAAAGTTCGGTTGTGTATATAATGAGGGCTTCCTACCCTCTGTGTTCCAAACTTCTCTCCTTTTCAATCAAATTTCAGCATCGCCTTCGCCTTCTTCGCCTTCGTCCTCTTCCTTCTACAGCAACACTACACTCCTCTTCTTCCTCTTTCGAACAACACTTCACTTCTCGTTTTCCTTAAAACCCACCACACTGTCAGACAGCTCAGAAATCCTGCACCGCTTCTCAGCATTCCCGTTGTCGGCAACAAGGCGACCATTTATCGACCCCTTGTTGTCAAGTAGGGCCCTAAATAATGTTGAATGGATCTGCTCGGAGTTTGGTTGTGTTGCCAAAAGGATGTTGATCGCACGACGATTGCAAGACTGAATGCGTGGTGCAAAACCAGGCGTGCTGCAAGCATTTGCACCTCTTTTGCCGGTCTCAAAAAAGAAATGGGAGAATCTCCCAAAAAATGAAGACTGGCCCTGCTCGGATTCGAACCGAGAAACTCAAGGGTGAGACGATAACCTGTCGGGAGTCGTCAGGGGAGTCGTCAGGCCTCCTCCCTCTGGGGGCCCCCAGAGAGGATTCGAACCTGGCGCACTCCTGCGACACGGAAAGCTCTCAAACTTGCCCTCGCATGCTACCAATTCACCACAGGGCCTTCTGGGTCTTCGGTTAGGTTTGGGCGTTCTAATTCGGACCTATATGGTGTGTAGGTAGAGTGGCGCGTGCCATGGTTTGATCTGGACCCAGAGGGCTGACGCCCCATGTCAGCCCGGGCCACCTGAGTGTCCATGTGCCGGAAGAATCTCGATCACGGACCACTCACCTTGTGTCTGCCATCGGTTATCCAAACGCCAGCGTCTCCCGGCATGTCCAACACTTTCAACACCACCAGTGTCACACAAGCCCTAACCCTGACACCGCGCCCTTCCAACGACACGACCACCCCATTCAAAAGACCAACGCCTCCTCCTTTCTCCCCATCCTTGAAGATGCAACATCTTCTCCAAAACCAAAATGTCCCACCCACCGCCCCCCTCCGTCCTCGCCGGCTTCGGCCTCACCGGCACCCCCATCCCCCTTTCCGGCGGCCGCGGCCTCTGCTTCCGCATCGCCAACACCGTCCTCAGACCCTGCGACGACGCCTCCGAATCGCAATACCTCTCCGACCTCACAAAGTCCCTCCTCGCCCTCAACCCAACCTCCTACCGCCTCGCCAAACCCCTCCCCTCTGTCTCCGATCCCAGCCAGTTCATCATCTCCTCATGGACCGCCTCTTCCTACCTCCCAGGCAAACCCTCTCTATCCCACTTCACCCTCCTCTTTCACGCCGTCTCCGCCTTTCACGCCGACCTCG
The DNA here is from genome assembly GCA_033296975.1 of Podospora aff. communis PSN243. Classification (NCBI taxonomy): domain Eukaryota; kingdom Fungi; phylum Ascomycota; class Sordariomycetes; order Sordariales; family Podosporaceae; genus Podospora; species Podospora aff. communis PSN243. The sequence continues at coordinate 26,160 of MU865962.1, read as the reverse complement.
CGACACTCGTCTCGGTTCAGCCACCCATTCTGGATACTCGAGCCGCCAATCGTTTCACCGAAGCGGACAAGGTAACATGGGGTGAGAAACCGCTCAGCGCAGTCGACAAGGTCAACGCGGACATGTTATCGCAGCTGGAGCCGATACTCTCAAGATTGGAGGCTGCGATGCGCCCGCTTCCAACCGAGGAGGAAGAACCAAGGTTGAGAAAGCAGCTGGTGCATTTGGATTTACTGGGGAACGTGCTGGTTGATGACTCGGAAGAAGGGGAGAACCCGCCAGGGATAATTGATTTGAGTTTGTACTGGCGGCCGGCGGTGTATGCGATTGCAGTGGTAGTGGCGGACGGACTGACGAGGTTGGAAGAGGATGAGAAGAAGAAGCTCGTTGATCTGTTCTTCCGGAGGCTTGGGGAGGTTTCGGTGAAGCGGGAAGTTGGCGTGGAGTTGCTGCTGAGGGCGCTCTACTGGCGGTATCTGACGTTTGCGATTGATCCCGATCTGGAGTGGATCAAGGTCAATTTGCCAGAGGCTGACTACGAGGGCGCTGCAAACACTCTATGCGTCTTAGCTGTGCGTCCGTGAATAATAACAGTCGGGTCTTGGTGAGGCATGGTTTCCTATTTGAGCAAGCGCGCTTCCGGGTCGGCGGGTATTCTCAGAAGGAGGGTGTTAGTTGGCAGCAAACAAGCCTCTGCGCCGAATGGGGGCTGTTTCAGCGATACTGCTTCTGTGAGGCGGACCTCGGAAAATGTGCCTGTTCAGTCAGCAACCGCGCCATTCGCATTCGCCCTCGGGCTGGTCACTGATTGTTCTCCTTTTGTTTTGTTGGCGGTGTTGTGTGACACGTCGCGCTGGTGTTCCACGGAGGCAACGATGAAAAGCTGCAATGTGGAGGCCACAGATGCCAGCTCAGAAGTGGCTGCATTTCATCGTACCACGCGAGAGGAACGACGTTTGAGTGGTCGCATCGGCGTTATCTGCTTATTTGGTGTTCCCGACAGGGATATGACGTGAGCGAGGGGCGCGCCATCGTACCACTTTCTCGCCGTTGATGGCTCTCAGCCCCGGCCTGAAGCGCCGTGCAGGAGGGCGGCGGGGCGCTGCCGGTGCGTGGGACGGTAACTCCGCCCCCGATATCCGAGGACCACGTCGAGTAAGTCCGCGGTATATGTAGACCCTGTCCCCATCGAGGCCCGCGGCCGCTCAAATTCCGGATTTCTCCAGCAATTCCTTATTCTGCAAGTCAGCACCATGGTTATCGTCAAAACTGCTCCGTATGGCGACTGGGAGAGCCGCATCAGCGTCGAAGCCGCGACAGCTGGGAGCCGGTCACTGAGTTCACCTCGCGTTTGTGTAGGTCTCATTTCCAACCCCTGAAAGCAAACACTCACAGGTGTCTGTGCTTTGCAGCCCGAAACCAGAAGGACCTTCTTCCTCGAATCTCGCACAGACGGAAGCAACGGGATCGTCGAGGTCAACCCAGACGGCCCCAAACACGTTCTTCCGGAAAAATACGCCGCCAACACCACCGTATACGAGTACGGGGGCTTGGCCTATACGCCCGTCCCCGGTGACCGAATGCGCATCATCTTCAACGACAGTCGTGGACAATCTCTCAACCTTCTTGATGTTGATGATGGCACCGTCGAATCTCTCGCCCAGTCGTCCTCGCTCCGCTATGCCGATTTTGACTGCCACCCCTATATTGGGTGCGACAGCACTTGCGCTTGGGTTTTGGCTATCCAGGAGGATCACGCAAACCCCAAGCCCGAGGACGTGAAGAACTCTGTCGTGGCGATCAACCTGGAAACCAAGGAGATCAAGCGGGTGTTGGAGGGCGCCGACTTTTACTCATACCCGCGATTCTCTCCTGACGGGCGGCATGTTGCTTGGCTGCAGTGGGATCATCCGTCGCTGCCCTTCATAGGTGTCGAGCTCTTCCTTGGCGATTTCGACGAGAAGACGGGCTCTGTCTCAAACATCAGGCATATCGCCGGCGACGACGACGACTCGATCTCTGAACCTCGATGGTCTCCTGATGGCGATCTGTACTTTTGCTCGGATGCAACGGGGTTTCGGCAACTGACTAGGATTCGAGACGGATACAGGGAGCGGATTTTGCTGCCAGGGCTCGAGAGCGCAGAGTTTGGCGATGAGAGCTGGATGGTTGGATGGTCAGCAGTTCCTGTTCAGCCCACCCGTTAACCGCCTGCTAACTGCTTATAGCCAAACCTACGTGTTCCTCAACGAAGACACCATCGTCGCTGCTCCGGTCCAGAACGGAAAGTATCAGCTCGTATACATCGACCTCGAAACCCAGGACTGGGCCACGCTCAACGTCTCTCTTGTCGAGCATCGCATGGACTGTCTTGCCCCTCTGTCCGCCACGGCCTTCCTCGCGATAGGCAGCGGGTACACCACCCCTCGAGGCGTTTACGACATTGAGATCCTCGAGGACCTCGAGACCGAGATCACCCTCGTCCGCTCCTCTGTCGACGATCAGCTTCCCGAGGCAATCTTCTCCACACCCGTGCCGATCCGATTCACGACACTAAAAGCCCCTCATCGTGAAGTCCATGGGTTCTTCTGGCCGCCGCATAATCCCCGATACGTCGCTCCCGAAGGCGAGCTCCCGCCACTGATTGTTGTCTCTCACGGCGGTCCAACCGGGCACACGCCGCCGGGGCTGAACATGCGACACCAATACTTCACAAGCCGGGGGTACGCCTACTTCGCCATCAACTACACTGGGTCCTCGGGACACGGCAAGGCCTACCGCAAGGCGCTCTTCGGACAGTGGGGTATCCTCGACCGTGACGATGTGGCCGAGGCGGTAGATTACCTCGCGTGGACGGGGCGAGTCGACCGACAGCGCGTAGGGATCGAGGGCGGCAGCGCCGGCGGCTACAACACGCTGTGCGCATTGACTTGGCATCCGAGCTTCTTCGCGGGGGGCTTGAGTATGTGCGGCGTGAGCGCGATTCAGAACCTCGCCGAGAAAACTCACAAGCTGGAGTCGCACTATGTTGACGTGCTGCTGGATCTGAAAGGAAAATCGGCAGAGGAAAAGAAGGCACTGTTTGCGTCGAGGAGTCCGCTGTACCACGCTGAAAATATTACGTCGCCGCTGCTGCTGGTGCATGGTGACGAGGACGTGGTGGTGCCGATTGAGCAGAGCAAGGAGATCAGACGGAAAATTCGAGAGCGTGGAGGCGACGCCGAACTCATCGTGCTCAAGGGCGAGGGACACATGTTCCAACGCGCGGAAAGTTGGGCAACTATTGTGACGGAGGCAGAAAAGTGGTGGAGGAAGACATTGTTGAAGCGCGTTGAATAGGACGGAACTCGGTGATTCACCCTCGGCGCTGGGAGTCACTGGCATTGGGTATTGCTGTAATAGTTCGGATGAAATTCATCCTTCACTTGAGCAAAGATTCCCAGCACATCCAACGTTGCCCCACCAAATTGTATTTAAAAAGGGCAAGAGCGAGTGTCGCGAACTTCCTCTTTCCCTCCCCGCCAGCTTCCAGGTTGCGATTTGCGCCAGCTCACTTCTGCGCAACCCACCTACCTAAATCACCTCGCCTGGCACAACTAGCGAATCTCTTCATTCCTCATTCCTCCGACTTGTCATATCCATCTTTGTATTTATTCATCATGGCGTTCCTACCGCAGTACCTCTTCTGCAGGGGCAGAAAGCTCGACCACCTCATCGCCTTCATCTGCGGCTGCATCTTTCTGGTCTTTGGCTACAACCAAGGTGTCATGAGCGGCATTCTCACCATGCCCAGCTTTCTGGATGCCTTTCCCCTCATCGACCCCGATGCTGGAACTTTGTACTCCGATCGGTCCGCCCGGTCGACATACCAAGGTCGGTACGCCGCGCTATGAAGAGGCCATCACGCTGATCTGGAACTCAACAGGCCTCGCGGTTGCGTCTTACAATCTTGGATGCTTTCTTGGCGCCGTCGTCACCATCTTCATTGGAAATCTGCTTGGTCGCAAGAGAGTGCTCTTTCTGGGTACCCTTACAATGCTGCTGGGAGCCGCTCTGCAGGCCAGCGCGACAACCCTCCCGCATTTCATCGTTGGCAGAATCATCACGGGCATTGGAAACGGGCTCAACACTTCGACGGTCCCGACTTGGCAGTCTGAGCTCACGAAACCGCACAAGAGAGGAAAGATGGTTCTCATGGACGGCGCGCTGATTACCTGCGGTATCATGATTAGCTACTGGGTGGACTTTGGGTTGAGCTTCGCCTCCAGGTCTATTGCCTGGCGCTTGCCAATAGCTCTGCAATGTGTCCTCTGCATCCCGGTCCTCTACCTGCTGCCTTCGATGCCGGAATCGCCGAGGTGGCTCATCTTCAAGAGCCGGAACGATGCCGCCGAAGAAGTGCTCATCGCTCTCTACCACGACGACGTCGACCGCGCTGAGCTTGTCGAGAGCGAGTATCATGCAATTCAAGGCACAGTTGCCGAGATGTCCAAGGGGAAATTCTCCGACCTCTTCACCATGGACAAGAACCGCAATCTCCACCGTACACTACTTGGCTACTGGATCCAAGTCTTTCAGCAACTCTCGGGCATCAACCTCATTACGTAAGTACACCGTCCCTCTGCTTGATTCATCTTCACTGACTCAACTCCAGGTTCTACGCCGCCGTCATCTACTCCAACCTGGGCATGTCTGGATTCATGTCGCGTCTTCTCGCAGCTGTTAACGGGACCGAGTACTTCCTCGCGTCAATTCCCGCCATGTTCCTTGTTGAGCGCGTCGGACGAAGAAAGCTGCTGCTGTTTGGAACGATTGGACAAGCTGTGACAATGGCGATTCTTGCTAGCGTCAACTCACGTACCGAGACCGGGTTTCAAATCACCGGCATCGTCTTCCTCTTTGTCTTCAACACCTTCTTCGCACTGGGTTGGCTCGGGACCTCGTGGCTCTACCCCGCTGAGATCGTCCCTCTCAGGATCCGAGCCCCGGCGAACGCGCTCTCCACATCGGCCAACTGGATCTTCAACTTCATTGTCGTCATGATTACACCGATCGCGTTCAACAGCATTGGATATAAGACGTACGTCATATTCGCAGTCATCAACGCCTTCATTGTACCATGTGTGTACTTTTTGTATCCGGAGACAGCAGGCCGGACTCTTGAAGAGATGGACAGCATTTTCCACAAGGTACATGGCTGGGAGGGAGCGTTCACGGTTGTAAAGAAGGCGAGGACCGAGCCGAAGTGGTCGGAGCTGAGCAGGGAGGCGCTGGTTGAGCCGCGGGACGTCGAGCGTCAATCGAGGAGATCGACAGCAAGCCGTCGGCGAAGTCTGTAAATAACGGGTGAGCAAGTTTCGATACATGGTTGGCCATAGGACTGGAGCCCAGCAATGATACCCATTATGTCAATAGTGTGCTTGTCTTTGTTTGAATACGTAGGTAGTCAAAGAGCTCAGATTTACCGTAGCTTATCCAAGGGAGACACAACGTCCTTGTTCCACCAACAATGCGCCATCAGATCTCGGGAACTGCGGCTCTAGGAGAAAAAGCCAGCCCCGAATCTACAGTGCCTCGATGTAGTGCCTCGATATGTTGGTGTTCTTTAGCCCCTTTCCCACCCCTGCACCGGTTTTTCCACCACTCACAGACAGGACCGCTCTTCCCCAGATTTCCGCATAGCCGAGTACGTCAATCAGAAGATCGCCCTGCCGCTGTCAAGCGGTGGGTAAATCCGCGCTGCTGGGTTTCTTGGGGTCCCCCACCGCGGGCCACTGCGGGACACGAACTACGATCTTTGGCTAAAACAATAGCATCGTTCCTTAGAACCGCAAATTTCATTTCCTCGGGCGGCTACCATCCGGCAAGGCCAAGTATAAAATGTCGGGGGCCATTTTATATTTCCGATGCGGAGTCTTGGCGTTGGGAGTTGGATATCTTAACGGGAGTCCCCTGACTTTATTGTTGATTTGCATCATTCCAATTTTGTGACTTGAAGGCAATTCACGATGTGGTCAACGGGAGCAATGCGCAGCATTGCTGCGACCGCTCTCCTGCTTTCAAGCTGGACGTCCGCGGCACCGTCATCTATCGATGATGTTCTCGACCTGCTCACGCCTCGCCAGGCAGAGGACAACCACTGGGTTGCAACCTGGACATCAATGCCGCAACTCGTAGAGAGCAACAACATGCCCCCCTCTCCCTTCGTACGTCCCCTCCCCCCTCAAAACAAAACCAACCACTAACAACACCCCCAGTCCTCCGGCGGCGTCTTCCGCGACGCAACCCTCCGCCAAACCCTGCACATGTCCATCGGCGCCCCCCGCATCCGCATCCAAATCAGCAACACCTTCGGCGGCTCCGACCTGCCCATCACCGCCGCATCCATCGCCCTGCCCGCCGGCGGCAAGGCCGGCGTCGCGGGGATCGACGCGTCCACGCTCAAAGCCCTCACCTTCAACAACGGCCAGGAATCCGTGCGCATCCCGCGCGGGCAGGTCGTCTACACGGATCCCATCGACTTCAAGATTAGCCCGCAGAGCAACATTGCCGTATCTCTCTACTCGCAGGCGGGACAGAGCGGGAGCAGCATCACTGGTCACCCCGGGAGCCGGACGACGAGCTGGATGCAGGCCGGGAATCGGGTCAAGGAGGCGACCATGGCGGGGTCGAGCACGAAGCATTGGTACTTTGTCAGCGCGGTGGAGGCGTGGGTGCCCAAGAATCATAGCGCGTTGGTGATTTTGGGGGATAGTATTACGGATGGGCGGGGGAGTACGGATGATGGGAATAATCGGTACTTGCTTTCTCCTTTTTCTTCTTCCCTTTTCTCCTTTCAAGTTCTCTGCGATGTCCCCCGTGTTCCCCTCATATCCATGTGAGCATGAGTTGATGAGATTCCGGTAGCTGGCCCGACCTCCTTATCGCGCGCATGCAAAAGAACGGCATCAACCACATCGGCGTGTGCAACCAAGCCGCGGGCGGCAATACCGTCCTTTCCGGCGGTCTCGGCCCCCCGCTGATGCAGCGCTACAAGCGTGACGCCCTTCAAACCGCCGGCGTCAAGTACGTCATGCTCTTCATCGGCGTCAACGACATTGGAAACTCGGGCGGCGGTGTCGCTTCTCAGCTGCAAAACGCCTTCCGGACCGTCGTGGCTGACTGCAAGGCTGCTGGCTTGAAAACCATCGGCGCGACAGTGACTGCGTTTGGCGGTCAGGGGCAGAGTTACAGCTCCCCGGCGAGGGAGCAGCAGAGGCAGCAGCTAAACCAGTGGATTCTGACGAGCGGGACATTTGATGTTACTGTCGACTTCGCCAAGGCGATTGACAATCCGAGCCGGAAGGACCAGCTGGCGAGCCAGTATGATGGCGGTGATCATTTGCATCCCAACGTGGCTGGATTCCAGGCCATGGCTGATGTCTTCCCGTTGGATGTCTTCAAGTAAGGGAAAAGGGTGACAGTCTGGTTCATTCCGTGTATATATGAACTGTGTATATGAAGAAAAAACGACACGATGTACGGGCAAAACAGCAAAGGTGAACCAGAAAGCAAATATCCAACGATCCAAGGTAGAGAAAAACCACAAGACAGGAAAAGAAAGGTATAACGCTAGAAGATAGAGCCGCCATGTAATGCGATACGCTGATCCCCTCCGGTGAGATACTGCCGCCGTGCATCCGCGTCTAAGGATATCAAGAAAAAAACAAAGCCGCCGCCGCCATGTATGCGTGGAGAATGTAAAATAGAAAGGAAATCGTGAGAATCAGGAAGAAATGACGCAGTAATTCTCCCCGCTTGTCAGAAAACCGTGTTTTCCAGAACATCGAGTTCTGCATTGAGGAGCTCCTCAGACTTGGTCGACCGGCTGGTGACTCTAGCTCCAAACGGCATGACGGTTCTAGACAATAGTATTGTCAGCTTACGTCTGAAAAATATTAGATTTTGGTGCCCACTCACGCCTGGCCCCTAAATGACCACTCGGGCTCAAAAGGAGTGGGCTTGCCGTCCGGGCCGAGCGGCCGACCAATGTCGACCGTCGCAAGCATCGTGGCCAGCACGATGAGCAAGCTGTTTTCGGCCAGGTTTCGACCAATGCAGATGCTGCCCTCACGATCATTAGTTCCACAACTCGACAAGGGTCAAGTGGCTGGAGGAAAGCAAAAGCAAGACATACCGCCTCCCAAAACCAAAGTTCCCCACAGGAAGTGGCTCTCCGTTGCCTCCCTCTTCTCTTGAAAGATATCTCTCGGGCCAAAAACGGAACGGATCCGCATACACGGATGCGTCGTGGAACATGGCCCACACGTTCTGGTAGATGATGGTTCCTTTGGGGATAAACATGCCATCATAGACGTCATCCTCAATGCTGGCGTGAGGGATTCCGAGCGGTGAGAGTGGATTCATGCGGTACGTTTCCTGCAGGACGAGATTCATGTAGGGCAGGTTGGGGGTGTCTTCCCACGTGGGAAGCCGATCTCGCCCGACAACACGGTCGACTTCTTCCTGAGCCTTGCGTTGGACGTCCGGGTTTTGCATCAGGTAGAGAATGAGAAGCATTACGGTCGCGGCGGTCTGAATGCAGCGGGTTAGCCTCGTATTACTCAAAATCAATCATGGGTTGACTTGCAGTGTCATTGCCGGCGATGAGAACCGTTGCTGCTGCGCCCTTGATGTCCTCGAGCCCAAAGCTGCCCCGGTAATTCCTCTTTTCGTCTTCTTGGTAACTAGCGACTCCGTCGTGGGTAAAGAATCTGCGGTCTGGATTCGAGGCCTGCCGAAAGCGGTCAGTTGGGGGAACTGGTCTCTCGAACGTGCGGGGAAAGTACATACCATCTGGCTGAGGGAAGCTTTGAACGGCAGCTCGGTGATATTTTGAATTGCGGCGCGCCAGGTGTGAGCGTATCGAAGGCGCTCCATGAATGGCAGCCAGTCCGGGAGGTAGCGAGCTGCGTGCAGTTCAGGGGTTAGCAGCTGGCCGCATCTGCAAGGAGCCTTTGCGGCGTGCGGAGTCTCAGAGCGCGAGATGTCAGATGCCACTTACTCAACGGGAAAAGGTCCATAATGGAGCTTCCGGGAGCGCCGGCCTTGCCGATAGCAGTGGCCGACTTCTCAGCAAGTCCAATCCAGGGACTTTCGGGACCGTCTACGTCCAGGCCATAGGCAATCTTGAGCACAATTGCCACGGAACAGCGTCTTACAGCGTGGAGCCAGTTGGACGTGTCTTCGATCATGCTTTTGCAACAAATGAGGGCTTCTTTACGCTGCATGCCCGTGTACTGCCGGACGCGGGCCTTGGTGAAGGGTGGCTGGAGGGCGCGGCGATGGAGTTGGTATTGGGGTCCCCAGCGCAGCCAGGTGAGGGTGGGTGACCAACCCATTCTGGACAGTGTACCCGGTGAGCATTCAACCGCTTGTGTAACGTCAGGAAGTTCCGCAAAAAAACTCACTCCTCAAACATGACAAACCGCGGCCGGTCGGCATAATTGGCGCCGCGCTTTTCGAGAAGTTCTACCGCGGCTCGTAGGCTGTTCAGCACGACCCATTTTGTTCCAAACGTTTCGAAAAAGAGGACATCCGAGTCTGTTGCCGCCCGCCAAAACCGACGCCTTCGTTAGACCAGTTACAAGCAACACAAAGATAAAGAACCCCGCCAAATCCTCCCCGTTGCACATACTGTACTCGACCCCCCACTCAGCGTATCTCTTGAACGGCGCGTCCACCGGCACGGCGCGGTAGTGACCAAGAAGGAACTCCCCCGGCGGACTGGGAGGGAGCGGGGCGGGAGACTTCTTCTTGCCGAACAACACAACCAAGCCAACGAGACAGTATCCCGCAATGGCCGCGGCTACTCCGAGAAGGCCAAAGACCGCGTTGTCCCGGGGCGTCGAGTCGAGAAAGCCAGGCTTCGCCATGTTTATCGCTTGAATTCGAGAGAACTAGAGGAGGAACGCGGACATGTGCAGCACAGGCAAGTGAAGAAGCCAAAGAAGACCTGATGCATCAGCGGAAAAGACGAGCTACCGCCAACAGGCCCTCGGGAGTATGGATGGGACGACAAGCAGAAAGAATATGAGACAGGCAAGATGAAGAAAGCACGAGAGCAAGAGGAGGGGGAGGGTCGGGAGAAAATGCCAACGGAAGGCGCGAAGCAAGTCCTTCTCTCTTCTGGCAGGAGCAAATCGATGCAAACGTGCCAATGGTGATGAGGACCATTGACGACCACGCACCTTGCGAAGCTAGTTGCTGCACGTCTTAGGTCTGGGCAGCAGCTACTCGTTCATTTTCAACTTGCCCAACCCACGGACCAGTGATAACGGTGGGCCGTCAAGCACCTAGCCATTCAAGTTCGCCATCGCATCGCCGCCATTTTTTGGGCGTACTCCAAGGGAAAACCGCCCTTTTCGCCCCCTGCCCCCCTCCTTCACTCCTGCTTCTTTCGGGACCGTCCAACGAAAATCGGCCGAGCCGCCCCGTCGGCTGCCCGGTGGCCGTTCGTGCGTTGCAACTGCATGGGGTAGTTCTAGCTCCCGCGCGAAACGGGGCCACTGGCGACCCGCTCACACGCACCTCCGCCATTTCATTGTACTACCTGTCCTGTCGTCCTGCGCGCCGCTCCCGTCTCCACCGAAGCAGTCCGGGGAGGGATGGAGGGGTGGGTGGATTCGCGGATTTGTGGACAGTGTGGACAGTGTGGAATCTTGTGTACTGGATGGAAGGATGATAATTCCCTCTGACCAACCCACAGCGTCGGAAACGCGCACCCAGGTCATCAGGCGTTTTTACGTCTTGAGGTGCCTCCTGCTGTTACATTACCTCTTTTGTTTGGGGGATCGGCATCAGAGACAAAGGTGGTCGGCCCCCGCTAATGTATGTTTCTCATAGGCGACGGAGCCCACCACCACCACCCTGGGCTCCATGGGCCTGGGTTTTTCGCTTACCGGATTGGCGCTGGTGCAACACGAAATCCCCAAACCTCGATTGTGTCGTTATGGAAGCGCAACCAACGCAGCAGCTCGGCGGTCGAGTGCCCCCCTCCCTTTGCCGTTTGCCGCCCTCTGCCCTTTTCCGCCGTGACTCTTCAACGTGATACAGGGTCGATGCGGAAATGGGGCGGGATGGATGCAACCCCTTGGATTGTCTTTGCCCGTGTCCTTCCCCCTATTTCCGACGCTGTGGTCCAACCCTAACCCAGGCCAGGGCAGGCAGCCAGGGGGAGGGATCCAGACTCCCTTTGTCGCTAAAGCGTTGAGATCCCCGGAGATGCGTCTCCAACCGACGTCCCGCGTTGAGGAAAGTCCCGTATGCAGCACGGCACACCAGCAAGCTTGGAACCTTGGGGAATGCGGGTCACGGTTGCCAACCACACCGATCTCGCAAAAGGGGAGCCAGACAGCAGGGCTGATTTGCGATAGCCAAGAACGTAATCGGACATAATTTCATGACTACGAGGACGCCACGGGAACCTGCCACCCCAAAATATCCCGGAGCCGCCGGATCCCGCCAAAAAAAACATGACATGCCGCAAAAGCACCGAGAAACGCACAAATTCCGTCAGAAATTCAGATTATATCAACCCCTCCCACCACGCCGAAAAGTTGACCATCTGACATCTCTCGTCAGCGTCCCACGTCGCATATCAAGGAAACCGGCTTCGACTCCCTGATGAATCGGGCCATCCGCCGCGCCACGCGCCTTCCCCGCACCGCTCACCACCTTCCTGTCCTCGTCCTCGTCATCCTCATCCTCCCCTCGCTCGATCAATGCGAGTTCAGTCCTCTGCTGCTGCCGCCTCTTTCCGTAGCGCCGCCAACCACACGCTTGCATCCCCCTCCCAATCAAAGTCAATCTCCGCTTCCTCGAACGCCATCCGCACCTCCACGAAGAAGCCCTCGATCGAGTCCAGTAGCTCGCTGTGCTCTTTTGGCCACACGTCCTTCGCAAAGGTCTCTACCCAGCGTGGTGGGTCCGTGAAGAAGCCTGACCGGGAATCTGTGAACAAGTCTTGATCCATGGGCTGCACCGCTGGGGTGCCGCGGCGATCATATGCGCCGTCGTCCACTCTGTATACCTTGGAGAGAAGGACCTGGAAAGTGGCGCGTTTCAGGTGCGGAAACCCTGATCGTTGTTTTCGTTTCGCGCCGCCGCCGTCGCGAGCCGTCGATGCGAGGCGGAGCAGCATGTTCTGGATTTTCGTTCGATACGGCTCGTGGCAGCTAAACGGGTCAAAATACGAGTCGTCGCCCGGGACCGTGTTAGGGAACTTGCCCTGAAACTCATCGATCAGATTGCGGTCGGAGTACCTTAACATTTTCCTGCGGGCTTGCTCCCTTGCTATGGTGTCGATTGCCCACTCATCCCTAATCGTCAGTTCGACGAGACTGGAGGGAAGAAGCTCGGCAAGTTTTGGCTCAGAATCTAACTGGTCGGGATGACCAAAGAGCAGCTGCAGTTGAATTGTGAGCTTCCGGAGCCGATCAAACGACGGCAGGCAGGTGATGCGCTTTCCGGGACCGACGTAGTACTGGTATTCGAAGGTGTAGTCGAAGATGAGATGCAGCTCACAAAGCGTATCGGCCCGTAGCGCCAAAGCTTTGTCCAGATTCAGTTCGTGCCCTTCCTCTTCGAGCTCCTTCAGGTGGAGAATGCCTTTATCAAAGAGCTGTGTCGGCCGCTGTCTCACGTAGAGAGTGCGCAGGTTCGGTGTAACCGCTGGCGAGAGAAGCTGTGCTATCGCCCGCGGTCCTTCAGTGGTGTCTACCAAGGAGAGGTTCTCGATGTCCTGGTGAACGTAACCTTCCCCTTTTGTCCCAATCGTGGACACTTCGCCACAGCTTGTCAATTGAAGAGTATGCAAGGAGGGAAAAGTCTCCAGCAGACGCCTGTGGTGAGCAAGACAGTAATTTAGAATTTCAGTCTGCTGCGGCTCGTGTGTCCGGTGTTCTATTTGACGGCGAACATGATCTTTTGGGTCTGGTCTGAGCTGCAGCCGTTTCAGCTGAGGCCACGCAGTGTTCCTCTCAGCAACCTCATCCAACTTCTTGATCCCGTCTACAACGTCCCAAGCGTTCTTGTAGGGGCCAACGCTGGATGTTGGGACGTTGGGCCTGAGAGGAACCTGGAGTGACAGCTGAACTAGGCCTGGGGCACTCCGTACCATCCACAAAAGCGAGAACTCGGCAATATCAACGTTGCACAACCTCTGTTCAGGGTCGTTCCGCAACCCGTTGAAGTCCCGGATGAAAGCATCGATAACCTCACAGCCGCCCGCATTGGATACTCTCGATTCCATCATCTTGCGGATCCCCCTGACGATGCTCCTGCTTACATCCTTCTTCCTGAAGGTCAGGAAGACAGCGAGGTTCCTAAGATGCACACTATTGTGCGGGGACTGCAGTAGAAATCGCAAGAAATGAACAAATTGCTTGGTGTTGAAGATGATGACCGACCTGAGAAAAATCGGTGTAACCGCATCGCGGACTTTTGACGAGACGAGACGCATGTCCCGGAGCAATGAGACGCGGGCACAGTAGTCGCCTTCCCATTTGGTGGTGTCCCGCCGACGCATGCCGTCCAACAGCAGCGGTGTCGTCGAGTCAAAGGCCGGAAGCTGCGGGGCCAAGTGGCCAAAGATCTGGTCGTGGATCTCGTTCGGCAGCGTTTCCAGGCGAGGAGAGGGATTGGATGCATCGCGGGCTGGTCGAATCGCCGCGAATCGATTCGTAAGGGCATCGGACATCATCGTCGCTGGCCAAGACGGGATGCTGCAGAAAGCCGGAGACTGAGGTCCGAGGAAGCATTTGTGGGGGGACAGAGGAAAGCGAGGTCGAGTAGGGCTCAACATTGGAGGAGCTTTCCGAGGCATCTGATTGAGGAACTAAACTATCGAGCTGATAGGCTTGAACTCTAAGCGTCTGACCGAGGAACTCAACAATCAAACTGATAGGCTTGAACTTTATGCGCTTGCCCGCTCCGCTGCGCAATCTCTGCAACTGTCGTTGGCGTGTGACGCCGCCATTCCAGAGCGGCTCGAGTGGCACAAGCAGAAGAGACGCCCCGCCCCGCTGCAGCTCGACTTCAAGACCCACAGGGCAGGAGCGGGGAAAGGGCAGCTGAGAGCCTCAGGGCCATCGACGAGCTGTCGTCGACGATATGAGACCGTTCGAATCGATCTTGCCGACTCAAAGTGCGTGATCCGGGCACCGAACCCTGCGTCAGATCAGCGAACAGCGGGAGGGCTCGCTGGACGGATTCCACCACTGCATTGGAAGCGAGCCTGGGCATCCCAAGCACCTCCAACCAGGATGGAAAATCACGCCAAGACACATCATGCACCATCTGACTGCCGATTGCTTGTGCAAACGGACTGGTGGAGATCGTGACAGTCCGCTGGGATTGGTGCAAGAGGGGCCGACTCTGCAGATGCATTTCTATCGCGAGAAAAGTGCTGCTTTTCTTCCCCATGTTTCATGTTTCTTTTTGTGACCGCGGCCCCTCGTTTGTTCGTCTCCCTCAGCGTGAACTTTAGTGCCTGCCCGAAATGATAAGAAGAGCGGGGAACAGGGCCGTGTGACGAAACCCAATTCTGCCCCAAATTCCAGGCTAGCAGTCGATGAGATGCTGTGCCCGCAGCCATGTTGCGCCAATCGAGGGATGTTCCCTCGTGATCTTCAAAATTTGGCTGCCCTCCATCAGGGAGTTCGTGGCGTCCTCCTTGATTTCGAGTTTCAGCCGGAATCGCGATCCTTGGAAACAAGAAAAACGTGGGGAGGGTCGTTTGCAAACGCTTGGTTCTTGGGATGCCCTTGGCTCGGATAAGTATAGCGCAATTTCCTCGGTGTGGATGGCCCCTGCCAGGGGGAGGCGCCCCACTGATTGACGGTTGGGGTGCATGGACCCGTCCCGTCCTGTCTCGAATTTTGGAGAATCGCGTCCATATTTTGCTGAGGACTCCTCTTTCATGCTCGTCCATTCTCTTGATTCGGCCTCACAATGCTCCATGTGAGCCTTTGAACTCTCCTTACCAAAGACCTCAGCTGAGCCAGGTCTCATCTCATTCGTTTCATCGCACTCTCGTTTTGCACCAGCGGCCAAAATGCCCACAAAATCCCACCACCGGTCGCGCTCCTCAGTCGACCACGTCCTCGAGCTGCTGGCAGTTCTCCCCGAAGATGACATCGCCCACCTCCTTGACGACTTCAACCACACAACCTCCAGCAATGTGCCCGTCTCCGAGGCCATTGCACTGTTTGATCCGGCAAAGCCAAAACCAAAAAGGTTCCGAGCATCATCGCCCGTCCGAAGGCTCGAGGCAGAGCTCGTACGGCGCAACAGCAAACGCATCTCGTCGGCACCCGAACCTTTTGCGCGTCCCAAGTCCGCTACACAACCGCCAGCACCGACACCGAAGCCGCTCCCAAGTGCGCCAGTCACAACACTAGTCACGCAGGCAGACACCGAATCATACCCAGAACTACAGCCAGAACCAGAACCCCAAGACCGAGTCAGCCGTCCGTCGCTCACATTGTCCCCACCCGACTCGTTCGACCGCCCGCAGACCGCGGATGCATCTCTCGAGAGTCGAGTTTGGTCATACAAGAGGATCAGTCGGCCTTTGATCCTCTCCCCAACAGCCAAGGCCGAGCTACACGAGCTCCTGCTGGCGTACCTCGCCGAAACCCCAGATTCGGCGACGTCGACCGCCACTTCTTCGCCCATCACTCCGAGTGCCGCATCTCTTTTCTCGCCCTTTGGGCCCATTCGGACAGACCGAGACGTCCCTGGCATTGACTTGCTCGAGCCGTCGCCGACGCGCATGTCGCAATACACGTTTGGAAGAGGAGGAAAGAGCCCAGCGGAGAGCATGAGCGGCATATTTGAGATTTTGACATCGCATTGAGCATTCGGTCTACGGAGTTTTGTTTTCCTCTTTACAGGGCGCCCTGCGGAATACCAGATTGTAACAAGATTCAGCAATCACAATGGAGTTGGCATTATTTCCCACGTCTGCCGTCCGTTGTAAATGCGTGCCAGGACTAACCCGGACTAGACCAGACATCTATCCCTTGGTTGACGGCCTGGCTGCCTCTCCCCGCAGTCTTGCCTGAACAATAGTACGATTGACTTTGGGACGAGGAATGCATGTCACAGGGGCAACGGACGCGTGCATGCTCGTGGTTGTCAAAGCGGCAGCGGCAGCTAGCATGGTAGGACAACCTTAACGGCACAACAGGTCACTCGATCGATCTGATGATGGCTGGGCTGAAGTGTATTTCCCCGCAGCATCCTGTTCACTGCCGTTCCCTTATCGCGCATATCTGCAGCTCCCAGCGCGACCTGCATATCTTTGCAGCAATCTGCTGTCTGATATCACCCCTGACCCCTTTTTTGACGGCTCCCAAGTAGGATGTCGGCCATACCTGCCGATCTCCCTGGCTTCCGTCACCGACTTCACAGTCCAGCCCTTGCTTGCACCGACGTGTCTCAGACGCTGCCTTTCACCTTGCGCACCCATAACAACATGGCCAGCGTCTCAAGGATCAATCTCGGCTGATCACGAGTGCGAGGAACGGTGCATCGCGACCCGATAAGGACCGCACTGGTATCGCGGCCCCGGAGCTCCTCCCTGCAGGATGCACTCGTCCTAAGGAGGCCAGCAGCTTTATTGGCATTGTACAGCGGGTTGCGTTCAATGGCCAGAAGAACAGATCTTGTTCACGAGGGAGTTACCGAGCACGGAATGAGGGGTCGGGCTCAAGCTGCAGCGCACATGCAGCAGCCAGTGAGAGCCAAGGAATTTCCAGAGCGAGCCATATTGGACAGACATGCAGGTTGAAGGCTCGCAGTAGAGGCTTGGTGTGTGGTCTGATGTTGACAGTTCCAACTGGCTGGGCGTCCAGTTTTTGATGCATTCCACGTTGGCTGACGTCAACAGTCCAACTTGGACTGTCCAAGGCGTGGGGTTGGATGTAATGGTTCTCCACGGGTCGGACCGCAACGAACGCATTGCCAGGCAAATGCATCGACGCAAACATTGTTCGAGATGGGAAGACCGCAGTACTAGTTACACGATCAGCGGGCGAGTCACAGCGACAGGTGCGTAGCCGAGATCGACGCCGGAGACAGTCGGGGCACGGCACCGACGGCACGTCAAAGCAGCGCCGGTCCGCACGGAACCCCTCGCACGGGTGGAGCGCTGTGTCGCCGCAAGCCACTGGGGGAGCCATTCAACTCATGGATTTCAGTCTTCTTCTGCAGCCAAGATGGTGTCGAAATCTCATTTAGGATGAATTGCCAGTTCCACAACGCCGGCGAGACATTGGCGGGAGTGATTCGGTCACCTGCAGTTCGTTCCCACGCTGTGACGATCGAACCCCCTTCTTGGAGTTGCGGTCCACAGGAGGAAAGGGGTCATCCCAGCTGACTGCAGCGCTGGAACTGCGGGAGAAGGAGGATGTTGAACGAATTTTCATGGCAAACGTCAAGCCCTTCACAGGAGAGCATTAGCGACCCGTACAGGCAAGAAGATGCCTCCATCTGAGTCCATGATCCAAGACTTGAGTTCCTGTAACCTAGAACGCCATCGACCCAAGTTCCCGGTTACTCACAGCGGGGAAACATCACCCAGGTTCCCCACCCATTTCCATGATCCCTCCACGCGAAGCTGAGGCTGGATGCTCACCAATTGAACCGCACCAATCACACGGGGATCTGCTTCGCGCTAACACCGGAGAGCCCAGCCGGAATCGGTGCAACGTCTGACGAGAATGCGGCTCACGTTTATTTTACTCTTGAGATACAATCTGAGTCCAGCAGATTGACTTCATCTCTCTGTTTCGGAGAAAGAGCTGTACAACACTGGGGAAGCTCAAGACAAGATGACGACATTCACAAAAATCCCCGAGGACGAGAGGCCCACCATTACCGTCGATGCCCGAAACGTGATATCGCCAATTTCGGATTACACCTATGGCGGTTTCACAGAGTATGTCTGCCTCCGCTTGTTCTGGGGCTCAAGATGCTGATGTTCGTGGCAAGGCACATGGGAAGATGCATCTACGGCGGCATCTACGATCCGGGGAATCCGGTGTCAGACGAGAACGGGTTCCGCAAGGATGTCATTGAGGCGATGCAGGACCTGAAGGTGCCGGTTGTGCGGTATCCGGGTGGTAACTTTGTTGCTACTTATCACTGGATGGATGGGATTGGACCCAGGGATAAGAGGCCCAAGAGGTGAGTTGTTGTGGGGTTTGAAGAAGAGCGGTCGGGGACTGACGGCTGGAGCAGACCGGAACTCGCCTGGCTGGGGGTTGAGTCTAACCAGTTTGGCACCGACGAGTTCATGAAGTGGTGCAAGATCGTTGGCACGGAACCGTATATCTGTCTCAACTTTGGCACCGGGACGCTAGATGAAGGTAAACATCCACCCCTTTTCCTCTCCTTTCCATTGCTCCCCTTCCCCCCCCCATAACTAACATCCCTCAGCAATGGCCTGGCTCGAATACTGCAACGGCACCCAAGACACCTACTACGCCAACCTCCGCCGCTCCAACGGCCATCCGGAGCCCTACAACGTCAAATTCTGGGCCCTCGGCAACGAAGTCTACGGCTCCTGGCAAGTCTGCCAAACCACCCCCGAAGCCTACGCGCACAAGGCCTACCAATGGGCCAAGGCCCTCAAGCTCCTCGACCCGTCCATCGAGCTCATCCTCTGCGGCGAATCCGGCTTCTCGTCATGGGATTCCTACGTCACGCACAAGTGCTTCACGTCTGCCAATCTCATCTCCATGCACAGCATCCACCTTTATACCTCGTCGGATGTGCACTTGCAGAATGTGACTGCGCCGCTGGCAGCCGAGCGCGCGATACAAATGGCCGTGGGGATGATTGACCTCGCGCGCATCGAGAATGGCGTCCCGCCTTCGGTGCCGAGGCCGAAGATATGCTTTGATGAGTGGAATGTTTGGGATATGTTTCGCTCCCCCGGGGATAAAGGCGCTGAGGAGAAGTATACCCTTTCTGACGCGCTGGCGGTAGCAGTGTGGTTGAATGTTTTCGTCAGACAGGCGAAGCACGTAGGGATGGCGAATATCGCGCAGAGCGTGAATGTGATTTCGCCGCTGATGACGACGCAGACGGGGGTGGTGAAGCAGACGACGTGGTGGCCGGTTTGGTTGTTTAGTCGGTATATGCGGGGGGAGACGGTGGGTGTGAATTTGCGGTGTGGGGAGTGGGAGGGGGAGACGAAGCCGGGGTGGATTCGGGGGACGGTGGAGACGCCGTGGTTGGATGTGAGCGCGGCGAAGGGGGGGGATGGGGTGGTGAGTTTGGCGGTGGTGAATCTGAGTGAGGGGAGGGATTGGGAGGTGGAGGTGGAGGGGGTGAAGGGGGAGGTGGAGGTGTTTGAGGTGGGTGGGAGGGAGGTGGGTGTGACGAATGTGGAGGGGAGGGAGGAGGTCGGGGTGAGGGAGGGGAGGTGGGATGGGAAGGGGGGGTATACGTTTCCGAGGCACTCGTTGACGATGTTGAGGTGGAGGGCGTAGAGGTAGATTCAGTGGGTTCTTGATGGCATGGGTTTAACTGACGTTTTGTGATCTACGCTCATCTAATATTTCGCGCTGATGGACTTCCAGATATCCACTCTAACGGGAGAGTAAACCACTCGCGAGAGACTGCCAGCCGTCTACTTCTTCCCCCCTTTCCCCTTCTCCCTACCGCCAATCTTCACCGACGCACCACTCTCGTCCCACTCATACCCCAACTCCCGATTCCGCTCCCTCGCCTTCTCCTCCGTCATGGCAGCCGAATGCCGCCTCGTAGCCAGAATCTCCTCCCGCCACAAGAACCCAAGACCCGCCGTGGCAGACGGACCCAGCACCACCAACGACACCGCCGCGTAGCCCAGAATCTTCCCCCACCCCGTACTCAACATACCCGCATGCTTGATATCCCAAAACAGATACGCCAGCCAGAGGAGGGTATTCCCAAACAGAAAAGCCTGATCGAAGCGCAGAAACTCCCCAGCAAACGTTACAAGGTCAGCGGCATCCTGAGGGGACTGCAAAGGCGGGAGGATCTCTGCCGCGATAGTGCGGAACGAGACGTTCGCCTTGAAAAGGGTATACACCCAGAGCAACGCAGACTGCGCGGAAAGAAGACCGACGGTGGTCCGGATAGCCCTCAAGTCCCGCGTGACGTCGTGAACGCGGTCACGCTTCGTCGTGTCGGCGAAGAAGCGAGAGAGAACGTACGACGCGGTGGGCGACAGCCAGAGGGGGTACAGCTGCCAGAGGAAGCACCAGGACACGCGGTCGGCAAAGGAGGGCGCGAAGAAGGAGAAGTAGAGCGGGACTTGGTAGGTGAGGATCACGGCGGGGAGGATGGCCTTGGTGTAGGCTACGCGGGTGAGGCGCATGTCGGCGGCTTTGAACTTTTCGATGGGGGTGAGGACGTAGTGGAGGAGGTAGTACAGGGGGGAGATGACGCCGACGCCGATGAATTGGCTGGAGAGGGTGAAGAGGAGGGGGAGCTGGGCGGGGGTGAAGGTGTTTGCGCGGCGGGCGGATTCGATGAGCCAGATGGCGAGGATGAGGCTGTAGTCGGAGAGGAGGAGGAGGGCTTGGTGGGAGATGTTGTTGATGTCGAGCAGGACGGGGGAGAAGAAGATGATGAGGGGGGCGAGGGCGTCGTCTAGCCATTTGAGGTGGTAGAATGTCGTCGGGAGAGGTGTGTCGTTCCAGGGGAGTTTCTTGGTTTCTAGTATTGAGGTGGCCCAGGGGATGAGCGGGTCCGGGGCCATGAGCTTCGCGGCGGAGATGCAGAGGAAAACAAAGGGCAGAGCCAGGGCCAAGCGCTTGAGCTTGCTTTCCTTCATTCCGTCGCCTTGGGCTGGGTTGTAGGGCATGTTGACGTTCTTGACTGAGCGTTGCGGGATGGGGAGAAACTGAATCGTCGTGGCTCCAACCACCATTTCCGACTGAAGGTCTGCGAGAGTGTCTCCGAGGTAAGGGATGAGGTACTTCATGATTTGGACCTTTTGCATCGCTTGGATCCGTGTCACATCAGCTGACACTGCCACCATCTGATTGGTTCTTTCTTTTCGAGCCTTCTGATAGGCCAAAAATCGCGCTTTGATCCGGCTTTTGGTTGGATGGCCCCCGTCCGCTTCGTCAACCAGGTCCTTGATGGCGCTCGCAAGGGCGGCAGCGCTCTCGATGGCCGTGTTTCCGCCGTATCCAATGTTTGGCGTCATCTTGTGGATGCTGTCGCCAACGAGAGCAATCCTCCCGTGCGTCCAGATGTCAAAGGTTCCCTCCTCCAACACGACGAGGTTGGCCGCGATAGTGTTTTTCCAGAGAGCTTCAAACGTGACGTTGGGTCGAATCTTCACATCGAAATGCGCCTTGGCGAACTCTTCCGTCTCTTCCTTGGAGTATCGTGGAAATCCTGTGGCGTGGTATGTCTTGTCCATCTTCTGGAAGATGAAGTAGTAGGTCCGTCCTTCCTTGCAACAGACGACCAGAGAGCTTCGGCCGTGGTCATAACCGTACTCGCCATCGCCAATCTTCATACCATCAGCCATCATGCAGGTGCCAAAGAGACACTGGTACTCGGCCGTCAGCGATTGCCTGTCCTTGCGCACGGCATCCGGGCGCTGCTTGGCAGCAAGATCCCACACGGCTTCCCGTGTCTTGCTGTAGACGCCGTCTGCTCCGAGAAGGATGTCGCCTGTGTAAAGGGTTCCATCTTCACATGTGACTGTTACCCCATCGTCCGAGTTGTCGACTTCGATGAGCTTCTTGTTTAAGAGGACCTTGGATTTGTCCTTGAGGCCGTCATACATGATCTGCAGGAGTGCCCGCCGGTCACCGAATGAGAGCTGGTACCCTGTGCGCGCGGTTTGCAACTGAGCAAAGTCGGATCCGGGAGCCAAAGGATTGCCATTCTTGTCCCTGTCGAAGACCTCGTTGACCGGCACCTGTGAAAGATTAGATGCTTGTTCTAATGCTCGCGGAATGGATGAAAGGCGTACCGTTGAGTCGAAGAACGGCTCATAGAACCCAAGCTGATCAAGAATCTACAAACTGTCAGAACCCATACCTCTGCCCGAGAAGAAGGATGCAGCGTACACGACAACCATTGGGAACCATGCATATCGACGCCCCTGAAACAGGCGCAATCTCGCTCCGCCGCTCAAGCAGGACATAATCCACGCCGCCTCTCTACCAAATGTCAGCCAAATTCCGCAAGCAAGCAGCTCTGACGCGCCTCAAAGCTGGACGAGAAAGGACACCGACGAACCTCCAGAGCGTTGGCCAAGACCAGGCCAGCAACACCGCCGCCAGCAATGATGACGCGGAATCCGGCCTTTTCTACCCCAACGTCAAGTGCCATGGCGTATTTCGATTTGCACGAGATCGAGGTATTTGCGAACTTGAGCGTAGTAAGTGAGCAACGGGATGCGACCTCCTAGAGGAGCCACGAGTGCTGGTTGAGAATCCTGGTCCTCAGAACTGCGAGGTGACGAAGGCAAGGTGAAACCTCGATTCACACAGCCACCCTTGAGAACCCAGTGAGCTGAGGGTTGATGAGATGAAGAATTTCGACAGTTGACGCCAGCAAAGCAACACCCTTGCCACAGACCAAACGAATCGATCCCCCTCGTGATCATAAAAGACGGGGACGGGACCGAATCGATTTGTTGGGAGATGAGATACCAAGAAGACGGGATGAAATCCAGGACTAGAAGGAAAGAAGCACCCGCCCTCTCAGCCCATTTATGCCCCAACCCTCAACCACCTACGCCTTCACCATCCCAACACCCTATAGTGTGGTAGCACCGACGACATCTGACATGCCCAAACACACCTGTACGAGATGCGCTTTCCGTCAATCCTGGTCCCCCAGCGTGCTGACATCGCCTCCCCGAACCAAACCCCAAAGTCCGGCACCCTTCGTCAGATCAGTACCCATTACACCACCCCGGTTGCCAAATACTAACAGCAACACGGCACAGTCCAACTTGATAGGCCAAGCTTTTCAGCCGAGTTCCTGCATTGCAACGTCTCCGTCGCAGCTGTGCGTCGCTGAGTAATAAACATCTCAAAGAGGACATTCCGCTTCCGCAATAGTTGCTTCCGCAATAGTTGAGAAAAAGTATGGGCTTTCGGGTGCGTATAGCGCGTACCAAAGTCGATAACCTTTTCCCGATGTTCCGTGGTTCCGATGCAAGTGGGTGTGCTGCTCTGGTTGGGGTGTGGTCTCTTGCATCCGATGATGTGCGCAGAGAGCTGTGGTGGCGGGGGAGTTCAGACGCAATGGTGGTGCGTTTTGGGGAATGGTTGGGTGGTACGGCGCTATCGGGTCAGTGAGTCAGTGCCACGGCGAGAAAAGGTGCTCACGTTTGTTGGGGTGCACGCCCGTGTGGGGAGTCCATTGGTTGGTTGGGTCTTCATCAAGCTCGTCGACACTGCCCCGGGAAAGCGGTTCCTCCCGCACACTAAGAGCGTATTCGGCACAGTTTGAGGACGTTTCCCCTTCGATACCTAGCTCCAAATGGCCCTCCCAAGGGAATTCGAGGACAAAGGAAAGGAAGAGGATAAACCATAAGAAAAGGAAGAAAGTTGAACAAAGAACCGTGGCCAAGAAAACCAGAATAGTATTATATCCAAATCCCCATCCAGCCCCCTTTGTCCAAGGCCCTTTGTCCAACCTCCTACGCTACAACCTACTCAAAAAACTTGAAGCTATACCCCGTATTAGTATTCTCCCCCGGTACATTCGCCCTACTGTACGTCGTCTTCCCCCACCACACAAAACTCCCCGTATACCACGCCCTATTCCCCCAGCTATACGGCGTCCCCTTATCCACCCCATGAAACATAAACGGGATGTGATTCGATCCCCCCGGACTCTTGTGCACCTCCCCATCCACCAGGGCAAACGTATGATGCCCCGGCCCATCGATAAACAACGTGGCATCCCACCCCTTCATCATCCGGTCCTGATGCGACCCAAACAGACACCCATTCGACTTGTACCAATCCCAAACATTAGTGGGATCCCCTCCCCTGCGCAGCCGCAAGTCCGCGAGGCAGTACTTGTTGTCCCAGCTCCCGTTGGCAGAGTACACAATGTGCAGCTGCCCATCGGGATCGACAATCGCCTGCGGGCCCTCGTTGATCCGCGGGTTATCACCCTGCTCCCACGGCTCTCTCGGCTGCGAAATGACGAACCGTGGACCCACCGGCTGCGAAGGGCTGTCCATGCGGCAGATGTACAGCGTCTGTTCCTGATTCTGGGTCTCGCTCTCCCATCCAGACCAGACGAACCATCCTTGCCCTTCGAATACGAAGAACAGCCCGTCGATGGCCCACTGGTCGTCCGGCAGCGCGAGCTTGGTTTCTGACGAGTAGCGGCCCAGTGGTTGGTCTGCGGAGATGACATACATTCGGTGCGCTGCATCACGCCCTGCAGAGAAGTGGATGTAGGTGCGTCCTAGGTCCGTGACGATCTCCGGCGCCCAGACGTCGCCGCGGTTGGCCGTGTCGGACCAGACGCGCTCGCGACGGACGTCAGGGGCTCCGAGGCCCTCGAGAGTGGTCGATTCGCGGACCCAGATTGCGCCGCCATCTGACTCGGCCGAGTAGTAGGTGCCGTTTACTTTGATGACGGTAGGGTCTGCGGCGTTGGGGCGGACCTTGACAGCGAGAGCGGCCGAGAGAAAGGAGAGGACGATGAGAAGGAGGGAGAGGAGGCGATTTGTAATTGGTGGGTGTCGGGATGACATTGTGATTGTGGCCTTGCGTCAAGCTTTGGCGATTGGGGTGGTCGGACTCGAACTCGGAAGAGACTTTAAGAGTAAAGTTGAGAGAAAAGAAAGCTGAAGGTCAATTCATGCTTAAATTCTAGCGGCTGAACTTTTTTTGGACTGAACCCCTGAGAAGGATTGTGAGGCGAAGTGTATTCTCCGCCCAGTCGGGAAGGCGGGTAAGCAGGCGGTGCTCAACAACCCTTGATCCAAAAGTGCGACTCGATCATGTTCGCTCGTAAGGTCAAAAGTTCGAGTGTTAAATAAAGTTTGCCGCAAAACTTGGCATCATTGATGGTACCAGTGCGCAGAAAACCAGGACGCGACGTCATTCGCCAATCAGCAAGGCAGCTGTAATTGGCGTGGGCTCTCTGGACGGTAAATGTGGGCTCGGATAGAGTGCGAGTTCGGATAAAGCAAGGTTGATTCTAAAGGACCATATGCGAGCCAGCCCGTGAGCCGGTTCGGTGTGGACAATGCCCTTGTGTAAGTGCTCCTGAAGTTGGTCAGCGATCGAGTTTTGCTGCCCAATAACCTGTTCTTCAACTTTTGGCGTCGACGCTGGAAGGACTGACTGCAAATTTGATCATCCCTCCAATTGGCACATGGGGTTGCAATGAAGCAGAGATCGACGTGCGGTCAATCGAGCCGTATCCATTGAGGTCGCATGGGCCGGCATCTTGAGCATGAACACAGCCACTATCCAGGGGTGTTTGCACATCCTCCAGAGGGCTTTCGGGCCGCCATAGTGATCCAATCGTGGAGCATCCCGCTCAACAGCGGCTACTACCTGACAAAGGTACCGAAGCCCGCCATCCTTCCAGGGCCCGCCATTCGCATCGCCAGGCAACAGTATTGACTGGCGATGGCAGTCCAGTTCCAAGGGGCGAAAGTTACTGCCATATTGGTGCACTTTAACACCCGGCTCGGATTGGACTTGGCTGGATCCTGAATCCTTCTCACCGGACTCGAAAGCCTCCCAGGAGGCTCTGTAAAATAGTTAGAGAAGGCGGAGAGCTAACTTAAATAATTTACATAACAGGGCGAAAGCCCTATTAAATATAACAACAATAAAAGGAAGCAATCATTTTAACTATTAGTAGTAAACTAATTAACCAGGGTACCACACCAATACCCGTAAAACAAAAAAAAAAAAAATTTAACTAAAGTGTGACCGAGAGCACAATACTGGCACTGGAGACGCAGAGGTTGTGGCTACTATTTGGTAGAAAAGTAGTGTGAAGAAGGAGAGGAAGTTGTTACGACCGGTACCTATACGGAGATAGGTAGGGACGCAGAGGGTTGGGGTTAGGTCAGGAGTCCCGGGTATGCTCGGGGTCACAAACCAAGGG